>JAWQEG010001365.1:82500-87500 GCA_033782935.1 Petrolisthes cinctipes | reverse complement strand
ACACGCACAGTCTCTCTCTAACTCTATCTCTTTTACACACACACACACACAGTCTCTCTCTCTCTCTCTCTTACACACACACACGCACACAGTCTCTATCTCTCTTACACACACATGCGCACACAGTCTCTCTTTCACTCTCTCTCTTACACACACACACACAGTCTCTCTCTCTCTCTCTCTTACACACACACACAGTCTCTCTCTTTTTCTCTCTTACATACACACACACAGTCTCTCTCTAACTCTCTCTCTCTTACACACACACACACAGTCTCTCTCTCACTCTCTCTCACTTACACACACACACAGTCTCTCTCTCTTTCTCTCTCTTACATACACACACACAGTCTCTCTCTCTCTCTCTCTTACACACACACAGTCTCTCTCTCTCTCTCTCTCTCTCTCTCTCTCTCTCTCTCTCTCTCTCTCTCTCTCTCTCTCTCTCTCTCTCTCTCTCTCTCTCTCTCTCTCTCTCTCTCTCTCTCTCTCTCTCTCTCTCTCTCACATTGGAGTGCCTTGATTCCTCCAAAGTATGCCAGGAAACAGGACCAGAAGAACAGAAGTTATGGTGTTCTGTTGTTGCTTGGAATAGTTTGGAGGATTCAGTTGCTCCAAATTTACCATCAACACGAAAAGTGAGATTGTGTGTGTGTGTGTTAGAGAGAGAGAGAGAGAGAGAGAGAGAGAGAGAGAGAGAGAGAGAGAGAGAGAGTGTGTGTGTGTGTGTGTGTGTCGTGTGTGTGTTTGGAGGCTTCTGATTCCTCCTGACTTTGCAGAGAGAGAGAGAGAGAGAGAGAGAGAGAGTTTGTGTGTGTGTGTGTGTGTGTGTGTGTGTGTGGTAATATAAGGACTCATTTACCTCCTATTTTCTGACTACATCACAGGGTCAGGGCCTTATTCCAGTGGTTGGTAAGCACGCAAACGAAAGAATGTTGTTGTTATTATTATTATTATTATTATTATTATTATTATTATTATTATTATTATTATTATCTAACTGTTGGATAGATTTTGTGAATGTGGATACTCAGGTTTTGGAAAATAATGAAGCCTTACAAGTGTGGTTGGTTAGGAAGCTACCAAACCAATACCACTGTGGAATCAACCCCAAAATAATGAAGCCTTACAAGTGTTGTTGGTTAGGAAGCTACCAAATCAATAGGGGACAGGCTTTCTACCCACCCCAAGCCTGTCCCCCTATTCCCGCAACCCCCCTAACCCCCCCCCCCTCAAGCCTGTCCCCCCGTACTCCCGCACCCTCCTAAACCTGCCTCCCCGCACCCCCTTACCCCCCGCACCCCCCTAAATTAACTATCGTCTCTCCAGGGAAACTCGCCCGTGTGGACCACTCGGTGTTTTTTCATGTTTTTTCATGTTAATCGGCCGTGTGAATCGCTTGCCACAGTCCGGACATTCGTGTGGTTTCTCGCCCGTGTGGATATATCTGTGTGTTTTCATGTGTCCTAATTCGCTGAACCTTTTACCACAGTCTGGACACTGGTGTGGTTTCTCACCTGTGTGTATCAGTCTGTGGTTTTTTTAAGTTTCCCTGCTGGGCGAAACCTTTCCCACACTCTGGACATATGTGTGGTTTCTCGCCCGTGTGAATCAAACGGTGACTCTTCATGTTTCCCAGCTGTGTGAATGTCCGACCGCAGTCTGGACATCTGAACGGCTCCTCGCCCGTGTGTATGAGTCTGTGTGTTTTCATGTCGCCGGCTTGAGTGAAGGTTTTACCACAGTCTGGACACCTGTGTGGTTTCTCGCCTGTGTGTATCAGTCTGTGTCTTTTCATGTTGCTCAGATCGGAGAATTTTTTGCTGCAATCGGGGCACTCGTGTGGTTTTTCCTGTCCGTGTGTCAGCCGGTGTTTTTTCATGTTGCTGAGTTGGCTGAAACGCTTGCCGCAGTCTGGACACTTGTGCGGTTTGACGCGGTCGTGGACCAAGCGGTGTTTTTTTAGGTTACTCAGATAGCTGAAACTTTCGCTGCAGTGCTCGCATCGATGTTTTTTTTTAGACGACGGTGTTTCAATCGGCAGTGCCAGAGTGAAACGCTTGGCTTGCGAGGCAGTAAATCTTGTTTTTTGTTGTTGTTGTTATTGACGTGTTGTTGTTGTTGTTGATTGTATGGTTGAAGTCATTAGTCCTTTGCTTCCTGGTACGAACATGCGTCTTGTGATTTGATTTGAATGTGGTTGTGGTAGTGATGATGGTGGTTGTAGTTGTGGTAGTGAAGATGATTGTGGTGGTAGTTGTAGTAGTGAAGATGATTATGATGATTCTGGTGGTGATTGTGGTTGTAGTTGTAGTAGTGAAGATGATGATTCTGGTCGTAGTGGTGATTGTGGTAGTTGTAGTGATGATTGTGGTGATTGTGGTAGTGATGATTGTGGTAGTTGCTGTAGTGAAGATGTGATATTGTTGATGATGATAGATGTGGTTGATGTAGTTGTAGTGATGATGATGTGTGTGGGTGTAGTGAAGATGTTGTTGATGTGTGTGGGTGTAGTGATAGTGAAGATGTTGGTTGTAGTTGTAGTAGTGAAGATGATGGCGGTTGGTCTAGTGGTTGTAATTGCTTCGACATTACGCCTGAAAAACAAAAACAAATAGATATAGATTTATCAATTTATTTATTTGAGAGAGAGAGAATGCTGGAGGTAAAGGAGAGAGAGAGAGAGAGAGAGAGAGAGAGAGAGAGAATATTTATTACTATATCTTATTACAGAGAGAGAGAGAGAGAGAGGAGAGAGAGAGAGAGAGAGAGAGAGAGAGAGAGAGAGGGAGGGAGAGAGACAGAATGCTGGAGGTAAAGGGAGATAAAGTAATATATATTCTCTCTCTCTTTCTCTCTCTCTCTGTAATAATATAGTTATAAATATTCTCTCTCTGTATAATAATATAAAGTAATAAATATTCTCTCTCTCTCTCTCTCTCTCTCTCGTCTCTCTCTCTCTCTCTCTCTCTCCTCTCTCTCTCTCTCTCTCTCTCTCTCTCTCTCTCTGTAATAAGATAAAGTATCAAATATTCTCTCCTCTCTCTCTCCTCTCTCTCTCTCTCTCTCTCTCCTCTCTCTCTCTCTCTCCTCTCTCTGTGTGTGTACTAAGATAAAGTTATAAATTAATATTCTCTCTCTCTCTCTCTCTCTCTCTCTCTCTCTCGTCTCTCTCTTCTCTCTCTCTCTCTCTCTCTCTGTAATAAGATAGTTATAAATATTCTCTCTCTCTCTCTCTGTAATAAGATATAAGTAATAAATATTCTCTCACTCTCACTCTCACTCTCTCTCTTCGGTAGAGCGTGTGATTGGTCGATTGGTTGGTTGATTGGTCGGTTGAGTTAGTGCCTCCCCACCCAACCCAACCCATCCCATCCAACCTGTCCAGTACAACAATAATTCTCGTCTTTTTGCTAAATTCTCTTTTATAGGATTTATATAGTCAATTCTCATTTACACTGGCATTATGTATGTGAAATAGTGTGTGTGTAATGAATGTATGTACTGTAAATATTTATTGTACACTACATTACACACCCAATATACAAGTGTACTGTACAATGAGGGTTTTCTGTACACAGTTTTCATTACACACACTACATTACACACCCAATATACAAGTGTACTGTACAATGAGGGTTTTCTGTACACAGTTTCATTACACACACTACATTACACACCCAATATACAAGTGTACTGTACAATGAGGGTTTTCTGTACACAGTTTCATTACACACACTACATTACACACCCAATATACAAGTGTACTGTACAATGAGGCGTTTTCTGTACACAGTTTCATTACACACCTACATTACACACCCAATATACAAGTGTACTGTACAATGAGGGTTTTCTGTACACAGTTTCATTACACACACTACATTACACACCCAATATACAAGTGTACTGTACAATGAGGGTTTTCTGTACACAGTTTCATTACACACACTACATTACACACCCAATATACAAGTGTACTGTACAATGAGGGTTTTCTGTACACAGTTTCATTACACACACTACATTACACACCCATATACAAGTGTACTGTACAATGAGGGTTTTCTGTACACAGTTTCATTACACACACTACATTACACACCCAATATACAAGTGTACTGTACAATGAGGGTTTTCTGTACACAGTTTCATTACACACACTACATTACACACCCAATATACAAGTGTACTGTACAATGAGGGTTTTCTGTACACAGTTTCATTACACACACTACATTACACACCCAATATACAAGTGTACTGTACAATGAGGGTTTTCTGTACACTGTTTCATTACACACACTACATTACACACCAATATACAAGTGTGTACTGTACAATGAGGGTTTTCTGTACACAGTTTCATTACACACATTACATTACACACACAATATACAAGTGTACTGAACAATGAGTGTTTTTCTGTACACAGTTTTCATTACACACATTACATTACACACCCAATATACAAGTGTACTGAACAATGAGGGTTTTCTGTACACAGTTTCATTACACACATTACATTACACACCCAATATACAAGTGTACTGTACAAAGAGGGTTTTCTGTACACAGTTTCATTACACACACTACATTACACACACAATATACAAGTGTACTGAACAATGAGGGTTTTCTGTACAACAGTTTCATTACACACACTACATTACACACCCAATATACAAGTGTACTGTACAATGAGGGTTTTCTGTACACAGTTTCATTACACACACTACATTACACACACAATATACAAGTGTACTGTACAATGAGGGTTTTCTGTACACAGTTTCATTACACACACTAGCATTACACAACCAATATACAAGTGTACTGTACAATGAGGGTTTTCTGTACACAGTTTCATTACACACACTACATTACACACCCAATATACAAGTGTACTGTACAATGAGGGTTTTTCTGTACACAGTTTCATTACACACACTACATTACACACCCAATATACAAGTGTACTGTACAATGAGGGTTTTCTG
>JAWQEG010001365.1:0-77500 GCA_033782935.1 Petrolisthes cinctipes | reverse complement strand
GAATATCCCTGATAATGATTCACTAGCCTCCAAGCTAGATTCCTCTACCTCCCTAAGTTTCGTTTGTGGTTCCAACACATTCGAGTACATTCCTTTCTTTCTCCAAACCTTACCCCCATTAAAGCCTCTATCTGGTATACTATATTAACCTGTATTTTCTCCAACAATGGCCACTCCTCCACAATCTCCGACTGTCTCTGCTCTTCTAACAACTTCTTCTAACCCCACTAACTCTACTATGCAAGCAATGAGAATTTTACCCACCCACAATTATTCAAAGTACTATACGGGAGATAATCCACAGAATTTAACGTCATATGCTACATTCAGACAGTCACTTATTGTTGTTTTTGGGGATGGTAAACTACATCATTCATTATCATGGGTTCAGAGAATAATTAAAACTAAGGCGGACAACATAAATACAAGTGAACCAGCAAAAGCACTTGCACTATCAGGGTCTCTAGCTTTAAATTCGAAGGAATCTCGTATCATACATCGTGAATTACAGATTACTCAATCCAAGGGTACGAAGATTTTTAATTTTGATGCCACACCTACTCAAGGGGAATCACAGGGAAAACGTTGCAAACACTGTAACGAAAGTAATCATAAATACAGTCATTTACATGAGTCACAGTCGCATTCCTTAGATGAATGCATGATCCATAACAGAATGAAACGGGACTGGCACAATCGAAACATGATGCATGAAACGAGACCGCCACAATATTAAAACATACCGAAAATATAACTGTAGGCCCTGTCGTCGCATTTACCAATAATATACTATAATTCCCTGTCCTAGTATCACATAGTAACACCCCCTTAATGATAGACACAGGTGCCGCAGTTTCCTTGTTATCGGATAATTCCTTTAACAAATTGAGCAAATTAGGCCCCCAGCAGCATTTATAAACCAGGATTGAACAGGTGACATAGAATGGTCAACCATGACAGGCAATAAATTACAGGCCTTAGGGAAACTAACCCTTCCTGTACGGTTAGCCAAGGGAACTAACCATATTCATAATGAATTTTATATAATACAAAATTATAAACTAGGTTTATCATACCTTATTAAACAAACCATTATAATAAACCCTAAAAACATAAAATAATACATTTTAGGAATTAATGTATTCAAATACAGGATTGTCCAGGCCAAACTATATAAGTCCAGGTAATGTTAACCCTATACGTATTGAAAATGAGGGAAATAACCCCATTATCATAAAGGCCACTGCTGCATATAAAAATATATTAACTCCAAATTTCGTCCATAAATTGAAGGTACATCTTCCATCTCATGTACAGCCACAAACTACCGTTCTATCCTTAATAGAACTAGTAAAATAATATATAACCAGGGATTAATTTACTTAACTAATGTAAACAGTGAAAATGTCACTGATATTAATAAACCATTTACCAATATTCATGTAAAGAAAGGAACATATCTATGTGATCTGTACAGATGGAAGTTAGACCAATACCACAAGGAAATATTGTATCGGTTCTTACCGAAGGATAAATAGATAGTCGTAAGGGAGCAACTTAGAAATTTGGTCAGTGGACGCGATTTTCCACTTTATCGTGATAATCTCATCACTATACTAGCCACATATTAAAATGCGATTGCCCTACATGGTGAATTATTAGAAAAAAAATATATACCATTACTCTAACATCTCCTTAACCCATTTACTCGAGCATATAGACTACCGTACCGCATAGTACACAGAAAGTTGTAAACGAAATATTAAATGAAATGATGGATGAAGGCATTATTAAGAATTCTAATTCCCATTTTAACAGCCCAATGTTTTTGGTTTCAAGAAACAAATAATGGTGATTTTAGGCCAGTCATTGATTGCAGAAAAAAATAAATAATGCTACACTTAAAAATAAATATTCCCTCCCTCCTTTAAGATGTTTTGTCTAACATTGGTGAAACAAAACCTATGATATTCTCCACAGTAAACTTGGTCAGTGGAAACTGGCAAGTAACATTAGATGATAAAATTCAACCCATTACGACATTTAATACTTCCCATGGTTATTATGAATACATTCGTAGACCATTTGGTTTATGTAATGCTTCATCCACATTTCAGCATATGATCAATTTTCGTATTGGTTTTATTAATAACGTAGTCATCGCTAATCTCAACGATTTGATTATTTTCATACTAAGTAACTATAACGAAGGTTATACAGAGATTACATTAGGTAGGCCTCAAACTTTAAATGTCTATGTCTCAGTTTCTTACCAGGAACTTATCATTTTAAGTTATCTATTTAACCGCCCCTGTGCTCCATACACAATCTGATAAAATACGAGCAATGAGAGTATTCACTAATCTAAATTAATGTTACTAACATAAAATCATTCTTGGTCTTATGTTCTTATATAGAATCTTTGTAAAGTATTTTCCCAAGTAACTAAACACCTAAATAATCCCCTCGAGAAAGATACAAATTTTGTATGGATGCCAGAAAAACAGCTAAGCTTTGAATCATTAAAGGTTAATTAATGTAAGCTTCAATTCTTACGTTCCCAAATATTCATTGTCCTTTATGGAGTGTACAGATGCTTCCTCAGTAGACTAAGGCGCTGTACTTATGTAAGAGATAGCTACGGGTCTATGTCAGGTAGGTACTTATGCTTAGAGAATATTAAGTACGCAGATTACTCGTTACTCTGTAACAAAACAGGAAACTTAAGCAATATTATGGGCACTTCGTACTTTTAGAGAAATCATATTAGGCTATCCTTTACATGTTTTCGCAAATTATCAAACGATCCGTGGCTTACTATAACCTCAAACCCTAACGGGAAAATTAGCCAGATAATGTCTAACAATTCAGGAATTTCTCCCGCATATTGATATTAACTATCTTTTAGGACGATTAATAAAGTAGTAGATCCCTTAAACAGTCATCTTGTCCTTTTAGTTCCGAGGACACCCATGGACTTTGACCTTAATGCGGTTCGTAAACATTAGCAAACAATTCTATGATGAATGTAATAAAATATTCATTAAAAACTGAGGATGAAAATAATGGCCCAAAATTACCCAGTCACTTAAATATATTTTCCCTTCATGATGATATTATTTACAGAAAACTTAGGAAACGTGACGAAAAAACAATCAAATAGTGATACAACAAATAATGATTCCCTCAGTATTAATTACCCTTATATCATAATACAGCAGCAAGACATCCTGGGAGAGATAGGTACCTGACCACTCTCCATACAATACACCATTAGCATAAACTAAGGGTAGATGATGAAACACATATATCGCTCAGTGCGAAGCAGACAATGCAAATAAAGGCCATACATTTGGACCTGTTCCATGACGGGAATCCCTAATCCTGGACGAATCATGGAACGTAGTAGGAATAGATCTACTTTCCTTAACAATTCCGAATCACGACGCAAATAAAGTATTACCAATGGTTAACCATTTTCTAGATATTTGGTGGCGGCAACACTATGATAAAAACCGCAAAGGTAAGTGCACATATATATAAAAACCAACTTTATATGACCATATACATGTCTCGATATTATAAAAGGTATCTGATTTCTACGACATTAAGCAAACGTTTGTATTACCATATCTCCCAGCATTTAATGGGTTAACAAAACGGCAGCACCGTAACAATACTAGAAGTACTTCATGGCACAGAAACAAGGAAAATCCCTCCACATGGGAAGACTGCATCGATATGACGGTCAATAAACACTACAAAATACGGAAATAAAAGGAAAAACTCCACATGAAATACTATATGGCGTATGGATACGTCTTTCATATGATATAAAATTGCCACACAGAAGCCATGATACAACGAGGACAACTACACTGAACGACAGTGAGTTGCATTTCAACAATTTCATCATGATGAACAAAACAAATTATGAGCTTGCATGAAAATAATGCGTGATAGCCAACATAACAAAACAAATTATGAGCTTGCATGAAAATAATGCGTGATTGCCAACATAACAAAACAAATTATGAGCTTGCATGAAAATAATGCATGATAGCCAATATAACAAAACAAATTATGAGATTGCATGAAAATAATGCGTGATTGCCAACATAACAAAACAAATTATGAGCTTGCATGGAAATATTGCGTAATCGCCGACATAATAAAACAAATAACTCAATATGTTCACTCCAAGTGATAACGGGTACCCGATCGAATCTTCACACTTCTTTAGTAGGTAATAAACCTATAATAATGCATAATTTTACCAGGCGGTTGATATTGTTTATGTAAAGAGAATAAAGAAATTGGTAAAAGCGCGCAAAACCCAACATTCACAATGAAACCAATCAATATCTCTTGAACATTAACAATTCCTCTTCCTAGTAATTTTATCCCTACTATTGATAATAATAATATAAACAATTATAAACAAAAACTCCGATCGGTTTCCAATGATATATAATAATTTTTCTTACGGATGTGGCCCACATCAACCTATATAACAATTTTCGTGTTTATACTCGCGGCGCCTATTAGCTCCGACGAAGTGCATCAAGCGGATAAAGATGACGTCTACATTCTGAGAGCTCTCGTTTCCAATTTTATCAAACAGTTGAAAAGACAAAAGGAAATAATAAAATATTGGGAAAGAACGATATTATCATTAATTTTTATAAGGTATCTGACTTATTACATAAATTTTCTGCCATTGAGCAGTGGGTACAGATAAGGTATTTAATGATACACTAGTTTTGTTTGACAGGTATCAAACAAATGAAGTTCCCAATTTACATGTATTATATTCTAAGGTGTCCTTTCACCATTGGGCGCCCTAGGAAGGAATTCAGCGACTCAAATAATATTGCTCGCTTATTATACAAAAAAAAAAAATAATGGCTTAGAACCATCATCACAGCCCAGAGCGTGATTGGGATATTTTAAGCGGAATTTCATCAACACTATTTGGTAAGGCTTAGATAGTTGTATACAGGCATTATCCCATAAATAAAAAGGTTGCGGGACAAGCCGTTGCAAATCAAGATAAGATAAAGTAACAGGTATATACTGTATTAGAGTGCAAATCATTGCACAGAAATTAAATACGATTTATATAACTTTACATGATCAACGAATGAAAAGAACTACATATATGGAATAATCATATCATGTTTTAGGCTTCTATTTATTTCTGTGAATTAGCAGGAAATGAATTGCAGGTGAGGAACAGAGAGAAATGACAACCATTTATTTCTTAAGAGAATATTTACTGCGACTAAGGTAAGATCAACTCACAATTATTACCACTCCAACAGCTACGAAATATAATGGTATAATCAATGATGAAATACCATCTTACTTATTATCTTCATACACCTACTTGGTATATTATTATACATTCATGCGTAGTATATTACTACAAGATCATAATCCCATTATTATTCACATAAAAGATAAAATGTTTTTCCCAAGCTACGTACTTCACCAATTCCCTATGAAAATGGAAGTAATCCTTTAACATTCGATTTTCATCCAATAAGTATTATACTTAGTGATGATGTCATCAGTGACACACAACACTTCAAGTGCCATGTTGCATATCTTCATATATGTTTGTCTTGCATATTTCTTTGCATTTAAGTTGCATATAAATCTCCTAAGGATGCAAAATCTCCACTTGCTTGGAATCAAAGTAATACTAATCAAGCCCTATATGCATGTACATTCATATCTATTACTAATCAATATCTCTTTTCATCATCAATTTTAATTTCCACTATCTATACTTACCTGCTGATACACAATTAACATTAATTTACCCTAATCACCCTACACATGGTATGGTTACAGGCTACTATAAAGAAACAGACTCATAGGAAATACGATCCAAGGGAATCGTTACCTTGCCTAATAAACATAAACGTGCTTGACAACATGACATAATCTTTTCCACCTTTCAACATATTTCATTTAAAGTCGACTTGTTTAACATCTCCTCATTATCAGTTGTTTCGGAAAAACTGCAACTATTATGTTATTCAAGGAGAATAGGCTTCAATCATCCTTATTATATAATTTGATTCCTCCATATATTGAAAAAAAAAATAAAACTGAGTACCAATGTTTATTATCCACTGTCTTATCTTTCTGCCATGTACTATCATATTTATGTATTGTATAAGAACGAACTATCGAGGTATACTGAATTATGTTGTATTGAAAAGAATAGGACTGTTATTTCACAGCCTAGCAACACGGCCCCTTATTAATGTGTGAACCTTTAGCATAGGTTAGCTTATATACACACAATAACATGCACCTAGCTAAACACATTAATTTTAAGATGATTTTATGTGACAATGTATTAATATTCATGTATTAATGATACTATCTATGTTCATTTATGTACAAGGTGTGCCTATGTCTTAATGTCTATTTTAGGTTACTATACATGTCTTCATTGTTAATATCTTCCTTATTATGAACCCTACCAACATTGTGAACTGGCCTTCTATTAAATAAAGCTTTAATGCCTGGGGGGCCAGGCGGGTAGCGTGATAGAGCAAATGTACAGTACTGTAGAGGAGGGTAACACCACAGCTGCCCCACTTGAAGCAAAATAAGCCAGAACACCTTCTGACATAACAAACACAAGAGGGCCAACCTCCTTACCTCCAATTTCTCACTGTCATCTCTAAACTCAAGAGAGAGAGGGAGAGAAAGTGGGAGAGAGAGAAAGAGGGAGAGAAAGCAAGAGGGAGAGAGAGAGAGAGGAGAATTGGGTGGAGCTTAAATATACTCCACCCCTTTTTAAAAGTACCAGGAACTCCAATAGAGAATGTATATAAGCAGTGAAGTTGAACTAATATGTAGGATTTCCTAAACTGACTCCCAGGGCTATAACCTGTCTCCATAAGAGAGAGACACAGGCATATAAGACAAGGCATTAAATATAATTCCCTGTATAGAGATAAGTATGTATAAATAAATTAAGCCTAAAGAAACTTGTGCAGTCACTTTACCTAAGAACACCACAACGCCAAGCTCGCTACCTAATACCACAACAACCACAACAACAACAACAACTACTACGACTACACTTCGGACTAAGGTACTGTATCAGATCCTGAACGAGTTAAAGCCTTAGAGGACTGGTACACCTGCTTCTCCCCGGCCAGTACTTCCAGATAGAGAATAATTATCATATGTGGAGCCAATCTTATTCTTGTACAGCCACAATCAAATATCCTCCAACACTTTCCTTCCATAGTGCAAATAAATCAGTATCATATCAAAATATAATCATACAACACCTTACGTCAACTCATTCCCCTCAATTATTATAATAATTATTATTATTATGAGGTACTGCAAAATATAATCATACAATAACACCTTACAACACCTCAACCCTCTCAATTATTATTATTATTATTATTATGTGCTGCTGCAAAATATAATCATACAACTCCTCAACACTCTCAATTATTATCATTATTATTATGAGGTGCTGCAAAATCATACATGTGTTGTTCTTTATGACCAAGATAATTACTACCATGGAAGGAAAGTGTTGGTGGATATTTGATTGTGGCTGTGCAGTTACTTAACTAGGATTATCTAAGATTATTTAAAGAGGGTTTTACAGTGTAGGGTTGTTAATCTGGAGTAAATGATTCCTTCAAACAGGCCACCATTACCAAAGGAGGATATAAACAGCATAGATTATTCTACAGTATTAAAGGTGTAATTCACTTTTGTTACATTGGAGTGCCATGATTCCTCCAAAGTATGCCAGGAAACATCACCAGACGAACAAATATAATGGTGTTCTGTTGTTGCTTGGAATAGTTTGGAGGATTCAGTTGCTCCAGATTTACCAACACTGTACTTCCCCCATAAGGATACAATTCACTTCAGTATAAAGTTGTGTTGTAGTTTTATTATTGTCTTACATCTTGTGTGTTACTTATGATATCTTGAAACCAACAGCTTGTATGAATGAATACTTGTGGTCAGTTGTACAGCCACAATCTAATATCCACCAACACTTTCCTTCCATGGTAATAAATATCTTGGGAATAAAGAACAACACGTGTATGATTTTGCAACACCTCATAATAATGATAATAATTGAGGGGGTGAAGTTGACATAAGGTGTTGTTGTATGGTTCTATTTTACAACACCTTATAATAATAATAATAATAACAATAATAATAATAATAATAATTATACTAATTAATGGGGTTGAGTTGACGTAAGGTGTTGTTGTATGATTGGGTTTTACAACACCTTATAATAATAATAATAATAATAATAATGATAATAATTGAGGGTGTTGAGTTGACGTAAGGTGTTGTTGTATGGTTATATTTTACAACACCTTATAATAATAATAATAATAATAATAATAATAATTGAGGGGGTTGAGTTGACATAAGGTGTTGTTGTATGGTTATATTTTACAACACCTGATAATAATAATAATAATAATAATAATAATAATAATAATAAAAATAATAATTGAGGGGGTTGAGTTGACGTAAGGTGGTGTTGTATGGTTATATTTTACAACACCTTATAATAATAATAATAATAATAATGATAATCATTAAAGGGGTTGAGTTGACATAAGGTGTTGTTGTATGGTTATATTTTAATATGATACTGATTTATTTGCACGATGAAAGGAAAGTGTTGTAGGATATTTGCTTGTGGTTGTTTTAAGTCACCTTTACTCCCAAGTACATAATTTCTTTGTCTTTCCTTCAATATACAGTAGTAAGTTCTGGCTTTTAAGGTGGTAATTCACTTTTGTTACATTGGAGTGCCATGATTCCTCCAAAGTATGCCAGGAAACAGACGCAAAATGAAGAAAAATAATGGTATCCTGTTGCTTGGAATAGTTTGGAGGAAACAGTGGTTCCAGATTTGCCAACACTGAACTTCCCCCTTAAGATTAGGGGCCGTATAAAAAAAAAAAAAAAAAAAAAAAAAAAAAAAATAATAATAATAATGATAATAATAATAAAATAATAATAAATAAATAAAAAAATATTCTTAGTGTTGACTTTGGTTTGGTAACAATACAATGACTCCCTTCACACACAATACACCACACATTGTATAGGTATGTACAGTCGGCAGCATAAATTCACGTCCATCTCATCTTAAACAAGTTTTTATTCCAACAACATATGTAATTTACCATATGAGAACTATATCTGTCATATCTGTATTAAAATTGTATTACAACATTACTATAGTTAATACATACATACACAGGTAGAAATAACATACGTAATTTACCATATGAGAACTGTATCTGTCATCTCTGTATTAAAATTGTATTACTGTACATCACTATAGCTGATACTGTACAGCCACAATCAAATAACCACAGACACTTTCCTTCCATTGTGCAAAATAATCATTATCATATCAAAATATAATCATACAACAACACCTTACGTCAACTCAACCCCCTCAATTATTGTTAAGAAGTGCTGCAAAATCATACACGTGTTGTTCTTTATTACCAAGATATTTACTACGATGGAATGAAAGTGTGGGTGGATATTATTATTATTATTATTATAAGGTGCTGCAAAATCATACATGTGTTGTTCTTTATTACCAAGATATTTACTACGATGGAAGGAACGTGTGGGTGGATGATATTATTATTATTATTATTATTATTATTATTATTATTATTATTACTCTTACTATTATTATTACTATTATTATTATTACTCTTACTCTTACTATTATTATTATTATTATTATTATTATTATTATTATTATTACTATTATTATTATTATTATTATTATTATTATTATTATTATTATTATTATTATTATTACTATTACTATTACTATTACTATTATTACTAACCCCTGTGTGATATCTCTAGCCACATACTAAAACGGGACATAATAACAGTCCAAATTAAGTGTTTATTGTAACTCACTCTGATTGGCCCACATCAAAAAAATCAATACTCAAGATTATCACTGATTGGCTGAAACAGAATGATCATTATTTTAGTGTTAAGGGGGTGCGGGAGTAGGGGAAAGGCTTGGGGGGGGGGAACTATGGGGTTGCGGGAATAGGGGGACAGGCTTGTGGGGATTTGGGGGGTGTGGGAATAGGGGGACAGGCTTGGGGTGGGTAGAAAGCCTGTAACCTATTCCCACACACATCCTAACCCCCCCCCCCAAGCCTGTCCCCCTAACCCCCCCCCCAGCCTGTCCCCCTATTCCCGCACCCCCTTAATATTAGCTCATTACGAGTCTAACACGTGTTATATGGTTTGTATAACCTTATAGTAAAACAACAAACCCAAATATCATAGTTTACACACTCGTCAATGTCTCGTTTCATTATAATTTGGATGACAAGTGGTAGTAGTAGTAGTAGTAGTAGTAGTAGTAGTAGTAGTAGTAGTAGTAGTAGTAGTAGTAGTAGTAGTAGTAGTAGTAGTAGTAGTAGTAGTAGTAGTAGTAATAGTAGTAGTAGTAGTAGTAGTAGTAGTAGTAGTAGTAGTAGTAGTAGTAGGACATTACACACTCGTCGATGTCTCGTTTCATTATAATTTGGATGACAAGTGGACCTCAAATTTTCGGAAATTTTAATTAGGTCCATCTTTTACCTATTCTCCTTGGCTGGGAAAATGGGAAGGATTGGAGAAAGAATGGGAAGGGTTGAAGGAAGAATGGGAAGGGTTGAACGAAGAATGGGAAGGGTTGAAGGAAGAATGGGAAGGGTTGAACGAAGAATGGGAAGGGTTAAAGGAAGAATGGGAAGGGTTGAACGAAGAATGGGCAGGGTTGAAGGAAGAATGGGAAGGGTTGAAGGAAGAATGGGAAGGGTTGGACGAAGAATGGGAAGGGTTAAAGGAAGAATGGGAAGGGTTGGAAAAAGAATGGGAAGGGTTGAAGGAAGAATGGGAAGGGTTGGAAAAAGAATGGGAAGGGTGGTAGAAGAATGGGAAGGGTTGAACGAAGAATGGGAAGGAATGGAAAATGAATGGGAAGGGTTGAACGAAGAATGGGAAGGGTTGAACGAAGAATGGGAAGGGTTGGAGGAAGAATGGGAAGGGTTGGAAAAAGAATGGGAAGGGTTGAAGGAAGAATGTGAAGGGTTGGAAAAAGAATGGGCAGGGTTGAACGAAGAATGGGAAGGGTGGTGGAAGAATGGGAAGGGTTGAAGGAAGAATGGGCAGGGTTGAACGAAGAATGGGAAGGGTGGTAGAAGAATGGGAAGGAATGAGAAATTTAACAGCCGACTTAAATACCTTTTATGAAATACGATAACCCAAACCAGGGGGTGCGGGAATAAGGGGACAGGCTTGGGTGTGGGGGGTTAGGGGGGTGCGGGTTTGTTTGGTGGGTGCAGAAGTAGGGGATAGTCTGAGTAGTTTAGTAAAAGTTGGAGTAAAGTCTGAAATGGAGTCTAGTTGAAGAGGTAAGAAGTTGAGCTCTGATGGAAAAGCAGAGTTTCTATAGATCTGAATCATCTGACATAATGATCAGTGACTGGGTGATGAGTGTGTAGTAAAGTTTAAGGTAAAAAAGACTTTGAACTTTTATATCAAAGTTGGAAAGGAGTGTAGTTAGAGGAAGAGTTATTGAATATTCACCTTGATGGTTTTTACTCCAGTCCTCATACTAACTTGACATTATAAATTACATATATATTTTTTTATGCAAAGAACACAGAAATAACTGAAGAAGACACACACACACACACACACACACACAATTATGAGAATATACGAATGCACACACATAGGCCTACGTTACACACACACACACACACACAGTGATGAGAATATATGAATGCACACACACATAGGCCTAAGTTACACACACACACACACACACACACACACACACACACACACACACACAGTGATGAGAATATATGAATGCACACACACATAGGCCTACGTTACACACACACACACACACACACACACAGTCATGAGAATATATGAATGCACACACACATAGGCCTACGTTACACACACACACACACACACACACACACAAACACACACACAATTATGAGAATATACGAATGCACACACATAGGCCTACGTTACACACACACACACACACACACACACAGTCATGAGAATATACGAATGCACACACACATATGCCTACGTTACACACACACACACACACACACACAGTCATGAGAATATACAAATGCTCACACACACAGGCCTACGTTACACATACACACACACACACACACAGTCATGAGAATATACGAATGCACAAACACATAGGCCTACGTTACACACACACACACACACACACACAGTCATGAGAATATACAAATGCTCACACACATAGGCCTACGTTACACACACACACACACAGTCATGAGAATATATGAATGCACACACACATAGGCCTAAGTTACACACACAGACACACACACACACACACACACACATTCATTCATAAATATATACGAATACACATACAATACTCACATATGAAACACACACACACACACACACACACACACACACACACAGTTGAGTGACATTAATTTTGATGTTTGTTGTATGAGTGAGTCTTTGGTATTAGATATTATTCATGTTCAAACATTAAGGGGGTGTTGGAGTAGGGGACAGGCTTGGGGGGGGGATTGGTGGGGTGCTGGAATAGGGGGACAGGCTTGGGGTGGGTAGAAAGCCTGTCCCCTATTCCCGCACCCCCCTAACCCCCCCCCCTAAGCCTGTCCCCCTACTCCCGCACCCCCTAAACACCCCTGCACCCACCTAAGCCCCCCAAGCCTGTCCCCCTATTCTCGCACCCCCTTAATTAATCCTTGAACATTATTTTTATCATTGTTATAATTTGGTCAGTTTTTTGAGACACGAAAATTGACATAACTTTTGAACAGAAGGTCATAGAGAAAAAATGAAAAAAACGATCTCGCCCAATTTACCAACTGTACTTCCATTCCAAATTTCATTCAAATCCATATAGATCTTCATGGTCAAAAATCGGTTCAAAAAAATTTCCAAAAAAGAGGCCATAACTCAAAAGCGGTGCATCGTAGAAAAAAAATAAAAAATACGTCTCGCCCAATTTACCAACTGTACTTCCATTCCAAATTTCATCCAAATCCATATAGATCTTCATGGTCAAAAATCGGTTCAAAAAATGTTTAAAAAAAAAGGCCATAACTCAAAAACGGTGCATCGTAGAGGAAAACGGAGAAAATTTAGCCACCCCTTCTGGTAACCCCACCCATATGACCTATTCTTGCACACCCATAGGTCAAATGTGGGATTCGACAACATTTTATACCTATTCCCAAAACCCACATTTTGGGATGTGGTGTGTGGATGGAACGTGGTAAAAAAGATGAATTGATTAAGTCTACGGAAATTACATGATGTTATTCCAAAGAGAGAGAGAGAGTGAGAGAGAGAGAGGGGAGAGGGAAAATGAAAGAGGAGAGGGAAGGAGGGAGAAATGAGGGGAACTGTACAATGAGGGTTTTCTGTACACAGTTTCATTACACACACTACATTACACACCCAATATACAAGTGTACTGTACAATGAGGGTTTTCTGTACACAGTTTCATTACACACCCAATATACAAGTGTACTGTACAATGAGGGTTTTCTGTACACAGTTTCATTACACACACTATATTACACACCCAATATACAAGTGTACTGTACAATGAGGGTTTTCTGTACACAGTTTCATTACACACACTACATTACACACCCAATATACAAGTGTACTGTACAATGAGGGTTTTCTGTACACAGTTTCATTACACACCCAATATACAAGTGTACTGTACAATGAGGGTTTTCTGTACACAGTTTCATTACACACACTACATTACACACCCAATATACAAGTGTACTGTACAATGAGGGTTTTCTGTACACAGTTTCATTACACACACTACATTACACACCCAATATACAAGTGTACTGTACAATGAGGGTTTTCTGTACACAGTTTCATTACACACCCAATATACAAGTGTAATGTACAATGAGGGTTTTCTGTACACAGTTTCATTACACACCCAATATACAAGTGTACTGTACAATGAGGGTTTTCTGTACACAGTTTCATTACACACCCAATATACAAGTGTACTGTACAATGAGGGTTTTCTGTACACAGTTTCATTACACACACTACATTACACACCCAATATACAAGTATACTGTACAATGAGGGTTTTCTGTACACAGTTTCATTACACACCCAATATACAAGTGTACTGTACAATGAGGGTTTTCTGTACACAGTTTCATTACACACCCAATATACAAGTGTACTGTACAATGAGGGTTTTCTGTACACATTACATTACACACCCAATATACAAGTGTACTGTACAATGAGGGTTTTCTGTACACAGTTTCATTACACACACTACATTACACACCCAATATACAAATGTACTGTACAATGAGGGTTTTCTGTACACAGTTTCATTACACACCCAATATACAAGTGTACTGTACAATGAGGGTTTTCTGTACACAGTTTCATTACACACCCAATATACAAGTGTACTGTACAATGAGGGTTTTCTGTACACAGTTTCATTACACACCCAATATACAAGTGTACTGTACAATGAGGGTTTTCTGTACACAGTTTCATTACACACCCAATATACAAGTGTACTGTACAATGAGGGTTTTCTGTACATAGTTTCATTACACACCCAATATACAAGTGTACTGTACAATGAGGGTTTTCTGTACACATTACATTACACACCCAATATCCAAGTGTACTGTACAATGAGGGTTTTCTGTACACAGTTACATTACACACCCAATATACAAGTGTACTGTACAATGAGGGTTTTCTGTACACAGTTTCATTACACACCCAATATACAAGTGTACTGTACAATGAGGATTTTCTGTACACAGTTTCATTACACACCCAATATACAAGTGTACTGTACAATGAGAGTTTTCTGTACACAGTTTCATTACACACCCAATATACAAGTGTACTGTACAATGAGGGTTTTCTGTACACAGTTTCATTACACACCCAATATACAAGTGTACTGTACAATGAGGGTTTTCTGTACACAGTTTCATTACACACCCAATATACAAGTGTAATGTACAATGAGGGTTTTCTGTACACAGTTTCATTACACACCCAATATACAAGTGTACTGTACAATGAGGATTTTCTGTACACAGTTTCATTACACACCCAATATACAAGTGTACTGTACAATGAGAGTTTTCTGTACACAGTTTCATTACACACCCAATATACAAGTGTACTGTACAATGAGGGTTTTCTGTACACAGTTTCATTACACACCCAATATACAAGTGTACTGTACAATGAGGGTTTTCTGTACACAGTTTCATTACACACACTACATTACACACCCAATATACAAGTGTACTGTACAATGAGGGTTTTCTGTACACAGTTTCATTACACACCCAATATACAAGTGTACTGTACAATGAGGGTTTTCTGTACACAGTTTCATTACACACCCAATATACAAGTGTACTGTACAATGAGGGTTTTCTGTACACAGTTTCATTACACACCCAATATACAAGTGTACTGTACAATGAGGGTTTTCTGTACACAGTTTCATTACACACCCAATATACAAGTGTACTGTACAATGAGGGTTTTCTGTACACAGTTTCATTACACACCCAATATACAAGTGTACTGTACAATGAGGGTTTTCTGTACACAGTTTCATTACACACCCAATATACAAGTGTACTGTACAATGAGGGTTTTCTGTACACAGTTTCATTACACACCCAATATACAAGTGTACTGTACAATGAGGGTTTTCTGTACATAGTTTCATTACACACCCAATATACAAGTGTACTGTACAATGAGGGTTTTCTGTACACAGTTTCATTACACACCCAATATACAAGTGTACTGTACAATGAGGGTTTTCTGTACACAGTTTCATTAAACACCCAATATACAAGTGTACTGTACAATGAGGGTTTCCTGTACACAGTTTCATTACACACCCAATATACAAGTGTACTGTACAATGAGGGTTTCCTGTACACAGTTTCATTACACACCCAATATACAAGTGTAAAATGAGAATTAACTGTACTAACAGTAACGTCATTGGACTTTAAAAAAAACTTTGACTAAATTGACAGAGGAAACTTGATAAAGGCACTCATGAATAACAGAAAATAAATAAAACTTATAGTAGCACAGATATATATAATAACGACAGAACGCATTTACATTTGAAGAACGAAGAACAGGCAACTATTAACATAACAAATGGAGTACGTAAGGATGTAATGTTTCAACAATACTTATTTTTACTGATGACATATAAAATTATACATAAAATTAGAAGTTGAACAAATTGTATTCAGAAATGATAACTTTAAAATACTTATACTTTACTATACTCAAGAAGAAGCAAGATACATTGTTGATTCCACAGTGGTTGTTGGTATTGGTTTGTAAGCACGCAAACGAAAGAATCTTAGCCGTGTAAATGACTTATGGGTGAACTATTTAATGAATTTGGTGAGTAAACTATACAGTGATTATTATTATTATTATTATTATTATTATTATTATTATTGGTATTATTATTAGTAGTACTGGTATTATCAATACTATTATTATTATTACTGGTATTATTTTTATCATTATCATTATTATTATTATTATTATTATTATTATTATTATTATTATTATTTAACTGTTGGATAGATTTTGTGAATGTGGATACTCAGCTTTTGGAAAATAATGAAGCCTTACAAGTGTGGTTGGTTGCGAAGCTAACAAACCAATACCACTGTGGAATCGACCCATAGAACCAATGGATGAGTCGGTAATCACTCAGGAAAGAATAGAAAAATGGCTTAGAAAAATGAAAAATAGAAAAGCTGCAGGCCCAGATGGAATAAAGCCTGAGATAATTATATAAAGCATTATTGAAAAGTAAGAAATGCATGAAAGTACTAACAGAATGTTTGAAAAATGAAATGAAAGTCGTGACGTGTGTGTATGTGAGTAGCAGTTGACCTGGGCCACGGTAACGGGTTTGATGAAGCCTATGTCCAGTGTCGAAAGATAAAAAAAAAAAAAAAAAAAAAAATGATAAACCAGACAACTGGAAAAGATCAATAATTAAAATGATTGAGAAAAATAAAAATCCCACTGCAAAGGATCTGAGGCCTATTGCAAAAACAAATATTTCATACAAGATATTTATGATGTTGGTCATTTGAAAAGAAATGATGAAGAAACCAAAGAAACTCAAGGAGGATTTACTGAAGGTTCAAGAATCAAGGATAATTTATATATATATATTATTACAGTACTGTGTAGAATAGATAAAAGTTTTAAGAAGAAGAGGAAGCCATTAATAGTAATAGCAATAGTAATAGCAATAGTAATAGCAATAGTAATAGTAATAGTAATAGTAATAGTAATAGTAATAGCAATAGTAATAGTAATAGCAATAGTAATAGTAATAGCAATAGTAATAGCAATAATAATAGCAATAGCAATAGTAATAGCAATAGCAATAGTAATAGCAATAGCAATAGTAATAGTAATAGCAGTAATCGCAGACTTTAGAAAATCCTTTGACTCGGTTAAAAGAACATCCTTAAGGGGGAAGTTAGTTTTGTGTTGGTAAATCTGGAGCAACTGACTGAATCCTCCAAACTATTCCAAGCAACAAAGAGAGAGAGAGAGAGAGAGAGAGAGAGAGAGAGAGAGAGAGAGAGAGAGAGAGAGAGAGAGAGAGAGCAACTGAATCCTCCAAACTATTCCAAGCAACAACAGAACACCATTATTTTTGCTCTTCTGGTCCTGTTGTTTCCTGGCATACTTTGGAGGAATCAAGGCACTCCAATGTAACAAACAGAGAGAGAGAGAGAGAGAGAGAGAGAGAGAGAGAAACTGAATCCTCCAATTTCCTGGCATACTTTGGAGGAATCATGGCACTGCAATGTTACAAAAAAGAATTACCACCTTAATAGAAGTAATGAAAGAGTTTAAAATACATCTTCAAATAATAAAAGCAGTAGTCAACATTATACAGTGGAAATACAACAATAATAGATTTGGGAGGAGGACTAGAGCAATAATCATCATCATCATCATCATCATCATCATCATATTGGGTTTAACGTCCGTCTACATGGTGGCATACGTTGGACGGTGTTTTAGAAATAGCCTTCCAAGCTAACCTATCTCTGGCCAGCTCTTTACTAACTCCTCTTTCTCTCAGCCTTCCAAGCTAACCTATCTCTGGCCAGCTCTTTACTAAATCCTCTTTCTCTCAGCCTTCCAAGCTAACCTATCTCTGGCCCCAGCTCTTTACTAACTCCTCTTTCTCTCAGCCTTCCAAGCTAACCTATCTCTGGCCAGCTCTTTACTAACTCCTCTTTCTCTCAAATCTAACCGTATCACTTCCCCCCATGTTTTCTTTGGCCTTCCTCTACCTACTGAACCTGCTACATCAATTGCTCTACATCTACTAACCCAAGCATTCTCGTCCATTCTCTCAATGTGACCAAACCACCGTAGTCTCCTATTCTGAACACATCTCCCAATACTGTCCAGATTTAATTAAAATAATGTTATAAATATAAATTAAAATGAAATAAAGAGATTGCAATGTATAGAAAATGGTGTGTATAAAAAGATACTTGGAGGTTACAGGAGTACAGCATGTGCCGCCTTGAGAGGGGAAATTGGAGCTTCTAGTATGAAATCATCAAGAATTTTTAAAGCAAAGCTACTTACTGTACACAAAATTAATTATCAATGGGCAGAAAGAGATATTAACAACAATATTAGAGGTCCTGGAGTGGCGGCGTCTACGTCGTAGGACCACCCCTCAAGGCTGCAAGAAGCTATGGGGGCCAAACCCCCACAAAATCCCCCCGCCCCCATCAGGGAGGCGCGAGCTCCTGGGAACGGCTTTGGTCACCCGGGCAATTACCACGGGGCTGTTCGGCCAGACAGCTTGAGGAACTTCAACAACAACAATATTAGAAGATATTATGAGATGCAATAAAAGAGCTGAATGGAAAAGAATAATAAAAATGATGAATGTAGTTGACATCAGATATGGAGAACTGAGAGAGAGAACAGGTAAAAATGATGAATGTAGTTGGCATCAGATATGGAGAACTGAGAGAGAGAACAGATCAGATCAGATGTTGGGCGGGGAGATAGCCTTTTCATCGGCCTCCCCTTTGAGTTTTAATAATATTGTGGTTGAGTTTTGTTTTTCTTTAAGTGGTTGCTTTTCTTATTCTCTCTCTCTCTCTCTCTCTCTCTCTCTCTCTCTCTCTCTCTCTCCAAAAATTGTATATAATGATTTTCACTTCTTCCTTATCTATATTTTCAGCAAAGAGTAAATCTCCCAGCCAGAAAAAAGCAAAAGTTGAAACGTGGGACTCTACAGAATGGAAGAAGGATATGGAAAGTAAGACAAGCCTAGACATATATATATAGACAATGGAAATTAGAGAAGATGATGTATGTATATGATAATAGGTTTTCTTCAGTATTCAGGGCAAGAACTAAGGGTCGATTCCACAGTGGTATTGGTTTGTTAGTTTCCCAACCAACCACACTTGTAAGGCTTCATTATTTTAGGGTTGATTCCACAGTGGTATTGGTTTGTTAGCTTCCCAACCAACCACACTTGTAAGGCTTCATTATTTTAGGGTTGATTCCAGAGTGGTATTGGTTTGTTAGTTTCCCAACCAACCACACTTGTAAGGCTCCATTATTTTAGGGTTGATTCCACAGTGGTATTGGTTTGTTAGTTTCCCAACCAACCACACTTGTAAGGCTTCATTATTTCCCAAAAGCTGAGTATCCACATTCACAAAATCTATCCAACAGTTAGATAATGATGATCACTGTATAGTTTACTTAACAAATTAATTAAATAATTCACCCATAAGTCATTTATAAGGCTAACATTCGTTCGTTTGCGTGCTTACAAACCAATACTGTAACACCCCTATTTTACATGTATTGTTATTTAGGATATTTACGGGTATTATATATTTATATGTATTAGAATAGGTTTTTAGTGTAAGATTGTAGGGAGTAGCCAGGCTATACAATATCTATACAATAGAGCGCTCGCCTGTGGTGACACTCCTCCCCTATCTAATAACACAGGGTCGATCCCTCTATGTGTATAGCTCTGTGGTACGGCGGCCATCATGGTTAGTGTTGCCAGATCTATTTGACATCATTTCCCTAACACTAATTTTACAATTTCACTTTTTTACCTTCATAATTCTCTGTTTACTCTTGATCACTGACGATCTTTTTGGTATTTTTTGGTCTGGTAGAACTTTCCCTGTTTATTCATGAACAATATTTATATAATGTCCCTATTATGTGGACTTCAATATTCCCTAAAACAGACGAATTTCCCAGCATCTGGCAACACTGATGATGATAAACAATACAAGTCAATGTAGAGACTGTGTATAATATTAACATTATTAATAGAAATATATCCTTACATGAAATATAAAAATATGATGTTGCCATTATAATAATTCACTCACAGTTATATATAGAGAGATATATTATATTTATTATATATATAGTTTTATGATAACATTATAACAAGAAGGAGCTCATTTGACATTCACAAATATTGACCATAATAATAATAAAGCAGCAGGTTCAGCATCAACAATATACCATCACTTGTAACTTTATATTTCAACACTTAAATGACCTTCTATACATACAAAGAGGTAGGAGGATAGTTTGGGGCCATAATTAAAGGAAAAATAGGTAAATATTGAAAGAATTACCGTTATTGTGTACGGTTTTTCTACCTTCATTACCCACTAATTTAGACCATTCTAAGACTATTTTCTACCTTCATTACCCACTTATTTAGACCATTCTAAGACTATTTTCTACCTTCATTACCCACTAATTTAGACCATTCTAAGACTATTTTCTACCTTCATTACCCACTTATTTAGACCATTCTAAGACTTCGGTAAATATTGAAAGAATTACCGTTATTGAGTACGGTATTTCTACCTTCATTACCCACCAATTTAGACCATTCTAAGACTATTTTCTTCTATGGCATTTCCTCTGCAAATGCCCCATTTCAAAGATAGGGCATATTCAAAAGGGGCATTTTGAAATTAGCCTGACCTTACCTGACCTGACTTAACCTAACCTAGACCGCATCAGACTACCGGGACCTAACCTGGGCAATCTACCGGGACCTAACCTGGGCAAACTACCGGGACCTAACCTGGGCAAACTACCGGGACCTAACCTGGGCAAACTACCGGGACCTAACCTGGGCAAACTACCAGGACCTAACCAGGGCAAACTACCGGGACCTAACATGGGCAAACTACCGGGAAATGACTGTGGTAAAGTACACGAAATGACCGGGGCAAAATACTGGGACCTAGCCGGATCTGGCAACACTGCTACAAAACTGTTATTCTTTCAATAAACACCCATTACTTTAGGGAAGGGTTTTGGCACCCCTTCGGACCCAGCCACTAGCTTTCAGTTCTTCAACTGTCCCTCTTTTCTTTCTATTTCCTTCCTGGTTGCTGTTAAAATATAGTTATATTTCTTTCAGATAACACCAGTAATAGTGTGACAATCCTGACACCAGAATATTACAGTAAATATTCAGTAAATGTTTGAATCTTCAAATGATGTAAGACTGGTATTGTTATTGTTTCAGATTCATATGAAGTAACACTGTGGTTGGCAGCCCTGACACCAATAACAGTGTGGTTGGCAGCCCTGACAACAGTAATATCCAAGTGGTCATATTGGTGGCAGAATAAAGCTGTGTTAGTGATGGAGGTGGAAGGAAGTGACACCATCAATGTTGTCAGAGAAGAGAAGTGTAACAAGTTGGTCTGTCAACAATGTGGTCAAAAGTTTAGTAGGAAATGCCATCTCACTCACCATTTGTTGACTCATACTGGAAAGAAAATGTTTATGTGTGATGAGTGTGGTGAAGAGTTTAGTTGGAAATCTGACCTTAAGAAACACAGCATTGTTCACACACGAGAGAGGAACTTTGAATGTGAAGAATGTGGTAAAAAGTTTGTGACAAATAGTGTTCTAAAGCAACACATACATATACACACAGGAGAAAAGGACTTTGAATGTAAAGAATGTGGTAAAAAGTTTGTGACAAACGGTAAACTAAAGCAACACATACTTATACACACAGGAGTGAAGAACTTTGAATGTGGAAAATGTGGTAAAAAGTTTTTGAGAAAGTGTGATCTAAAGCGACACATACTTATACACACAGGAGAAAAGAACTTTGAATGTGAAGAATGTGGTAAAAAGTTTGTCACAAACAGTGATTTAAAGCAACACATACTTATACACACAGGAGTGAAGGACTTTGAATGTGAAGAATGTGGTAAAAAGTTTGTGACAAAGGGTAAAATAAAGCAGCACATACTTATACACACAGGAGAGAGGAACTTTGAATGTGAAGAATGTGGTAAAAGGTTTCTGTCAAAGGGTGATCTAAAGAAGCACATACTTATACACACAGGAGTGAAGGACTTTGAATGTGAAGAATGTTGTAAAAGGTTTGGTCAGAAATCTCACCTTAATGTACATAAAAAAGTTCATACAAGAGTATAGGATTTTAAGTGTAATGAATGTGGTAAAAAGTTTTCTGACAAATCCCAACTCATGTTACACAAAACTGTTCACACATGAAATAAAACATTGAATGTAAGCGGTGGCAAACAATGATTGCTCCCCTCCCCCCTAAGCATGATAGAAAAAAACTGAAAAAATCAAGAGGTTGCACATTATATTGTAGGTGTATAGTGACAAGGTGAGTATTCAGTGTTGCTTCCATTGGCATTATGAACAGCTTCAAGACGAGCAGGGTAGGAAGACAAAAGTGACTCAAAAAGCTCCGTGTTGAACTCCATTACCCGAAGCACACCATTGATGTGCTCCTCCATCTTGGTACGACTAAATGGAGTTGATAGAGGTTCACACAACATCCTTTTTTTCAACCTCGTCCTTCAAGATAGATCCAACATTTAAACAGATGAGAATTACTGGGCCACTCGTCATTACCAAAGAAGTCAATGTTGTTGTCCTTCAGAAGGTTCTGGGTGGGTTCAAAGCACTTTCACATATGGTGCTTGGTTGTGCAGAAAGGTAACCTGAGTGACATCCACAGCATTTTGAGAGTCTTGAAGAAAGGGAATGACAAGCTTTGTCAAGATCTCCCCAAAATAATTTCCATCCCAACTTTACCCCCGAGGCTTTATTACCCACATCATTCACCATACAGTAAATTCCTTGGACCCTCTTGGCCTCGTCTTGTCATTACTATCACTTACATTTTCTAATGCCACAGTAGAAAGAATATTTTCACAGATTAATGTTGTTCACTCTAAACTGAGAAATCGTCTCAGTGTTAGGTCAATAGAGGCATTAATCGTTAAAAATAAAGTATGGATTGGTTCATTATTTTCAATCCTGTGTAAACTTTGAGCCTTCTGATGATATGATCAGAAGTTTCAATTCTAAAGATTCTGAAGAGGAGGAGGAGAATAATATTATTGCTCTTGATGTACTACAATAAGAATCTGTGGCTGTAGGTATGTATACTGTATATCTAATTGTCATTATTAACATTGTTTAGCTAAGTTTTCATAGGCCTAGTTAGTTCTTACAGAAAATAAAACTGGCATTTTTAAGTTTACCTTCAGCAAAGTTCAGTTATATGGTTGTCAAATATTAAGTAATAGTTTTTCTTTAGTGAGGAGAAATGTATCAATACAATATTCATGTACATTAAAAAGAAACAATAAAATTTGTCTATTTGTTTTGTGGGATATTCATTTCAATCTGTGGGGAAAAAAATCATTAATCTGTGGGAAATTGGTACTACAAAATTGGCAACACTGGTTGTGACTGAGTGGATGAACTGAATGATTCCCTGATTAGGAAAGTGACAGAGGTGGGTGAGAGAAGGATAGGAAGGGTGAGGAATAGCAATAAAAGAATATTGATGAAGAGCTGGTGGAATGAAGATATTGAGAATGCGAGGAAGGAGAGTAATAGGAAGTGTAGAAGACTAAGGAAAAATGTAGGCAATAGTGAGGAAGATAGAATAGCATATGAGAAGGCATGGAAGGAGTATGAACTGCAGGAGCCGGTGGCGGCAGGTTCGAAAACTGAGAGCTGAGTTTCCCAAACAATGTAAACTTTATAAAAGTTACCACATAAACTAAAGTGAAAAATAAGAGACGAAAATGGCAAGTCGAAGTGCAAGAAGCGGAGCACGAAGAGAAGACAGCTGTGGAAGATGTGAAAACAGATTAAAACAACAGGAGAGAGGAATACAATGTGATATGTGTAGTGTCTGGTTCCACATCGGATGTGAGCAGGTCAGTCCTACCCTATATAGAGAGTTGAAAGATTCTGAATCAGTATGGATATGTTCTGGATGTATACCAGTAGCAAAGAAGAGACTGTTAACACCAGAGGGGGAATTAGGAAAAAAGATTGATGAGATGAAAAAGGAGTTGAGATCTTTCTTTGAGGAAAAAATAATGCAGTGGGAGGAGAGTTTAGATAAGTTAAAGAAAGATATGTTAGAGGAAATGAAGAATGAAATGGAGTTAGAACTGAAGAAGAGAGATAAGAAAATAGAGATAATGAAAGTAGAACTAAAAAGTGAAATGGTTGAAGATATGAAAAAGAGAGAAAGAGGAATAATATTATCATTTATAATTTAGAAGAACCCGAGGAATCAGAACCAAAGGAAAAGATACAGAAAGACATAGAAAACTCTCTGGATATAATACAAAGGGAAGTAAAAGTAGAGGATGTAGAAATTTTGGATGCAGCAAGATTAGGATTAATAAATGAACCAGGAAAGAAGAGACCACTCCTGTTAAAATTAAAAGAAACATGGATGAAATGGCAGATTCTGAAAAATGCAAAGAACCTTAAGAATACAAACCATAGACAATTCTTGGGGCAGAAAAAAGCACAGCAATTACTGGACTAAAAGGAGAAGTGGGTGCCTCACTCATGAAATAAAAAATTACTAGGAGAAAATTACAATATTTACAAGGAATAATGAGAGATGGAGGAAACAAATTAACATACGAAATAGAAGAATTGAAGGATAATAGAACAAATAAATGGATGAAGGAATGTTAGGAGGGAATGAAAGCATAAAGAAGCAAGAACTCCTAAACAAGATTTATGAATTGGACACTAAGAACTGGAGTGAGGAAATGGAAAGTAAGACTATCCTAAAGATTTACAGAAAATGGAGAAATGAAATGGGAATGACAGAGGAACTATATGACAATAACACCAGCATCAGTGGTGTTATTTAAATGTAGGACAAATACTTTAAACTTGGGAGATAGAAAAAGATTTAGGAAAGAGGACAATGAAACAGGATGTAAGATGTGTGGAACAGATCCAGAAAACTTAGAACATTTTGTGCTTGACTGTACTGGCTATGTTGAAGAAAGAAGTAAAATTGGAAAATTGAAACAACCTTATATCGAATGCAAGGAAAACATCATTGGAGGGTTGTTATTCAACAGTGGAAAATATTTGGACAATATAAAAGAATATGGTAAATATTGAATGAATTACCGTTATTGGGTACGGTTTTTCTACCTTCATTACCCACTTATTTAGACCATTCTAAAACTATTTCCTTCTATGGCATTTTCTCTGCATATAAGAATATCTTTATAAGTGCTGGAAAATAAGGGAGAAGAAATTAAAGGAACTCAGCAACAAATAAACGACAGAAGAGGTGCCGTTGTAAAGGCTATCCCTCGACATCATCGCATCGCATCGCATCACTCTCAGTCATCATCATCAACAACAACAACAACAACGATAATAAAGTGTGAGTTTTTGTAGTTTTCTATGTTGTATTGTTGTAATTGATAATATTAATGGTTCTTTAGTGGTTTATTATGATATATACGAGTCAATAGAGAAGAAAACCAAGTGAAATACAATATATAATTCATCGATATAAGATAATTAAATTTAACAAGTATAATCATTTAATTAATTAACACAGGCTTAGTAAATTACGTTATTAACCTGTAAAGTAATGACTAAAACAAGCCTGGATACACACACCCACAACCCTTGGAAAAAAACCACACACATAAACCTGGGTAATTCTGTATAAGTGGTCCACGTGTTTTTTTGTGTTTTTTTTTTTTTTTTTTTCCTGTTTATTTTTACTTGTTCTATTCATTAATGACCATAATATTGATCGGAAACCACTTGGTTTATACATATTCCCTAACCCCTTCAATCTTGGGGGAGAGCACTGGGAATCAGGGGTTTTGGGTGGGGGAAAACACATAAATGAGCTTATTTTGCATTGATACTGGTTTCTTGACCTGCATAAATGTCGAAAAATTGAAAATCCGAGCCAAGTTTCGGCAAAAGTTGGCTCGGGTTTTGCAATTTTCCTGAGGGATAAATGTCAAGATTTTGGAAATCCGAGCCAAGTTTCGGCAAAAGTTGGCTCGGGTTTAGCAATTTTCCTGAGGGATAAATGTCAAGATTTTGGAAATCCTAGCCAAGTTTCGGCAAAAGTTGGCTCGGGTTTTGCAATTTTCCTGAGGGATAAATGTCAAGATTTTGGAAATCCGAGCCAAGTTTTGGCAAAAGTTGGCTCGGGTTTTGCAATTTTCCTGAGGGATAAATGTCAAGATTTTGGAAATCCGAGGCAAGTTTAGATAATTAACCAAACCTAACCTGACCTAACCTAACCTAACCTGGGCAGACTACCGGAACCTAACCTGGGCAGACTACCGGAACCTAACCGGGGCACACTACCGGGACCTAACCAGGGCAGACTACTGGGACCTAACCGGGGCAGACCACGGCACAATATACAGTAGAAACTAGTCAGACCTCACCTGACCTGACCTAACCTAATCTGGACTGGGACACACTACCGGGACCTAACCGGGGCAGACTACCGGGACATAACCAGGGCAGACTACCGGGACATAACTGGGGCGGACTACCGGGACATAACTGGGGCAAACTACCGGGACCTAACCGGGGCAGACCACGGCACAATATACAGTAGAAACTAGTCAGACCTCACCTGACCTGACCTAACCTAATCTGGACTGGGACACACGACCGGGACCTAACCGGGGCAGACTACCGGGACATAACCGGGGCAGACAACCGGGACATAACTGGGGCACACTACCGGGACATAACCTCACGTGACCTAACTGCCCCCCTTTATTATCCTTAGCAGACTACCTGACTGGCCATTACAATTGTTGTACATAATTATTATTGCTATTTGTTAATAAAATATATTACAAAAAGGTTTTAACTCTTACCAGACTTGCAGGAAAATTGTGCAGATGATTAAATTTTCGAAGAAACCTGGGCCTGTTATTATAATCCATAGTAGCCTCCTGTCGACACTGCTCACTTATTTTATGTTTCAAAATTAGCCTATGATTCACACATAAATGAAAAAGTTCTTGTGGCTTAGCAAAATGCGTGAAAAAAAAAAGCCATACCGGCTGGAAGCAGGCTGGAAGGCATGTCGGTTGTGTCAGCTGGTCACGTATTACTGACACGTAGCAGTAAAAATGGGATGGTGGAAAATTGCGGATGAATACAGAAGGTTGATAGATTGCATTAATAATAATGATTATAATACTATGAGATGAGAAAATAATTTATGAAATTAAGTGAGTAAATAATGAAATTATCTATATATAAATGGTGATGAAATTAAAAGAATATTGAAAGCGTCATTTAATTTAAAAAAATACATGATTTACGAGATGGCAACTTGAAGTAGCACATGAGCATCCCATCATGATGTGGACTACTTTGTACAGTGTTCAGTGGCTTATTATAAAGAAGGACCTGGGAGAAAAAGACACCGTGAACGCTGGAGTCTGAACTTAGGGTATTAACACCGTAGACTTACTCCTACGCTGGACTTTGTCTCGGAAGCGCTACGCTGGACTTCGTCTCAAAAGCGGTCGCGATTTTTCGAAAGCCTATTCTGCCGAAAGTTAAGTGCAACCGCCTATTATATTCATTACACACGAACACACTACATTGTCCCCTACTTAAATATACATAAATTGTAAATATTTGCCGCGTGGACCACATATACAGATTTTTCTAAACCTGTTGAAAAAAAAAACAACCCGAGGAAATATAACGGTAATTATCTATTATATTGTCATTTTATATTACAATGTTTTTACCTTCTTTACCCACTAATTTATAACATTCTAAGGCACTTTTCTTCTATGGCATTTTCATTTGCAATGCCCCATTTCCAAGATAGGGCATATTCAAATGGGGCATTTTGAAATTAGCCTTACCGGTAAATATTGAAAGAATTAACGTTATTGAGTACGGTATTTCTACCTTCATTACTCACTAATTTAGACCATTCTAAGACTATTTTCTTCTATGGCATTTCCTCTGCAAATGCCCCATTTCAAAGATAGGGCATATTCAAATGGGGCATTTTAAAATTAGCCTGACCTTACATGACCTGCTTAACCTAACCTAGACTGCATCGGACTACTGGGACCTAACCTGTGCAAACTACTGGGACCTAACCCTAGCAACCTATTGGGATCTAATCTAGGCAAACTACTGGGACCAACCCTGTGCAAACTACTGGGACCTAACCTGGGCAAACTACTGGGACCTAACCTGACCCAACCAAACCTAACATAACATAACATAACCTTTCCTTATCTGACCTGACCTAACCTAACCTAACATTGTCTGACCTAACCTAACCAAACCTTACGTTACCTTATCTGACCTAACCTAACATAACCAAACCTTACCTTATCTGACCTAACATAACATAATCTAACCTAACATAGACCACAACAGACTATCGGGACCTAACCGAGGCAAACTACCGGGACCTAACTGGACATAGTCAATTTTTGGTGCTACAGAATATTACAGTAAATATTCAGTAAATGTTTGAATCTTCAAATGATGTAAGACTGGTATTGTTATTGTTTCAGATTCATATGAAGTAACACTGTGGTTGGCAGCCCTGACACCAATAACAGTGTGGTTGGCAGCCCTGACAACAGTAATAACCAAGTGATCATATTGGTGGAAGAATAAAGCTGTGTTAGTGATGGAGGTGGAAGGAAGTGACACCATCAATGTTGTCAGAGAAGAGAAGTGTAACAAGTTGGTCTGTCAACAATGTGGTCAAAAGTTTAGTAGGAAATGCCATCTCACTCACCATTTGTTGACTCATACTGGAAAGAAAATGTTTATGTGTGATGAGTGTGGTGAAGAGTTTAGTTGGAAATCTGACCTTAAGAAACACAGCATTATTCACACAGGAGAGAGGAACTTTGAATGTGAAGAATGTGGTAAAATGTTTGTGAGAAAGAGTGTTCTAAAGAAACACATACTCATACACACAGGAGTGAAGAATTTTAAATGTGAAGAATGTGGTAAAAAGTTTGTGACAAAGAATAATTTAAAGCAACACATACTTATACACATAGGAGAGAGGAACTTTGAATGTGAAGAATGTGATAAAAAGTTTGTGAGAGAAGGTGATCTAAAGAGGCACATACTTATACACACAGGAGTGAAGAACTTTGAATGTGAAGAATGTGGTAAAAAGTTTGTGACAAAGGGTGAAATAAAACGACACATACTTATACACACAGGAGTGAATGACTTTGAATGTGAAGAATGAGGTAAAAAGTTTGTGAGAGAGGATAATTTAAAGCAACACATACATATACACACAGGATTGAAGAACTTTGAATGTGAAGAATGTGGTAAACAGTTTGTGACGAAGAGTGTTCTAAAGAAGCACATTCTTATACACACAGGAGCGAGGAACTTTGAATGTGAAGTATGTGGTAAAAAGTTTGTCACAAAGAATAATTTAAAGCAACACATACTTATACACACAGGAGTGAAGAACTTTGAATGTGAAGAATGTGGTAAAAAGTTTGTGACAAAGGGTGAAATAAAACGACACATACTTATACACACAGGAGTGAAGGACTTTGAATGTGAAGAATGTGGTAAAAAGTTTGTGAGAGAGGATAATTTAAAGCAACACATACATATACACACAGGAGTGAAGAACTTTGAATGTGAAGAATGTGGTAAACAGTTTGTGACGAAGAGTGTTCTAAAGAAGCACATTCTTATACACACAGGAGCGAGGAACTTTGAATGTGAAGAATGTGGTAAAAAGTTTGTCACAAAGAATAATTTAAAGCAACACATACTTATACACACAGAAGTGAAGAACTTTGAATGTGAAGAATGTGGTAAAAAGTTTGTGAGAGAGGATAATTTAAAGCAACACATACTTACACACACAGGGGAAAGACAAAAGAACTTTGAATGTGAAGAATGTGGTAAAAGGTTTGTGAGAAAGAGTGAAATAAAGCAACACATACTTATACACACAGGAGTGAAGGACTTTGAATGTGAAGAATGTGGTAAAAAGCTTGTGACAAAGAGTAATCTAAAGCAACACATACTTATACACACAGGAGTGAAGGACTTTGAATGTGAAGAATGTGGTAAAAGGTTTGGTCAGAAATCTACCCTTAATAAACATAAAAAAGTTCATACACGAGTATAGGGTTTTAAATGTAATGAATGTGGTAAAAAGTTTTCTGACAAATCCCAACTCACGTTACACAAAACTGTTCACACATGAAATAAAACATTGAATGTAAGCGGTGGCAAACAATGATTGCTCCCCTCCCCCCTAAGCATGATAGGAAAAAACTGAAAATATCAAGAGGTAGCACATTATATTGTAGGTGTATGGTGACAAGGTGAGTATTCAGTGTTGCTTCCATTGGTGTCATGAACAGCTTCAAGACGAGCAGGGTAGGAAGACAAAAGTGACTCAAAAAGCTCCGTGTTGAACTCCATTACCCAAAGCACACCATTGATGTGCTCCACCATCTTGGTACGACTAAATGGAGTTGATAGAGGTTCACACAACATCCTTTTTTTCAACCTCGTCCTTCAAGATAGATCCAACATTTTCACAGATGAGGAGAATTACTGGGCCACTCGTCATTACCAAGGACTATAAGGGGTACAGTTATGTTTGCATCCATAGCAAGACCCGACGATATAGGTAAAGAAAAAACTTGTTCTGACCCTACATGCCCTTTCTCTCTCTCTCTCTCTCTCTCTCTCTCTCTCTCTCTCTCTCTCTCTCTCTCTCTCTCACACACACAGATGAGGAGAATTACTGGGCCACTCGTCATTACCAAAGAAGTCAATGTTGTTGTCCTTCAGAAGGTTCTGGCTGGGTTCAAAGCACTTTCACATATGGTGCTTGGTTGTGCAGAAAGGTAACCTGAGTGACATCCACAACATTTTGAGAGTCTTGAAGAAAGGGAATGACAAGCTTTGTCAAGATCTTCTCCCCAAAATAATCTCCATCCCAACTTTACCCCCGAGGCTTTATTACCCACATCATCCACCATACAGTGAAGTCCTTGGACCCTCTTGGCCTCGTCTTGTCATTACTATCACTTACATTTTCTAATGCCACAGTAGAAAGAATATTTTCACAGATGAATGTTGTTCACTCTAAACTGAGAAATCGTCTCAGTGTTAGGTCAGTAGAGGCATAAATTGTTAAAAATAAAGTATGGATTGGTTCATTATTTTCAATCCTGTGTAAACTTTGAGCCTTCTGATGATATGATCAGAAGTTTAATTCTAAAGGTTCTGAAGAGGAGGAGGAGAATAATATTATTGCTCTTGATGTACTACAATAAGAATCTGTGGCTGTAGGTATGTATACTGTATATCTAATTGTCATTATTAACATTGTTTAGCTAAGTTCTCATAGGCCTAGTTAGTCCTTACGGAAAATAAAACTGGCATTTTAAAGTTTACCTTCAGCAAAGTTCAGTTATATGGTTGTCAAATATTATGTAATTGTTTTTCTTTAGTGAGGAGAAATGTATCAATACAATATTCATGTACATTAAAAAGAACAATAAAATTTGTTTTTATTTGTTTTGTGGGATCTTCATTTCAATCTGTTGGGGAAAAAAATCCTTAATCTTTGGGAAATTGGTACTACAAAATTGGCAACACTGGTTGTGACTGAGTGGATGAACTGAATGATTCCCTGATTAGGAAAGTGACAGAGGTGGGTGAGAGAAGGATAAGAAGGGTGAAGAATAGCAATAAAAGAAGATTGATGAAGAGCTGGTGGAATGAAGATATTGAGAATGCGAGGAAGGAGAGTAATAGGAAGTGTAGAAGACTAAGGAAAAATGTAGGCAATAGTGAGGAAGATAGAATAGCATATGAGGAGGCATGGAAGGAGTATGAACTGCAGGAGCCAGTGGCGGCAGGTTCCAAAACTGAGAGCTGAGTTTCCCAAATAATGTAAACTTTATAAAAGTTACCACATAAACTAAAGTGAAAAATAAGAGAAGAAGATGGCTAGTCGAAGTGCAAGAAGCGGAGCACGAAGAGAAGACAGCTGTGGAAGATGTGAAAACAGAGTAAAACAACAGGAGAGAGGAATACAATGTGATATGTGTAGTGTCTGGTTCCACATCGGATGTGAGCAGGTCAGTCCTACCCTATATAGAGAGTTGAAAGATTCTGAATCAGTATGGATATGTTCTGGATGTATACCAGTAGCAAAGAAGAGACTGTTAACACCAGACGGGGAATTAGGAAAAAAGATTGATGAGATGAAAAAGGAGTTGAGATCTTTCTTTGAGGAAAAAATGATGCAGTGGAAGGAGAGTTTAGATAAGTTAAAGAAAGATATGTTAGAGGAAATGAAGAATGAAATGGAGTTAGAACTGAAGAGAGATAATAAAATAGAGATAATGAAAGTAGAACTAAAAAGTGAAATGGTTGAAGATATGAAAGAGAGAGAGGAAAAAGAGAGAAAGAGGAATAATATTATAATTTATAATTTAGAAGAACCCGAGGAATCAGAACCAAAGGAAAAGATACAGAAAGACATAGAAAACTCTCTGGATATAATACAAAGGGAAGTAAAAGTAGAGGATGTAGAAATTTTGGATGCAGCAAGATTAGGATTAATAAATGAACCAGGAAAGAAGAGACCACTCCTGTTAAAATTAAAAGAAACATGGATGAAATGGCAGATTCTGAAAAATGCAAAGAACCTTAAGAATACAAACCATAGGCTAGCAAAAAGAATATCTATCACCTTGGATATGACTAAGAAAGAGAGACAACAAAATAAGGAGCTCTGGGAGGAATTAAAAAGAAAACGAGAACTGGAAGAAAAGGGATGGTATATAAAGGATGCAAAGTTAATGAGAAATAAGGAGAAAGAGGACAAATATATGGAGAGCATATGTAAGATTAAACTAATAAACATACAAGGGCTAACAAAAGTAAAGATGACGGAATTACAAGATTTAATTAAAAGTGATGAATTTTTATGTTTAACGGAAACACACCAAAAGTGTGAGAATATCAGTCTCTGTGATCACATATACTCAATAAGTAAATATGAGGGAAATGGAGGAAAAGAAAGGAGGGGGATTGATGATTTTGTCGAAGAAGGATAATGATAGTAAAATTGAAAAGATAACTAGAAATAAGGATTTGTTATTTTGCAAGTGTAAATTAGGAAATATTTGTTTTAAGCTGCTTTTGGTCTATTTACCTGCGGGAAATAAAGAAGAGGATAAAAGAAGATAAACCAGTTTAAAAACAAATATAGAAGGTATAGTAGAAAATATAGGGGAGATACCCTTTTTCCTACTTGGGGATTTTAACGGAACATTTGGGATTCCTTGGAGAGCAGGAAATGGATAGACGAGGGGAAGATGTGATTAACTGGATGGAAAACTATAATCTTATTCTACTAAACAATGACCAGAGGTGTGAAGGGTTGATAACATGAGAGAGAGGAAAATAAAAAAGTGTGATAGACTTCGTTCTGGTGAACCATAAATTTTATGATGTATACGAAGCAATGAAAATAGATGAAAGAAAAGAAATAACGGAATTATCTGACCCTAATGTGATTGAAATATTAATCAAAGGAGAGACACAAAATAGAAAATACACAAATGATCAATGGCAAGAAAATATTTATTATACAACAGACAAAGAAGCATTACAGATATATAAGGAAGAAGTGGAAGGAGAGTGCAATGAAGAGGTACAAGATATGGTAGAGTTTGGTGAAATCATGACAAGAAATGCAGAATGTATATTAAAGAAAAAGTATAGAAGGAGAAAGGATAAGAAACATATAAACAGGATTGAACCACCATGGATGTGAGAAGAAATTAGAAAGGAAATCAAGAAAAAAAAGAAGCTTAATAGAGAGAAACGAAATGAGGCTAGTGAAGAAGTAAAAGATAGACTTTGGAGCTTATATAAGGTACAAAAAGATAGGGTGAAAAGATTGATCAAAGAAGCAATAATAAAACATGAGAAAAAGGTGACAGAGGAGATGAATGGAAGTAGTGACAAAAGTAAGAGATTATGGCAATATATTGACAAATTAAAAGGTAAAGAAATAAACTATGATAAGGACAAAGGGGAATTATATAGTACAGAGGGAGGAATACTTAAACCAGAAGATGCAGCTCAAGAGCTTGAAATGTTTTGGAAGGATATATACCAAAATCATGACAATAACATAAAGAAGGTTTGGAACACACAAGAAAAAGGAAGGTACAACATATTTATAGAGGAACAAATAATGAATGAAACTAATCAAGACAAGAGACAGTACATGGTAATGGAACATATGGATATGACTGTTGGAATGGGCCTAGCTCGGATAACAACAACCATGGAAGAACCAATAATAAATAAAGAAGAAATTATAAAAACATTAAAAGGCTTCAAAAACAAAAAGGCAGCTGGTCCAGATGGGGTAAAACCAGAATGCTACAAGGCATTGATAGATAGTGAAAAATGCATAGAAAAGTTACTATACTGTTTTAATAAAATAATTAGACAAGGAAAAGTCCCACAAACCTGGAAAACCTCAAGAACAGTAATGCTACCAAAAAAAGTTAAACCAACAGCCCAGGATTTAAGACCCATATAGCACTCACAAATATTGATTACAAAATATTTATGTCAATAATGAAGAGCAAAATAGAACAACAACTACAAGTTAATGATTTAAATAGTGAATTGCAGTCCGGATTTACACAGGGAAGAAGAATTGAAGACAATATACTCATACTCAGGTACTGTATTGAAAAAAGCTACAAGAACAAGACACCATTAATCGTAGCAGCAATAGACTTTCAGCCGTTTTCTCAGTCCCTCGGACAGCGCGCTCGGGCGCCCGAGCCCGAGCCTCGGACGCCAGCGCCCGAGAGTGGGTATTCGATTTCTCAGTCAGTCCGAGAGCCCTCCGAGCCTCGTATCCCAGCACGCGCGTGGACTGGTGAGGGTTGGCAACATTGCTCGGGCAGCCTGCGGTGGTTGGTAATACTTACAGGTCAAATGTAAACAAACCACCTTCATCACCATGGCAACCAGAGGTACTACTACTGAACTTGGAGCAGAAGTTGTTCCTAGCGACCTTGATTATACACCATCCTATAATAAATTCAAAGAAAGGTGAGTATAATGCTATTCCTCAGTGGAAGAAAGCATGGAAGGAAGTGGAGAAACAATACAACATCCACTTCTTCATGTGTGAAAGGAAGACAGATAAGCAGCTGAAACGATCCTGGGAATGGATTCGAAGAAAGTAAGTCTAATTAATCATAAGAGCACAGTTATATAGTTATTCTGTTACTTTTATACTAAAGTATGTTGTTCTATATAATTGCCCTTCCATTAAGATAAATGATGGTGTGAGGTAACCAACCAGGTGAGTTAACACACACACTGGCCTACAGGTACCAAATGTAACCCCATACTTTGTCCCAATTGTAAGTTAATTCATGACGCCTAGGGTAATATTGCACCAACCTCTGCTTGTTTTGTTGGTTGTAAGAGTGATATTTTTCATAGCTGGCACATATTAGGTCTCAGATGGAGTTTCACAAGTGGTCCAAATGGCATTTCTAATTAACAATGCATGAATATGTTTCAAAATTTATAATTTTTCATGCATGATCTTATTTGCTGATATAGATTTAATAAATTTATAGGATGATCTCAGAAATCATGCCACCTCATGTATTTAAATGAAAATTGGCAAACTTATACTTCACATTATGCACTATATTGTGATGAAGGTTTTAGTTGTTGGTCTTGCTCACTTAAGCAATGAAATAGGTCATAAATGTATCTCTTGATCAGCAGATATCATTGGGTCTGTACCGAAGAATGCCAAGGTTAGGTCCAGATTAGGTAAGATCAATTTATTCCTAATTTGTGTATTTTCCCACACCCAAAACCCATAAATTCCCAGGCTCTACCACAAGATTGCAGGAGTAGGAGAAGGATTATAATACATAATTTTCCAAAAGTAGTTCTTAAAACAAAACAAAACACACAAATGGATGGATGTGTGATTCCATAGTTTTACTCCTAAATTCTTGTCATTTCTCTAATTGGATTATCTTCTCTTTCACAGAATGAAAAAATATCATGCAGAATGTCAAGAAAATTAACCAAACTGGTGGTGGACCTCCTTGAACACCAGCCAAGTTTGATGAGTTGTAGAAAATTGTCCAGGACATCATCCCAGGTTTACTGCTCTTACCACACAAAATTTTTGAGAACTCATGCGTGTCTCGGTTCCTGGAAGACGATGAACAGTAAAGACTGTAGTAAGGATACAAATTTTAATAGTTGTATTTCATTAAAGCATAACATAGATTTTATTACATGTTTCACTACATACATCAAATCATACTGTGAAAAATTGATAGGTCCTGTATTGGTCAGTTCTGTGTATTTGGAATACTGTATAATCTCTAGAAATTTCATTCTTATATTTACTGCACTGCCCAAACATAATTCACAAGCGGGGCCAGACGGTACCAATTTCTGGTTCGGCTGGAAGAAGCTGGATACTTATGTAGCTTAATGCATTAACAGGTACAGTTGATGGTTCCCTGGAAGAGACAGATGACTGCAGCATTCTCGAGCCATTTTCATTGAGCAAGGTGGATCTTCCTGTGTACAAACCATCATCCATAAGACAGCAGTGTATTCGAGTGCACAAACCATCTACTCTGCTTGCAGCCTCATCTCCTCAGCATATATTTGAATACATATATTTCTTGTGAATAAATCTCTTCTAATCCTGTTCTACAGCTATAGTCACGGCAGCCAACTTTGACCCTTTAATCATGGTACCTTGGCAACACAACAATGTACCGTACTTTACCATTGAAGTGTCACCAGAGTATGATAATTTTAAGGTCAGAGTCAGCTGTTGTGGCTATAGTTTGTTTATTGGTTAATTATAAAACTCAAATATCTATATCCATAACATTTTATTTAGTGAAATTTGAATACATATATACAGTATAATATAATAATATCCTGAATCATGTCATATATAAATTACATACCTTAATAAAATAGATACTTGTAATCATTGATTCTTCATTTACTTTTATCAGTGCTTTGAAATCTATAAGAAAACAGTCTATTATGCAGACTTACATGTAAATTATAATTTAAAGAGTATGAATGATATTATGCAGACTTATATGTAAAATATAATTTAAAGAGTATGAATGATATTATGCAGATTTACATGTAAAATTTTAGAGAGGCATCACACACGGCTTGAACATTAAGAGACATATATCCTTTTCTGCAATGATATAGCTTGGCATTATTACCTCCTGGACTCTGGATTTTAATATGGCTACAGTCTATGGATCCAATCACTCCAGGCACATATGAAATGCCTTCACAGTTATCTGCGTTTCATTCTGCCCAGGAAATTTAATATGCCTCATATTTTACCTAGTGAGCAGGCAAGGTTTGGGCACCAGCTAGCAACAGAGCCTCCCGTGACGTCACGGATATTTACGACGTCATCACTATGACGTTTCAGTGGACTATCCTTTATAGTCTATTATCCTTGGGTATAGCTCCCGAGCCCGGGCGCCCGAGTGTTCCAATAATGTGGTCGGGAAGAGGGCTCGGACGGCCTTAGAAACACCACTGAGAAAACCAAAACTCGCTCGGGTGCTAGCAAACGAGGCTCAGGCGGGTGGTCCGAGCGACTGAGAAAACGGCTGTAAGAGGAGAAGTGGGTGCCTCACTCATGAAATCAAAAATTACTAGAACAAAATTACAATATTTACAAGGGATAATGAGAGATGGAGTAAACAAATTAACATACGAAATAGTAGAAGAATTGAAGGATAATAGAACAAATAAATGGATGAAGGAATGTGAGGAGGGAATGAAAGCATTAGATATCAATTTAGATAAACTAAAAACCATGAAGAAGCAACAACTCCTAAACAAGATTTATGAATTGGACACTAAGAACTGGAGAGAGGAAATGGAAAGTAAGACTACCCTAAAGATTTACAGAAAATGGAAAAAGGAAATGGGAATGACAGAGGAACTATATGACAATAACACCAGCATCAGTGGTGTTATTTAAATGTAGGACAAATACTTTAAACTTGGGAGATAGAAAAAGATTTAGAAAAGAGGTTGTACAATGAAACAGGATGTAAGATGTGTGGAACAGATCCAGAAAACTTAGAACATTTTGTGCTTGACTGTACTGGCTATGTTGAAGAAAGAAGTAAAATTGGAAAATTGCAACAACCTTATATCGAATGCAAGGAAAACATCATTGGAGGGTTGTTATTCGACAGTTGAAAATGTTTGGACAATATAAAAGAATATGGTAAATATTGAATGAATTACCGTTATTGGGTACGGTTTTTCTACCTTCATTACCCACTTATTTAGACCATTCTAAGACTATTTTCTTCTATGGCATTTTCTCCGCAAATAAGAATATCTTTATAAGTGCTGGAAAATAAGGGAGAAGAAATTAAAGGAACTCAGCAACAAATAAACGACAGAAGAGGTGCCGTTGTAAAGGCTATCCCTCGACATCATCGCATCGCATCGCATCACTCTCAGTCATCATCATCAACAACAACAACAACGATAATAAAGTGTGAGTTTTTGTAGTTTTCTATGTTGTATTGTTGTAATTGACAATATTAATAGTTCTTTAGTGGTTTATTATGATATATACGAGTCAATAGAGAAGGAAACCAAGTGAAATACAATATATAATTCATCGATATCAGATAATTAAATTTAACAAGTATAATCATTTAATTAATTAACACAGGCTTAGTAAATTACGTTAATAACCTGTAAAGTAATGAATAAAACAAGCCTGAAAACACACACACACACAACCCTTGGAAAAAAAAAACACACACAAACCTGGGAAAAAAAAAAAAAAAACCGAGGAAATATAACGGTAATTATATATTATATTGCCATTTTATATTACAATGTTTTTACCTTCTTTACCCACTAATTTATAACATTCTAAGACACTTTTCTTCTATGGCATTTTCTTTTGCAATGCCCCATTTCCAAGATAGGGCGTATTCAAATGGGACATTTTGAAATTAGCCTGACCGGTAAATATGGAAAGAATTACCGTTATTGAGTACACAGTACTTCTACCTTCATTACCCACTAATTTAGACCATTCTAAGACTATTTCCTTCTATGGCATTTCCTCTGCAAATGCCCTATATCAAAGATAGGGCATATTCAAATGGGGCATTTTGAAATTAGCCTGACTTTACCTGACCTGACTTAACCTAACCTAGACCGCATCGGACCACCGGGAACTCACCTGGGCAAACTACCGGGACCTAACCTAGGCAAACTACTAGAACCTAACCTGTGCAAACTACCGGGACCTAACCTGTGCAAACTACCGGGACCTAACCTGTGCAAACTACTGGGACCTAACCTGTGCAAACTCCTGGGACCTGACCTGTGCAAACTACTAAGACCTAACCTGGGCAAACTACTGGGACCTAACCTGGGCAAACTACTGGGACCTAACCTGTGCAAACTACTGGTACCTAACCTGGGTAAACTACTGGGACCTAACCTGTGCAAACTACTGGGACCTAACCTGGGCAAACTACTGGGACCTAACCTGAACCAACCAAATCTAACATAACCTTTCCTAATCTGACCTGACGTAACCTAACCTAACATTATCTGACCTAACCTAACCAAACCTTACCTTACCTTATCTGACCTAACCTAACATAACCAAACCTTACCTTATCTAACATAACCAAACCTTACCTTATCTGACCTAACCTTGTAATGGCCGGACCTGAGAGTTAAAGGCAGAATTTGAAAACTACGCCAGTGGCGTACTCTTATGGCTTACCTGGTAGAAGCACTGCCTGAGATTTCTCTGGTCCGGGGTTCGATTCCCCGTGGGTACGACTAGAATTTAAATGGATCAATTTCTGGGTCTGACTTGCTTGATTGATTGGGATTATTACAACCTAACATAACCAAACCTTACCTTATCTAACCTAACATAACCAAACCTTACCTTACCTTATCTGACCTAACCTAACATAACCAAACCTTACCTTATCTGACCTAACCTAACATAACATAACCTTACCTGACCTAACCTAACATAACCAAACCTTACCTTATCTGACCTAACCTAACATAACATAACCTTACCTAACCTAACCTAACATAGACCACAGCAGACTATCGGGACCTAACCAAGGCAAACTACTGGGACCTAACTGGACATAGTCAATTTTTTATGTTACAGTATATTACAGTAAATATTCAGTAAATGTTCGAATCTTCAAATAATGTAAGACTGGTATTGTTATTGTTTCAGATTCATATGAAGTAACACTGTGGTTGTCAGCTCTGACACCAATAACAGTGTGGTTGGCAGCCCTGACAACTGTAATAACCAAGTGGGCATATTGATGGCAGAATAAAGCTGTGTTAGTGATGGAGGTGGAAGGGTGTGACACCATCAATGTTGTCAGAAAAGAGAAGTGTAACAAGTTGGTCTGTCAACAATGTGGTCAAAAGTTTAGTAGGAAATGCCATCTCACTCACCATTTGTTGACTCATACTGGAAAGAAAATGTTTATGTGTGATGAGTGTGGTAAAAAGTTCGTGAGAAAAGCTGATCTAAAGAAGCACATACTTATACACACAGGAGTGAAGAACTTTGAATGTGAAGAATGTGGTAAAAAGTTTGTGACAAAGGGTGTTCTAAAGAAGCACATAATTATACACACAGGAGTGAAGAACTTTGAATGTGAAGTATGTGGTAAAAAGTTTGTGACAAAGAGTGAATTAAAGCAACACATACTTATACACACAGGAGTGAAGAACTTTGAATGTGAAGAATGTGGTAAAAAGTTTGTGAGAAAGGGTGTTCTAAAGAAGCACATAATTATACACACAGGAGTGAAGAACTTTGAATGTGAAGTATGTGGTAAAAAGTTTGTGACAAAGGATAATTTGAAGCAACACATACTTATACACACAGGAGTGAAGAACTTTGAATGTGAAGAATGTGGTAAAAAGTTTCTGACAAAGAGTGAGATAAAGCGACACATACTTATACACACAGGAGTGAAGAACTTTGAATGTGAAGAATGTGGTAAAAAGTTTGTGACAAAGGGTGAGATAAAGCGACACATACTTATACACACAGGAGTGAAGGACTTTGAATGTAATGAATGTGGTAAAAAGTTTGGTCTGAAATCTCACCTTAATGTACATATAAAAGTTCATACAAGGGTATAGGATTTTAAATGTAATGAAAGTGGTAAAAAGTTTTCTGACAAATCCCAACTCACGTTACACAAAACTGTTCACACATAAAAAATAAAACATTGAATGTAAGCGGTGGCAAACAATATAGGTAAAGAATAGGTAAAGAAAAAAAACTTGTTCTGACCCTACGTGCCACCCTCTCTCTCTCTCTCTCTCTCTCTCTCTCTCTCTCTCTCTCTCTCTCTCTCTCTCTCTCTCTCAGATGAGAATTACTGGGCCACTCGTCATTACCAAAGAAGTCAATGTTGTTGTCCTTCAGAAGGTTCTGGTTGGGTTCAAAGCACTTTCACATATGGTGCTTTGTTGTGCAGAAAGGTAACCTGAGTGACATCCACAACATTTTGAGAGTCTTGAAGAAAGGGAATGACAAGCTTTGTCAAGATCTTCTCCCCAAAATAATCTCCATCCCAACTTTATCCCCGAGGCTTTATCACCCACATCATCCACCATACAGTGAAGTCCTTGGACCCTCTTGGCCTCGTCTTGTCATTACTATCACTTACATTTTCTAATGCCACAGTAGAAAGAATATTTTCACAGATGAATGTTGTTCACTCTAAACTGAGAAATCGTCTCAGTGTTAGGTCAGTAGAGGCATTAATTGTTAAAAATAAAGTATGGATTGGTTCATTACTTTCAATCCTGTGTAAACTTTGAGGCTTCTGATGATATGATCAGAAGTTTCAATTCTAAAGGTTCTGAAGAGGAGGAGGAGAATAATATTATTGCTCTTGATGTACTACAATAAGAATCTGTGGCTGTAGGTATGTATACTGTATATCTAATTGTCATTATTAACATTGTTTAGCTAAGTTCTCATAGGCCTAGTTAGTCCTTATGTAAAATAAAACTGGCATTTTTATGTTTACCTTCAGCAAAGTTCAGTTATATGGTTGTCAAATATTAAGTAATTGATTTTCTTTAGTGAGGAGAAATGTATCAATACAATATTCATGTACATTAAAAAGTAACAATAAAATTTGTCTATTTGTTTTGTGGATCTTCATTTCAATCTGTGGGAAAAAAATTCTTAATCTGTGGGAAATTGGTACTACAAAATTGGCAACACTGGTTGTGACTGAGTGGATGAACTGAATGATTCCTTGATTAGGAAAGTGACAGGTGGGTGAGAGAAGGATAGGAAGGGTAAGGAATAGCAATAACAGAAGATTGATGAGGAGCTGGTGGAATGAAGATAATGAGAATGCGAGGAAGGAGAATAATAGGAAGTGTAGAAGACTAAGGAAAAATGTAGGCAATAGTGAGGAAGATAGAATAGCATATGAGGAGGCATGGAAGGAGTATGAACTGCAGGAGGCGGTGGCGGCAGGTGCGAAAACTGAAAGCTGAGTTTCCCAAATAATGTAAACTTTATAAAAGTTACCACATAAACTAAAGTGAAAAATAAGAGAAGAAGATGGCTAGTCGAAGTGCAAGAAGCAGAGCACAAAGAGAAGACAGCTGTGGAAGAAGTGAAAACAGAGTAAAACAACAGGAGAGAGGAATACAATGTGATATGTGTAGTGTCTGGTTCCACATCGGATGTGAGCAGGTCAGTCCTACCCTATATAGAGAGTTGAAAGATTCTGAATCAGTATGGATATGTTCTGGATATATACCAGTAGCAAAGAAAAGACTGTTAACACCAGACGGGGAATTAGGAAAAAAGATTGATGAGATGAATAAGGAGTTGAGATCTTTCTTTGAGGAAAAAATGATGCAGTGGGAGGAGAGTTTAGATATGTTAGAGGAAATGAAGAATGAAATAGAGTTAAAACTGAATAAGAGAGATAAGTAAATAGAGATAATGAAAGTAGAACTAAAAAGTGAAATGGTTGAAAATATGAAAGAGAGAGAGGAACCCGAGGAATCAGAACCAAAGGAAAAGATACAGAAAGACACAGAAAACTCTCTGGATATAATACAAAGGGAAATAAAAGTAGAGGATGTAGAAATTTTGGATGCAGCAAGATTAGGATTAATAAATGAACCAGGAAAGAAGAGACCACTCCTGTTAAAATTAAAAGAAACATGGATGAAATGGCACATTCTGAAAAATGCAAAAAACCTTAAGAATACAAACCATAGGCTAGCAAAAAGAATATCTATCACCTTGGATATGACTAAGAAAGAGAGACAACAAAATAAGAGCTCTGGGAGGAATTAAAAATAAAACGAGAACTGGGAGAAAAGGGATGGTATATAAAGGATGCAAAGTTAATGAGAAATAATTTTCAAGGAGAAAGAGGACAAATATATGGAGAGCATATGTAAGATTAAACTAATAAACATACAAGGGCTAACAAAAGTAAAGATAACGGAATTACAAGATTTAATTAAAAGTGATGAATTTTTTTTTTTAACGGAAACACACCAAAAGTGTGAGAATATCAGTCTCTGTGATCACATATACTCAATAGGTAATATGAGGGAAATGGAAGAAAAGAAAGGAGGGGGATTGATGATTTTGTCGGAGAAGGATGAAGATAGTAAAATTGAAAAGATAACAACTAGAAATAAGGATTTGTTATTTTGCAAGTGTAAATTAGGAAATATTTGTTTTAAGCTGCTTTTGGTCTATTTACCTGCGGGAAATAAAGAAGAGGATAAAAGAAGATACACTAGTTTAAAAACAGAAATAGAAAGTATAGTAGAAAATATAGGGGCGATACCCTTTGTCCTCCTTGGGGATTTTAACGGGACATTTGGGATTCCTTGGAGAGCAGGAAATGGATAGACGAGGGGAAGATGGGATTAACTGGATGGAAAACTATAATCTTATTCTACTAAACAATGACCAGAGGTGTGAAGGGTTGATAACATGGGAGAGAGGAAAATAAAAAAGTGTGATAGATTTCGTTCTGGTGAACCATAAGTTTTATGCTGTATACGAAGCAATGAAAATAGATGAAAGAAAAGAAATAACGGAATTATCTGACCATAATTTGATTGAAATATTAATCAAAGGAGAGACACAAAATAGAAAATACACAAATGATCAATGGCAAGAAAATATTTATTATACAACAGACAAAGAAGCATTACAGATATATAAGGAAGAAGTGGAAGGAGAGTGCAATGAAGAGGTACAAGATATGGTAGAGTTTGGTGAAATCATGACAAGAAATGCAGAATGTATATTAAAGAAAAAGTATAGAAGGAGAAAGGATAAGAAACATATAAACAGGATTGAACCACCATGGATGTGTGAAGAAATTAGAAAGGAAATCAAGAAAAGAAAGAAGCTTAATAGAGAGAAACTAAATGAGGCTAGTGAAGAAGTAAAAGATAGACTTTGGAGCTTATATAAGGTACAAAAAGATTGGGTGAAAAGATTGATCAAAGAAGCAATAATAAAACATGAGAAAAAGGTGACAGAGGAGATGAATGGAAGTAGTGACAAAATTAAGAGATTATGGCAATATATTGACAAATTAAAAGGTAAAGAAATAAACTATGATAAGGACAAAGGGGAATTATATAGTACAGAGGGAGGAATACTTAAACCAGAAGATGCAGCTCAAGAGCTTGAAATGTTTTGAAAGGATATATACCAAAATCATGACAATAACATAAAGAAGGTTTGGAACACACAAGAAAAAGGAAGGTACAAAATTTTTATAGAGGAACAAATAATGAATGAAACTAATCAAGACAAGAGACAGTACATGGTAATGGAACATATGGATATGACTGTTGGAATGGGCCTAGCTCGGATAACAACAACCATGGAAGAACCAATAATAAATAAAGAAGAAATTATAAAAACATTAAAAGGCTTCAAAAACAAAAAGGCAGCTGGTACAGATGGGGTAAAACCAGAATGCTACAAGTCATTGATAGATAGTGAAAAATGCATAGAAAAGTTACTATACTGTTTTAATAAAATAATTAGACAAGGAAAAGTCCCACAAACCTGGAAAACCTCAAGAACAGTAATGCTACCAAAAAAAGTTAAACCAACAGCCCAGGATTTAAGACCCATATAGCACTCACAAATATTGATTACAAAATATTTATGTTAATAATGAAGAGCAAAATAGAACAACAATTACAAGTTAATGATTTAAATAGTGAATTGCAGTCTGGATTTACACAGGGAAGAAGAATTGAAGACAATATACTCATACTCAGGTACTGTATTGAAAAAAGCTACAAGAACAAGACACCATTAATCGTAGCAGCAATAGACTTTAAGAAGGCATACGACTCAATAAAAAGAGAAGAGATCATAAAAAATCTAAAAGAAATAAAAACACATGAAAATATGATAGATATAATAAGTGATGTGTACCAGAATGATACAACACAACTGTGTTTAAGCAGAAAAATAGAAAAAGAGATAAAGATAACAAGCGGTATACGCCAAGGGTGCACAGGATCTAATGGACTGCAGTTTTCACAATCAATGTTAGAGGCAAAAGCAAACTTTATAAGACTGAGCAATGTAAGCAGGAAATGTGGGTTGGAGTTAAATAAAAATAAGAGCAAATTCATATTCTTCAATATGGAAAATCAACCAGCAAAACTAGAAGGGATAGAAGTGGTGGAGACTATTAAATATTTGGGAGTGGATATTGGAAACAAGAGAGACTGTTTTAAGAATTACAAAGTTAATATTAAAAAAAAAAAGCAAAGAAACTAGCAAATATGACCTACTCAGTGACAGCCAGGAGTTGTAACAAACTAATGATTGGAAAAACTTTGTGGAAAGGTCTGGCATTGCCTGGAATACTGTATGGGGCTGGTGTGGTGGATTATAACAAGAAAGAAATAGATACGTTACAAAAAATTGAAAACTCAGTGTACCGAACAATTCTTGGGGCAGAAAAAAGCACAGCAATTAGTGGACTAAGAGGAGAAGTGGGTGCCTCACTCATGAAATAAAAAATTACTAGAGCAAAATTACAATATTTACAAGGAATAATGAGAGATGGAGGAAACAAATTAACATACGAAATAGTAGAAGAATTGAAGGATAATAGAACAAATAAATGGATGAAAGAATGTGAGGAGGGAATGAAAGCATTATATATCAATTTAGATAAACTAAAAACCATGAAGAAGCAACAACTCCTAAACAAGATTTATGAATTGGACACTAAGAACTGGAGAGAGGAAATGGAAAGTAAGACTACTCTACAGATTTACAGAAAATGGAAAAAGGAAATGGGAATGACAGAGGAACTATATGACAATAACACCAGCATCAGTGGTGTTATTTAAATGTAGGACAAATACTTTAAACTTGGGAGATAGAAAAAGATTTAGAAAAGAGGACAATGAAACAGGATGTAAGATGTGTGGAACAGATCCAGAAAACTTAGAATATTTTGTGCTTGACTGTACTGGCTATGTTGAAGAAAGAAGTAAAATTATAAAATTGAAACAACCTTATATCGAATGCAAGGAAAACATCATTGGAGGGTTGTTATTCGACAGTGGAAAATGTTTGGACAATATAAAAGAATATGGTAAATATTGAATGAATTACCGTTATTGGGTACGGTTTTTCTACCTTCATTACCCACTTATTTAGACCGTTCTAAGACTATTTTCTTCTATGGCATTTCCTCCGCAAATGCCCCATTACCAAAATAGGGCATATTCAAATGGGGCATTTTGAAATTAGCCTGACCTTACCTGACCTGACCTAACCTAACCTAGACCGCATCAGACTACCGGGACCTAACCTGGGCAAACTACCGGGAAATAATCGTGATAAAGTACAATAAATGACAGGGGTAAAATGCTGGGACCCAGCCGGATCTGGCAACACTGCTACAAAACGGTAATTCTTTCAATAAATACCGAAAATTAACATCTTCAAGCTTACCTTTTTCAGAGGTGAACTCATGCTGAGTTTTGTGGGTTTCAATCTGATGTTGTGCAAGGAGATGCTCTCGGTAGTTATTAAGTGTTGGGTAGGCTTCATTGCACTCTTTGCATTTAACCAAAGTAGATCTACCGTCATCTTTACATGGTATAGGCCTAGGCGGAAGCTTTACACCGTGTATATTCCGCTCGTGGGTCCGCTTGTTGCTAACTTGTGTAAAAAGCTTATCACAAATGCTGCACACTAAGGAAGAATCAGCCGGTTTCTCGACTAACTCTTTCCTTTTAGGACATACACCGTGAAATTTCTGTTCATGCACTTTCCTGTAACTGTTTCTTGTGAAGTCCTTGTTACAGTAATTACATTTAAGAAAAGGCGAATTCACTCCCGCCTTGGCTATGCTCTCAGTTTGTTTACGTTTGTCAGCTGTTGAAGAGCGCGGGAAGCTTGGCGGGGGGGGAGGGGGGGGGAGGAATGATGGACCAATGAGGGACGCGCTTACTGGAGGTGCTGGCTGCACCAATCACAAGACCCATTAGCAAAGAATGGCCAGCCGTCCCCATCCGCTTCCCATCGCATCGCATCACTCTCAGTCATCATCATCAACAACAAAAACAACAGCAACGATAATAAAGTGTGAGTTTTTGTAGTTTTCTATGTTGTATTGTTGTAATTGATAATATTAATGGTTCTTTAGTGGTTTATTATGATATATACGAGTCAATAGAGAAGAACACCAAGTGAAATACAATATATAATTCATCGATATAAGATAATTAAATTTAACAAGTATAATCATTTAATTAATTAACACAGGCTTAGTAAATTACGTTATTAACCTGTAAAGTAATGAATAAAACAAGCCTGGAAACACACACACACACAACCCTTGAAAAAAAACCACACACACAAACCTGGGGAAAAAAAAAAAAACGAGGAAATATTAAGGTAATTATCTATTATATTGCCATTTTATATTACAATGTTTTTACTTTCTTTACCCACTAATTTATAACATTGTAAAACACTTTTCTTCTATAGCATTTTCTTTTGCAATGCCCCATTTCCAAGATAGGGCATATTCAAATGGGGCATTTTGAAATTAGCCTGACCGGTAAATATTGAAAGAATTACCGTTATTGAGTACATTATTTCTACCTTCATTACCTACTAATTTAGACCATTCTAAGACTATTTTTTTCTTCTATGGCATTTCCTCTGCAAATGCCCCATTTCAAAGATAGGGCATATTCAAATGGGGCATTTTGAAATTAGCCTGACCTTACCTGACCTGACCTAGACCGCATCAGACTACCGGGACCTAACCTGTGCAAACGACTGGGACCTAACCTGTGCAAACTACTGGGACCTAACCAGTGCAAATGACCAGGACCTAATCTGTGCAAACTACTGGGACCTAACCTGTGCAGAGTACTGGGACCTAACCTGTGCAAACTACTGGGACCTAACCTGACCCAACCAAACCTAACATAACCATTCCTTATCTGACCTGACCTAACCTAACCTAACATTATCTGACCTAACCTAACCAAACCAAACTTTACCTTATCTGACCTAACATAACATACCATAACCTAACCTAACATAATCAAATCTTACCTTATCTGACCTAACCTTGTAATGGCCGGACCTGAGAGTTAAAGGCAGAATTTGAAAGCTACGCCAGTGGCATACTCTTATGGCTTACCCGGTAGAAGCACTGCCTGAGATTTCTCTGGTCCGGGGTTCGATTTCCCGTGGGTACGACTAGAATTTAAATGGATCAATTTCTGAGTCTGACTAGCTTGATTGATTGGGATTATTACAACCTAACATAACCAAACATTACTTTATCTAACTTAACATAACCAAACCTTACCTTACCTTATCTGACATAACCTAACATAACCAAACCTTACCTTATCTGACCTAACCTAACATAACATAACCTTACCTAACCTAACCTAATATAGACCACAGCAGACTATCGGGACCTAACCAAGGCAAACTACTGGGACCTAACTGGACATAGTCAATTTTTGGTGCTACAGAATATTACAGTAAATATTCAGTAAATGTTTGAATCTTCAAATGATGTAAGACTGGTATTGTTTTTGTTTCAGATTCATATGAAGTAACACTGTGGTTGGCAACCCTGACACCAATAACAGTGTGGTTGGCAGCCCTGACAACAGTAATAACCAAGTGGTCATATTGGTGGCAGAATAAAGCTGTGTTAGTGATGGAGGTGGAAGGAAGTGACACCATCAATGTTGTCAGAGAAGAGAAGTGTAACAAGTTGGTCTGTCAACAATGTGGTCAAAAGTTTAGTAGGAAATGCCATCTCACTCACCACATGTTGACTCATACTGGAAAGAAAATGTTTATGTGTGATGAGTGTGGTGAAGAGTTTAGTTGGAAATCTGACCTTAAGAAACACAGCATTGTTCACACAGGAGAGAGGAACTTTGAATGTGAAGAATGTGGTAAAAAGTTTGTGAGAAAGGATAATTTAAAGCAACACATACTTATACACACAGGAGTGAAGAACTTTGAATGTGAAGAATGTGGTAAAAAGTTTGTGAGAAAGGATAATTTAATGCAACACATACTTAGACACACAGGAGTGAAGAACTTTGAATGTGAAGAATGTGGTAAAAAGTTTGTGACAAAGGGTGAAATAAAACGACACATACTTATACACACAGGAGTGAAGAACTTTGAATGTGAAGAATGTGGTAAAAAGTTTGTGACAAAGAGTAATCTAAGGAAGCACATACTTATACACACAGGAGTGAAGAACTTTGAATGTGAAGAATGTGGTAAAAAGTTTGTGACAAAAGGTGATCTAAGGAAGCACATACTTATACACACAGGAGTGAAGAAATTTGAATGTAATGAATGTGGAAAAAAGTTTGGTCAGAAATCTAACCTTAATAAACATATAAAAGTTCATACAAGAGTATAGGATTTTAAATGTAATGAATGTGGTAAAAAGTTTTCTGACAAATCCCAACTCACGTTACACAAAACTGTTCACACATGAAATAAAACATTGAATGTAAGCGATGGCAAACAATGATTGCTCCCCTCCCCCCTAAGCATGATAGGAAAAAACTGAAAATATCAAGAGGTAGCACATTATATTGTAGGTGTATGGTGACAAGGTGAGTATTCAGTATTGCTTCCATTGGCGTCATGAACAGCTTCAAGACGAGCAGGGTAGGAAGACAAAAGTGACTCAAAAAGCTCCGTGTTGAACTCCATTACCCGAAGCACACCATTGATGTGCTCCTCCATCTTGGTACGACTAAATGGAGTTGATAGAGGTTCACACAACATCCTTTTTTTTCAACCTCGTCCTTAAAGATAGATCCAACATTTTCACAGATGGGGAGAATTACTGGGCCATTCATCATTACCAAAGACTATAAGGGGTACAGTTATGTTTGCATCCATAGCAAGACCCGACAGCAAAGCTGGTTTACCCCTGGCACTTCACTACAGGGCAAACTCCCCCTCCAGCATTCAGCCGAACCTGATAGTGTGCCGGTCCTAGGCTCACTCTATGCCCGTGGAAGGAAGATGGCTGATGCCCAACCACGGCAGCAACAGCAGCAGCAGACAAACATTGTCACTGTCTGCATCAAGACTGTTGTTGCCTTAAATGCAGAAGGGCTAGGTCATCTCTCTGACCTCCTGGACATCTTCAAGAGAAATGGCTTACCACCAATAGCCATTTCTCCTGATCTGCAACCACCACTACAGCCACCACCAAGAAACGAGGCAACAAGCCTGCACGACTAGGGAGGAGCAGAACAGACACGCCACCACCCCCTCTGGCCCACCCCTGTCACCAGTTGATGTTGCCTCGCCCACTCAACTGGGCGAACAGCATGAAGGCACCACCACCTGAACCTTCCCGACAAGACCTCAAGACTGAGGAGGACTCTGACACCAGTTCCCCCTCCAACACCAATAGCAACACCATTGACAACATGGACCTGGAAGATGGAGGGGAATGGCAGACAGCCGGGAGGAGGAAGAGGAGAAGAAGGATGGACAGCCAGTCATCACAACAATAGCTGCCTGACACCACCAAATTTTGGATGACTGCTTCTCCTCGCCTCGACCGTTTTCAACAACACATCTCCCGACGACGTGACCCCAACATCTTCCAGGTCAGAGAAGAGTTGACCACCCCCATAAGACGTCCTTATGAATACCATACAGTACAAAATAAATGACTGCCTTAATTCCCAAAACAAAGGGTGATAAGCAAAACAAAATAAAAATGCCCTGGTCACTTTCCTGGTGGCTGCTCACCTGGACTCGCCTCTATTGCCGCTGACCTCGCCTGCTCCAGCTACCGCTCTCACCTACTCCAGACACCATGCTTCCTCCTGCAGCTGCTCTACTCAGCCACAGCAGGCCAGACTCTCTTTTATAAGGTGCTCGCCTACCTACAACTACTATCCTCGCCTACCTTGCTAACTGAGTCCAGGTTCAACAAGTGTACTTACCAAACCTTGTAAGCTACCCATAATAAATTGTTACCGTGTACAAGCGAGTCTGTTTACCCCTGCTAGTAACATGTACCCCTGTTGTTACATAGTCTTTCCTTCCTTACCTCTCTCTCCTTACAAAGAAATAATAGATTGAGAAGAAAAGAGAAAATATATGACTTACTAAAGAGAATATGACTATTAAGAGAATCTAGGAAAGGAACAGACTGACTGTAGCTACATCACCAAGTTTTGTGGGCTACGTGTCCACACTGCTTACTGCTGGGCCAAAATAGCGGTGACCATGAAACTACCTTGGGTGGCTACCTTGGTGAGTATAGGACTACTACGTGTATACTTTTACAGCAGGCCTACCATTTTTTAGTGTAACTCTGATCATATACATCGTGTTTGCCCTCCATGATCACAAGCAACTACGACCCAGTTCCTATCTTAGGACTCCTTAAGTCAGATAGGGCGGCGTGGCTGCCCTAAATTAGGACACGTTTGAGTATCCGGCCCCTGGAGGGTTTGGTGAAAGGCGGCTCTTTTGTTTATGATGCTGCGGAACTTGATGAATAGAGTACGGAGGGAAGAGAGTTTTTTAGGATTGATGGAGTCTAGTGTGGTGTTGGTGGTAGTGTAGTGAACCAACACCTTACGCATCTTATATCTCGCCTGTCTGATACTCACTTGTCAACCAGCCGAAGATCGGTGCCTGGCTAGGCGAGCGTTGGCCACTATCTCACCAGTGCTCCACCTGGAAGGTTCTCCTTCCCTTACCTGCCACAACGAATGCCACACCAAGACATCAAGACCCAAGACGCCACGTGTCTCTCTCCACACCAACTGTACGGTAGACGGAAAAAATGGCACAGGAATAAATGGCTCCAGAAAAAATGGCACAGGAAATTATGGGACATTTTTCAGCATAGGAAAAAATGGCACAGTAGACTCAACTAAAATGTGTTAAAATGTAATTTCTTTACATTTTGATAAGTGCCCGTTACATACACTCGTGATAAGTAATCCTTGATCAGAGACGAATGGCAGGCACTACACATACCCTACATTCGAACTCAGCCACACAATGTGTATTGAGTGGAGAAATGAGCAATACCAGACAATTTGAAGTTTTCTGCTCCTCACACTCTGGTCAGAAATTTTGTATCACGAGTGTACAGCCATGGCTGAGAGTGCTGGACCAGGGTCCAAGGAGTGCTGGAGAGCAACTGAACAGAATTCGAAAAAGTGAGTCTTCCAAACCTCTTTCAACGTTGAGAATGGTTTGGAAAATTCACTTGTTCGAACTCTGTTCAGTTGCTCTCTAACATTCCTTGGACCCTGGTCCACCACTATCAGCCATGACGAAATATTTGAAAGGGTTCCCATTGTTAGTGTTGTTTTCATGATGGCGAAATATTCGAAACCCAATTGATACCTGTAATTACTGTAAATGCTGAAAAGTGTGCCATTTTTTCCTATGCTGAAAAATGTGCCATATTTTCCTGTGCCATTTTTTCTGGTAACATTTATTCCTGTGCCATTTTTTCCTACATTCCAACTGTACACAACAACAATACTACACACTACTACGGCAGGTGGGTTGGACCACTACAAGGTGCTTGGCAACTACTCATATTCCTGTGCAACTATTGTATTTATGTTGAATAAATTGTATGGTGTATTCGAGTCTGTTCACCTTTGTTTACGTTGGGGGTGTGAGGATGGATGATCTATTGGGGATGGTGATTGGTGTTATGGAGACAGGCTTGGGGGGGTGCGGGAATATGGGGACATGCTGGGGGGGGGGGGTAGAAAGCCTGTAACCTTTTCCCGCACCCCCCTAACGCGTTATGGTTAGCCTACTATGGAGAGTCTGGTTAGGTGTAGAATGGATTGGAAGAGGAGGATTGGATGAGGAGGAGTTAAGGAGGAAATTCGGTGTTGGTAAATCTGGAGCAACTGAATCCTCGAAACAATTCCAAGCAAGCAAACAGAACGCCATTATTTTTGTCCATCTGGTCCTGTTTCCTGGCATACTTTGGAGGAATCAGGGCACTCCAATGTACCAAAAGCGAATTACCTCCTTAAGGGGAGAGTATAATTTTGTTGGTGCATTAGAGCTCTTCGATTCCTCCAAAGTATGCCAGGAAACAACAAGACCAGAAGAGCAAAAATAATGGTGTTCTGTTGTTGCTTGGAATAGTTTGGAGGATTCAGTTGCTCCAGATTTACCAACACAAAATTTCCTCCTTAAGGGAAGTCATGTCTTGAGTATGGGGAATTTTCTCTAGACATGGGGAATTAGAGATACCAATGGGGAAAATATATAAAGATTGTTCAAAAGTAAATGGGGAAATTCTACCAGACGAAATATCAAGGAAGATAGTAAATGTGGTGAAGATAAATTACTAAGGGTCGATTCCACAGTGGTTGGTATTGGTTTGTAAGCATGCAAACGAAAGAATCTTAGCCATGTAAATGACTTATGGGTGAATTATTTAATGACTTTGGTGAGTAAACTATACAGTGATTATTATTATTATTATTATTACTGGTATTATTATTATTATTATTATTATTATTATTATTATTATTATTATTATTACTGGTATTATTATTATTATTATTACTGGTATTATTATTATTATTATTATTAAATGACTTATGGGTGAATTACCTAATGAATTTGGTGAGTAAACTATGCAGTGATCATTATTATTATTATTATTATTACTGGTATTATTATTATTATTATTATTATTACTGGTATTATTATTATTATTATTACTGGTATTATTATTATTATTATTATTAAATGACTTATGGGTGAATTATTTAATGAATTTGGTGAGTAAACTATGCAGTGATCATCATTATCTAACTGTTGGATAGATTTTGTGAATGTGGATACTCAGCATTTAAAAAATAATGAAGCATTACAGATGTGGTTGGTTGGGAAGCTAACAAACCAATACCACTGTGGAATCAACCCTAAAATAATGAAGCCTTACAAGTGTGGTTGGTTGGGAAGCCAACAAACAAATACCACTGTGGAATCAACCCTAAAATAATGAAGCCTTACAAGTGTGGTTGGTTGGGAGGCTAACAAACAAATACCACTGTGGAATCAACACTAAATCTATTAGTGTAGTTTATTGGGGACTCTGAGGAGTGAAAAAGGGAGGAGGTAAGATTATGCCAGGGTAAGATATTATTTCATTTTTTATTCGGTCTTTTCTTGATGATATGATGGTACAGTCGGTGTCAAATATCATCATCCATATAGGGGTAACTCACGGAAGAGTTTGACAGCGTCCCTCTGTTCCTTAGATGATAAACTTTCCAATAAATAAGTTAACTACCATCTTTTAATTTACTACAAGCCGCTACACACTACTTAACACACACACACACACACACACACGTTAACTACCATCTTTTAATTTACTACAAGCAGCTACACACTATTTAAAACAATGACACACACACACACACACACACACACACGTTAACTACCATCTTTTAGTTTAATACAAGCAGCTACACACTACTTAAAACAATGACACACACACACACGTTAACTTTTAATTTACTACAAGCAGCTACACACTACTTAAAACAATAACATCATATCTCGAACGTGAAAACATTAGACAGCAAATTGTTTGAGATACCCATATGTGGATGATTATTATTGACACCAACTGTATATTAACTACATTATAGTGACTCACAATATATGAATAAGTATTTCTTTAACCGATATATCAGTGAATGGCTGATTAAATATAAATACATTTCGGTTAAAAGGTGAAATGAGTTAGGTAAACAAAACTATCGTTGGCTCTCATCCACAGTCACCTTCTTATGATATATATATATATACAACATGATAAGTATTTTATGTTCACATTGTTCAGTATGAATGTATGTATGTCACACTAGAGTAATATGTGTGTATGTATGTATGTCACACTAGAATGTGTGTATGAATGTATGTCACATAGAGTAATATGTATGTATGTATATATGTCGCACTAGAATAATATGTATGTATGTTAGTCACACTAGAGTACTATGTATGTATGTATGTATGTACAGTAATGGTCAAAAATAGTCATCCATATAGGAGTAACTCACGTAAGATTTTGACAGCTTCCCTCTGTTCCTTAGCTGATAAACATTCCAATAAATAGGTATAGTGCCATCGTTTAATTTAATACAAACAGATAGACACTACATAAAACAATAAAATAATATGTGAACATGAAAACATTACACAGTAAATTGTTAAAGTTACCCATATGTTGATGATTATTATTGACCACGACTGTATGTATGTATGTCACACTAGAGTAATATGTATGTATGTAACACTAGAGTAATATGTATAAATGTCACACTAGAGTAATATGTAGGTATGTATGTAAGGTAAGTGGAGGGAGAGGGAGACAGATTACATTTATATATATTTGTCTTGTTTAATAAACCAGTTTAAATTTAATTTCTTTGCATAATTTTCCGTATGGACATTATCATAGCCTTGTTAATTGATTTAACAAAACATGCATAATTAGATAACAAGATACAATGCTTTACAAATCAGGGAAATGTCAATAACTGTGGATAGAAACATACTATACAAGTACGTACGAGAGTTCAAGGCGCGCGCCAAAGGGCTATTCAAAATGGCCGCCGAGCAGGCTGACTTGCGACACTCCTCCCCTATCTAATAACACAGGGCCGATCACTCTATGTGTAAAGCTCTGTGGTACGGCGGCCATCATGGTTAGTGTTGCCAGATCTATTTGACATAATTTCCCTAACACTATCTTTACAATTTCCCTTTTTTACCTTCATAATTCTCTGTTTACTCTTGATCACTGACGATCTTTTTGGTATTTTTTGGTCTGGTAGAACTTTCCCTGTTTATTCATGAACAATATTTATATAATGTCCCTATTATGTGGACTTCAATATTCCCTAAAACAGACGAATTTCCCAGCATCTGGCAACACTGATGATGATAAACAATACAAGTCAATGTAGAGACTGTGTATAATATTAACATTATTAATAGAAATATATCCTTACATGAAATATAAAAATATGATGTTGACATTATAATAATTCACTCACAGTTATATATAGAGAGATATATTATATTTATTATATATATAGTTTTATGATAACATTATAACAAGAAGGAGCTCATTTGACATTCACAAATATTGACCATAATAATAATAAAGCAGCAGGTTCAGCATCAACAATTTACCATCACTTGTAACTTTATATTTCAACACTTAAATGACCTTCTATACATACAAAGAGGTAGGAGGATAGTTTGGGGCCATAATTAAAGGAAAAATAGGTAAATATTGAAAGAATTACCGTTATTGAGTACGGTTTTTCTACCTTCATTACCCACTTATTTAGACCATTCTAAGACTATTTTCTACCTTCATTACCCACTAATTTAGACCATTCTAAGACTATTTTCTACCTTCATTACCCACTTATTTAGACCATTCTAAGACTATTTTCTACCTTCATTACCCACTAATTTAGACCATTCTAAGACTATTTTCTACCTTCATTACCCACTTATTTAGACCATTTTAAGACCGTTAAATATTGAAAGAATTACCGTTATTGAGTACGGTATTTCTACCTGTATTACCCACCAATTTAGACCATTCTAAGACTATTTTCTTCTATGGCATTTCCTCCGCAAATGCCCCATTTCATAGATAGGGCATATTCAAATGGGGCATTTTGAAATTAGCCTGACCTTACCTGACCTGACTTAACCTAACCTAGACCGCATCAGACTACTGGGACCTAACCTGGGCAAACTACCAGGACCTAACCTGGGCAAACTATCAGGACCTAACCTGGGTAAACTACCGGGACCTAACCTGGGCAAACTACCGGGACCTAACCTGGGCAAACTACCGGGACCTAACCTGGGCAAACTACCAGGACCTAAACTGGGCAAACTACCGGGACCTAACCCTGGCAAACTACCGGGTCCTAACCTGGGCAAACTACCGGGAAATGAGAGTGGTAAAGTACACAAAATGACCGGGGCAAAATACTGGGACCTAGCCGGATCTGGCAACACTGCTACAAAACTGTTATTCTTTCAATAAACACCCAATACTTTAGCGAAGGGTTTTGGCACCCCTTCGGACCCAGTAACTACCTTTCAGTTCTTCAACTGTCCCTCTTTTCTTTCTATTTCCTTCCTGGTTGCTGTAAAAATATAGTTATATTTCTTTCAGATAACACCAGTAATAGTGTGACAATCCTGACACCAGAATATTACAGTAAATATTCAGTAAATGTTTGAATCCTCAAATGATGTAAGACTGGTATTGTTATTGTTTCAGATTCATATGAAGTAACACTGTGGTTGGCAGCCCTGACACCAATAACAGTGTGGTTGGCAGCCCTGACAACAGTAATAACCAAGTGGTCATATTGGTGGCAGAATAAAGCTGTGTTAGTGATGGAGGTGGAAGGAAGTGACACCATCAATGTTGTCAGAGAAGAGAAGTGTAACAAGTTGGTCTGTCAACAATGTGGTCAAAAGTTTAGTAGGAAATGCCATCTCACTCACCATTTGTTGACTCATACTGGAAAGAAAATGTTTATGTGTGAAGAGTTTAGTTGGAAATCTGACCTTAAGAAACACAGCATTGTTCACACAGGAGAGAGGAACTTTGAATGTGAAGAATGTGGTAAAATGTTTGTGAGAAAGGGTGATCTAAAGAAGCACATACTTATACACACAGGAATGAAGAACTTTGAATGTGAAGAATGTGGTAAAAAGTTTCTGACAAAGGGTGAGACAAAGCGACACATACTTATACACACAGGAGAGAGGAACTTTGAATGTGAAGAATGTGGTAAAAAGTTTGTGAGAAAGAGTGATCTAAAGGAGCACATACTTATACACACAGGAGTGAAGAAATTTGAATGTGAAGAATGTGGTAAAAAGTTTGTGACAAAGAGTAATCTAAAGCAGCACATACTTACACACACAGGGGAAAGAGAAAAGAACTTTGAATGTGAAGAATGTGGTAAAAAGTTTGTGACAAAGGGTGAAATAAAGCGACACATACTTATACACACAGGAGTGAAGGACTTTGAATGTGAAGAATGTGGTAAAAAGTTTCTGACAGAGTGAAATAAAGCAACACATACTTATACACACAGGAGTGAAGGACTTTGAATGTGAAGAATGTGGTAAAAGGTTTGGTCAGAAATCTAACCTTAATGTACATATAAAAGTTCATACAAGAGTATAGGACTTTAAGTGTAATGAATGTGGTAAAAAGTTTTCTGACAAATCCCAACTCATGTTACACAAAACTGTTCACACATGAAATAAAACATTGAATGAAAGCGGTGGCAAACAATGATTGCTCCCCTCCCCCCTAAGCATGATAGGAAAAAACTGAAAATATCAAGAGGTAGCACATTATATTGTAGGTGTATGGTGACAAGGTGAGTATTCAGTGTTTCTTCCATTGGTGTCATGAACAGCTTCAAGACGAGCAGGGTAGGAAGACAAAAGTGACTCAAAAAGCTCCGTGTTGAACTCCATTACCTGAAGCACACCATTGATGTGCTCCTCCATCTTGGTACGACTAAATGGAGTTGATAGAGGTTCACACAACATCCTTTTTTTCAACCTCATCCTTCAAGATAGATCCAACATTTTCACAGATGAGGAAAATTACTGGGCCACTCGTCATTACCAAGGACTATAAGGGGTACAATTATGTTTGCATCCATAGCAAGACCCGACAATATAGGTAAAGAAAAAAACTTGTTCTGACCCTGCATGCTCTCTCTCTCTCTCTCTCTCTCTCTCTCTCTCTCTCTCTCTCTCTCTCTCTCTCTCTCACAGATGAGGAGAATTACTGGGCCACTCGTCATTACCAAAGAAGTCAATGTTGTTGTCCTTCAGAAGGTTCTGGTTGGGTTCAAAGCACTTTCACATATGGTGCTTGGTTGTGCAGAAAGGTAACCTGAGTGACATCCACAACATTTTGAGAGTCTTGAAGAAAAGGAATGACAAGCTTTGTCAAGATCTCCCCAAAATAATCTCCATCCCAACTTTACCCCCGAGGCTTTATCACCCACATCATCCACCATACAGTGAAGTCCTTGGACCCTCTTGGCCTCGTCTTGTCATTACTATCACTTACATTTTCTAATGCCACAGTAGAAAGAATATTTTCACAGATGATTGTTGTTCACTCTAAACTGAGAAATCGTCTCAGTGTTTGATCAGTAGAGGCATTAATTGTTAAAAATAAAGTATGGATTGGTTCATTATTTCAATCCTGTGTAAACTTGAGCCTTCTGATGATATGATCAGAAGTTTCAATTCTAAAGGTTCTGAAGAGGAGGAGGAGAATAATATTATTGCTCTTGATGTACTACAATAAGAATCTGTGGCTGTAGGTATGTATACTGTATATCTAATTGTCATTATTAACATTGTTTAGCTAAGTTCTCATAGGCCTAGTTAGTCCTTACGGAAAATAAAACTGGCATTTTTAAGTTTACCTTCAGCAAAGTTCAGTTATATGGTTGTCAAATATTAAGTAATTGCTTTTCTTTAGTAAGGAGAAATGTATCAATACAATATTCATGTACATTAAAAAGAAACAATAAAATTTGTCTTAATTTGTTTTGTGGGATCTTCATTTCAATGTGTGGGAAAAAAATCCTTAATCTGTGGGAAATTGGTACTACAAAATTGGCAACACTGGTTGTGACTCTGATCTGGCAACAACAATAATAAAGTGAGTTTTTGTAGTTTTCTATGTTGTATGGGTCGCAAGAATGACTGAAAAAGATTGAAGAACCCTGCTTTAAACTGTTGGTGATTCGATACCGTTCACAGTGTATGCTTCATTCATTCCCCCTGACACACGTCTCTCTACCTGATCATTCGTTACCCTCCGATATAGCTCCGCCCACATTTCTCTCCTCCTCTCCCACTAACATCCCCCCTCCCTCCACCTGCAACTGTTACCAGATCCGACCAGGCCCAAAGCAAGTTGCTGATGGATGGGGTGTGGACCATTGATCTGTCCGGAGCTGTACAGTCGGCGGCAGAAGTCCTGTCGCCTTACCTGCTTCACCGAGACAGGCAGTGTTCATGGACTCGAGAAATAAGTGAGGTGACAAGGCTTTTGTCGCCGACTGTACATACTGTATATATCTCCTGGGAGGTAATTAACAAGGCAGGGGAGTATTTAAACTTCTGTCAAGTGTTCCCACTGTTCATTTTCTATCTTGACTCTGACACGATGGCAGCTCAGCAATATGTGGAGTATAATGTAATGGAACTATTGTACTTAGGATGTAAAATTACATGAATCATATGAACGAGAGAGATTCATAAAGTAAAGAAATTAGAGTATACTGAGGAGAAAGTGAAAATATAGATTACAGGAAGAAAGGAATGATTGACGAAGAGGGAGGGAGAGAGGGAGGCGGGCAAGAGGGAGGAAGAGAGGGAGGCGTGGAAGCAAGACACGGGGTTACCAGTTGGTGTCTGGATGTGGTGTAGGGTTGGACCAGGATTAAAAGATTGTCCTGGGGTAGACATGAGGTGAAGGTATGTCAGGTCACCCTTCTGTCAGTTAGAGCTCAGAATTCACGGCAACCCTGTACAGAGGGACAGGTCCCACACGTCCCCACCCAAACCACATTTTTAGAGTGGTCGGACTATAGTGAAAGAGGTATGATCTACATTTACACTCAGACTGTTCCATAATCTTACATTTGTGGGACTGAGATCATTCACTTTGGCTACTACTGGGTATCCAACAGCTTATACCCTGCTAATTAAATCAAATGAAATATCCTTGTTCATGTTTGTATCAAAAATATAGTATATTACCTGTTTCCATGGGCTAGTAAGGCCTCTTATCATTTATTTTTCGGGGGGTGTCGCGGGCTACTACTGAGTGTGAGTGAGAATACGTGGGTCTGATTGGGTGAAGGTGATGTGAGGTGAGGGGAGTCACCAATCCTGTCTCTCTTCAGTCTGACGTCATGCGCGGGGTAGGACGAGTTTAGAGACAGACGCGGGAAGACCTACTCTTCAAGCAGCCTTGGGTCCACAGAGACAGACCATCCTCCCGCACCTGTGATATAGTCAAACAAGATTGAATGCATCATATGTCAGGCAGGGAAGTACCAGCTGAAGGAAATGTTGAATGGCAAATTTACAAACACTCTTATTAACAACTGCTTGTAAGAAACTACCATCATAACAGCATTGTTAGACTTTTTGCCTTATATTTCCTTGAAAGAGGGTATTTTTTATCCATAAATCAGCATCGATGCAGTACTATGAATTACTTCTTGGAGTGTTATAAGACATTTTGTATTGTTTTTTATTTGGCCAACAATTTACCTTTATAACGTCATGACTAATGTATAGCCCTTAGATGTTTTGCTGTAAACCTAATAGTGACAATCACAACTATGACAATTAGCAAGTTTGGTAAAGAAAAATGTTAATTAAGTCTAGCTGGACTCGGGGAAGTCCGCAGATTTTTGGCTGATTGTAGTACCAGGTCGGCCACCAGGTGGCATCTCGAGCTCACTAAAGGACCCTATAGGCTGGGGATGGGGGTGATGGCTATGGGTTTGAGGTCATTAAGGGATTGGGGGAGGAAGTTTTGGGAATGGGTGTAACAAATGAAGTTTTCCTGTCTGAAGGACATTTACTTTGATTTAAAGAGGCGTTGATGATTGAGCAAAGGGGGTGGCTAGCTCATGGGCAAATTCTTTGTAGATTTTAATGGGCAAATCTACTGGAGTGGTAGATCTATTACTTATGAATTTTAAAAGTTTACTACAGATTTGGTACTCATGTACAGTGGATGGGGGGGAGGGGGCTGGAAGGTGAGTCTGGTCAAGGTTGGGCAAGGTCTGACAGATGTTTGAGAAGTGCTCGTTAATCTGGGTAGCTGCCTCCTCGCTGGTCAGGTTGGCAACGCATGGGAAAGATGATGATTGTTTCTTAATCCCACACAGGTGTTTAATCTTGCTAAACCACTGACTTATATTTCCATCCTTCAAATGGTGTATCTTGTTGAGATAATAGGTTTTCTTTGCAGCACGAATTTCCCTTATGACTTTGTTTCTTAGTCTTCTATAGAGGTTGTTATTGTTGTTGAAGGCTTTGTTGCATTGCACTAAAAGTCTCTTAATGCGTGGTGTAATCCAAGGGACGTTGTTTGGGTGCATTGTTAAATCTTTGGTGGGGAAAAAGTGGTGAAAGGCCTCGGTGGTGGTGATCAAGTAATTTTCCCATTTGGTGCTGACGTCTTCAACAGTTAGTACTTCAGTCCATGGGTGTTGAACCACCAAAGTGACAAATTGCTGAATCAGTGAGTGGTCGGTATGTCCTGGTGGTAGTGTTCTGCCTCTGAGTGGTGGTAGGAGAGGGTGACCACAGAATTGACAGGTGCCTGCTACGTCTCATGGGGTGTAGGGGTTGTGGGGGAAGATAGTGATCTTTAAAGTCAGTGATAATAAGGTCCAGGGTGTGTTCGTCATGCGTAGGGAAGGTCACAATTTGGGTCAGGTGTTACTGATTTTGTAAGTCAATTGTGTCTAACTCATTGAAGTCGCCGCAGAGAACTAATTTGGCTGCAGGGTATCTTTCTTTTAATATATCACTGGTGCTAACAAGATGTTTGAGTAGCGTATGTCCGGTAGGTGAGCGTGGTGGATGGTAAACAACACAAAATATGATAGTAGCGGTGTGACGGGGGTGAGAGGGGGGGTTTACCCTGACCCACAAGGCCTCAACACCCTCTGGTACGTCCACATGGAGGTGTGAAGGATTTAGATGCTGGCGACAGAAGAGAACCACGCCGCCACCTATCCTCTCTGTCCTGAGGTGGTGAAACATTTCAAAATTTTCCATTGTGCACGTTTCAGGAACAACTTGCCATGCCTCCGTTATCGCTAACACGTCTGCACTCGTGGATTTAGCTGTGGTGACAACCTCGTCAAACTTGTTGCCCAGTGATGTAACATTGGACATAAGTAGGGATGGCAAATCATACCACACACGAAGGACTTCAAAATATTTGTAGGACTTATGTTGTGCAGGTTTATTTCTGGTTCTTGGTAGGTTGATGGGGATGACGGATATCTTCCGCTGCTCTCATTGACCTCTCCTTTGACTTCTGTTTCTGAAGAGTCCAAATGTTTTGAGTCGCTCTATAATGTCAGGTGGTGGGTATCCACATCCTCGCTTGAGGTGGTAGAGGGTGGAAATCTTGTAATATGGCATGATTGGCACACTCCAAAACTGGCTAACCACTCCACTTATCACTGATACCAAAAATCTTGTAATACACCGATGAAAGCAGAATGACTGATGAAAATAATATGGGAAGAGGGGTCAACAAGGTGACCCAGGCTGCTACAGGAGCGTCAAGTGACCCGACCTCACCTCACGGTGTCTGGCGGGTCGTGTGTCTGTGTGTGTGTGTACAGGACGAGCAGTGTACATACTGTTTGCAAGAATGTGCGAGTGTGTGAATATATATTTAGAGACGTGTGTGAATGTATTCTTAAAAATGTGTGTGCATCGTAACGTGCTGTTTGAATGTGTGTGTTTGTGTGCGTGTGTGTGTGTGTGTGTGTGTGTGTATTCCTTCGTCTGTGTGTGTGTTTGTGTATATGTGTATTCCGATGTGTGTGTGTGTGTATTCCTTCGTTTGTGTGTATATATGTGTGTATTCTTTCGTCTGTGTGTATGTGTGTCTGTGTGTGTTTGTGTGTGTGTGTGTGTAGGAATTCAGTGTTACACACACACGTTTGCTGAAGTGACAATCTCAGAAGTAATGTCTCCTGGATCTAATTTGATTTGGATGACTGACCAAACGAAGTTAGAAGTGGAGTGTCAGGAGCGTGATAACACATCTGGGAGGCCGTCCCTACGGTGTTCTGAGTGTGGCAGAGGTACACACGTGGCGTGCACTGGCCTCCCAGTGTACCACATATTGTGCCTTGAACTTACACGGTTTAAATATATGTGTAAACCGTGTGTTGTGAATAAGGCAGGGGACCGTTACGAGCAACTACGTGATGAGATAGTTAGCGCTCTAGCGGCAAATAGTTTGAATGGTGGAGAGTCAAATGGACCAGAAATTGGCGCTTCGAATTCGGCAGTTAACTCTACGCATGCCCCGGTTAGTTCTGATGATTCGGTTGTCCACATAACTGTGAGTGAACATAGGGGACAACCGAGTGGTAATGTTGAAGATAGAGTGAGGGAGGAAGATATCAGTCATGGAGCTAGAGAAAACCAAAGGCAAGGTAACTCTATCCCTAACAACAACCAAAATAGGGTCTGCTGGTATTACTTACAAAAGCGATGTAAGCATGGAAGAACTGGTAATGGATGTGAATTCTCGCACCCTAAAATGTGCTTCAAGTTTACTAATTATGGACTTAACTCAGCGAGGGGTTGTGGGAAGGGAAAACAGTGCATTTTCTATCATCCACCATTGTGCTGGGAAGCAGAAAGGAATGGAGAGTGTGGAAGGGAAAATTGTAGATTTCGTTACATCCGAGGAACGAAAACAAGAATAATGAAAACAATGAATAATGAAGGGAACAGACAAACTAGTGGTACTGCTGCTGGTGTAAGTGATTCATATGAGAGTGGTTGGAGGTGGTGGTGTGTTTGTACCGGGGGAGGAGGACCGTGTACCTTCTCGAAAGGACGCCAGGAATTACTCTCAGGTGGTGGCACCAGAAGTGAGAGGAATGACTCCGAGGCAGAGGGATATTACGGAACGGGGACTGGACGAGGAAAGAAACTCTTTTTTAGAGTTCCAGTCACTGATGCAAGCTCAAATGCAGCAGATGCAGAGACAAGTGCAAATGTTACTGAACAAGGAAGCCATGAGTACATGCATGGTGCCACAAATGAAGCAGTGTGGATGCGTGGTGAATCAACAGGTCAACGTTTAAATGTTAGGTGTTTTATTTGTGCTAATATTGAAGGACTGTTCCCTCGCCGAATGAAACACAAGGTAGAAATGTTGGAAGAAATTGCAATAGAAACTAATGCAATGGTAATTGCTCTCACAGAATCACATCTTCGGAGTGATATATTAGAAGCTGAAATTGGAATGGTGGAGTTCCAAGCCTACCGCGCTGACCGATCCAAAGAAAAAAAGAAAGGTGGAGTTATTGTTTATGTTAAGCGAGATATAGCTGCACGGACTCGAGTGATTAGTTGTGGATCAAATAGTGTAGTGGAGTACGTTGTGCTACATGTGAGTAGTATAAATCTGGCGATAGTGACTATATATCGCCCACCTACGTGTAAGCTTGCAGAATTTAAATGAATAATGAACAAGATTAAGGAGGAGCTAAATACACTGGGTGACCCTGCTTCCACAGTGGTGATGAATGGCGATTTTAATTTGCCAATTATTAAATGGGAGTCGTTGGAGATGTACGGTGGATCAGCTGATCCAGCAAGCAAAACTACTGCTTGATTTTGCCGACGAATTCATGTTTATTGAGAACATCACTCAGCCCACCAGAGGGGATAACATACTGGATTTATTCTTTACCAGCAATGAGGAGTTATTATATAATATTCGAGTGGAGGATACTATAATGTCAGACCACAAATTATTGATAGTTGAAACAACTTTAGGCTTTCCTATACAAATAGGTGAAAATATACACAGGGACAGAAAATTATCTAGCCTGAACTTCTGTCACGAGAAGGTGGAATGGGAAGGTATAAATACAGTGTTGATGGAAGTAAACTGGCACCAGTTGATGAGTAACTTGTCAACAGAAAACATTTATTGCATATCATGCAAGGAATTATTAAGTATTTGTGAAAAATTTGTTCTAGTGAGAAATAGTAAGAAGAAAACGAGACTCATCCCAAGAGACAGAAAAATATTAATGAGGAAGAGAACAGGATTAGCGAAGAGGATAATGACTACTCGTGATGTCAACTTGAAGATAAGGCTGACAGATAATATACAGTTACTTGAGAGCAAGCTGAGCACATCTCATGAAAGGGAGAAGAATTATGCTGAATTAAGGGCGGTTGAAGCGATAAAAAGCAATCCGAAGTTCTTCTACAAGTATGTTCGTGAGAAGGCTAAAATAAGGTCAACTATTGGTCCCTTAAAAGTTAATGAGGAATTGGTCGGGGACACAGGTCGTGTATGTGAAATACTGCGGGCACAATATGACTCTGTTGTCAGTAAACCACTACCAGACGATGTACTACGTGGTTTGGATGGTGGAACTGGAGCTTCTGTGCATCATGAATTAATGGATGTCATTTTTAATTAATTGAAGATAATATCACTGAGGCGGTTGGTGAGTTGGCTAATGGTGCGGCGGCAGGTCCTGATGGAATACCTGCCATTTTGCTGAAAAATTGTATAGAAGCACTTAAGGTACCGCTTTGTATATTGTGGAGGAAGTCGTTAACAGATGGAGTGGTGCCTTCTGCTCTGAAGTTGGGTTTTATTACCCCTTTATACATGGGAGGTGACAGAAGTCTGGCTGGGAATTATAGACCAGTTACATTGACATCACATGTAATAAAAATATTTGAAAAAATAATAGTAAAATAACTGATCGCACATTTAAATAGATATTCTCTATTTAATGACGGTCAACATGGATTCAGACCTGGGCGATCCTGTGTGTCCCAGTTACTGCAACACTACCAGGAGATTATTAAAGTGCTGGAAACTGGCATTGGAGTGGATGTGGTCTACCTTGATTTCGCTAAGGCTTTCGATAAGGTAGACCACGGGATGCTGTCGAAGAAACTAAAGACAATTGGAATTGGTGGATGCCTATTCGTGTGGCTGAAATCATTTTCAACAGGCAGACGTCAGACAGTGGTGGTTGATGGTGCAAGATCTGCAGAGTCAGAAGTGATAAGCGGGGTACCACAAGGATCAGTGTTGGGCCCCATACTGTTTCTTATATAAATATCTGAAATTGATTCTGTGTTGCAACATACACTGGCAACATCATTTGCAGATGACACGCGCTTGCTAAAAACTGTAGCAACAGATGAAGACTGTGAATTAATGCAAGAAGATTTAGTACGGTTGTATGGCTGGGCAGGACAAAACAATATGGTGTTTAATGCCTCCAAGTTTGAATTGATGAGATATGTTCCGGGAACAGAGGAAGTTTGGAACTACCAGTATGTTGCTCCGGATGGATCAACAATTGAACGAAAACAGCAGTTACGGGACTTGGGAGTGATCATGAGTGATACAGCAAACTTTGGAGAGCAAATTAAAGTGGTGGTTGTCAAGAGTAAACAACAGATGGGATGGATACTCCGCTCGTTTACTACTAGAGAGGCCTACCCGATGTTGACTCTGTTTAGAGCGATGGTGCTACCACTGATAGAGTACTGCTGTCAGATATGGAGTCCAAGAACCATGAGCTACATTAGGCTGCTAGAAGCTGTACAAAAAACGTTCATGACTAGGATAAGTCGAATGCAGCATTTAGATTATTGGGAGCGACTAAAGATGTTGCATCTGTATTCGCTTGCACGACGCCGAGAAAGATATCAGATAATATATCTTTGGAAAATTATCAACAGGCTGGCGCCAAATATTGGTACAGAGGACGAGATTCGAGTCATCATGAGCGGCAGGAGAGGGAGAGTGTGTCGCATCCCTCCCATAAACAACAGAGCAGCAGCAAGGGTACAAACACTGAGAGAACGTTCGTTTGTGATACACGGCCCTAGATTATTTAACTGCCTGCCTAATGATCTCAGAGAAACAAAGTTTACACTGGACAGTTTCAAGAGGAGATTGGATAATTTTCTGAGAACGGTGCCAGATAAACCAGCATTACCACACTATCACCAACCCGCCGTGGGAAATAGTATTCTGGATCAGCTGGAGTACATGAGAGCGGCTGGAAGATGGTAATGAATATAGAGTATGACGCTGGCACCCTAGATGGCCAGGGAGACCCAGCTACAGCGTGATGGTGGCGCCCCAGCGTAACCATGGACTTTGGCTCCTAAACTACATCACAGGATTCACAGGTGTGTGTGTGTGTGTGTGTGTGTGTGTTCGTCTGTGTGTGTGTGTGTATTCCTTCGTCTGTGTGTATGTATGTGTATTCCTATGTGTGTCTGTGTGTGTGTGTGTGTGTATTTCTTCGTCTATGTGTGTGTGTATATTCCTTCGTCTGTGTGTGTGTGTGTGTGTGTATTCCTTCGTCTGTGAGTGTGTGTGTGTGTGTATTCCTTCGTCTGTGTGTGTATGCATATTCCTTCGTCTGTGTCTGTGTGTGTGTGCATTCCTTCGTCTGCGTGTGTGTGTGTGTGTGGGTATGTGTACTCCTTCTTCTGTGTGTGTGTGTGTGTGTGTGTGTGTGTGTGTGTGTGTGTGTGTGTGTGTGTGTATGTGTATTCCTATGTGTGTGTGTGTGTGTGTGTATTCTTATGTGCATCTGTGTGTATGTGTGTGTGTGTACTCCTTCTTCTGTGTGTGTGTGTGTGTATTCCTATGTGTGTCTGTGTTTGTGCATTTCTTCGTCTGTGTGTGTGTGTGTGTGTGTGCACTGGAGAAGAGAGTGTGTCTTGAACATATAGTGTCATTACGGTTGTTATGTGATATGGTTCAGAGAAAGAAACTAACTCTGTATGTGGCGTTTGTGGATTTTTCACAAGCGTATGACATGGTCTCCAGGAGAACATTGTTAAAAATATTACGCAGATTAGAATGTGGGTCAGTGATGCTCTGTGCTCTGATTGCAATGTATCAATTAACAGAAAGTATGATCGGGACAGTAGTGGTAACAATTACTCTGGGTGTACGGCAGGGGTCACCTACATCATGTTTATTGTTTATTATATTTTGTAAATTATCTCATAAAGATAATCCAAGAAGGATGTAAAGCAGACTGATTTTTAGCATGGATACATATTTTGGTTTTAATGGACGACACGTTGCTCCTTTCAACATCTCGAGGAAATATGATAAAGAAGATAAAATTACTGCAGAACTACTGTATTGAATATGGAATGAAGATCAATCAATCAAAACCAAATTTTTTGTTATCAGTTGTGGCGAGAGAGACAGAGAGCCATTGTTGGTGGATGGGTTGAGGGTGGAATGGTGTTACACCTATGCATATCTGGGTTCACCCTTCACTAGTGACGGCTGTGTGTCATCAGCTATAAAAGAACACACTATGATGAAAATGTGCCATGTTCTCAAATTTGTGTCTTTTGTAAATAAAAACAAAGATATCCCATTTGTGGTTAATTAAGCGGAGAGTATTTGATGCAGCACTGATGTCGTCATTATTATATAGCTGTGAGTCGTGGCTGGATGGTAATCTTAAGCCCATTGTTAAACTCTATAACAGGTGTCTTAAGCAATTACTTGGAGTGAGAAATATACATGTACTGATGTTTGTTATGCTGAGTCGGGATTCCCTCCCGTACATGACCTAGTTCAGTATAATCAGCATATTTTTTTTTTTATAAAATATGGCAGGAAAGATCTGAATACATAGACGACCCTTTGGTATTTGTTATGAATACAGTAAAGAGTAGTAACACAGTGATGGGGAGGCTAATAACACACTATATTAGTAATGATGTTAAAGATATAAAGCAGGCTATGCAAAGTGTAATTGATAGAATTTCTGAGAGTGACTCTTCAAGGAGATTAACATACAAGGATATAAACCCAAGCTTCATATTACATGACATATATAAGGTAAAACATAATGTTAATAAATATCAGAAGTTGTCCTTTACTGAGTTCAGGGTGAGTGGTCACTCTCTAGTATGTGAGACAGGACGATGGAATAGAAGGGGTAATGGCCGCTTACCTATGAATGAAAGAATATGTGAATGTGGTAGTGTACAAACAGAGAGACACGTCCTCCAGGACTGCCCATAAACTCAACACACTTGTGACAATCACCGGTTTGACATAATAAAACATGTGCCGTATTCACAAAAGCAAAGTTCACTCTTAACTTAAAATTTTATTCGTAAGCATTTATTCATGGCGAGGACTATACCCAACACTGCTTCGAAATCATAACAACAGCTCATACTAATAGAATAACAAAACTATTTACTGCTTCGAAATGAAACTGAAACACTATGGTGAGGTCAGTATTGCAAACATACTAACAAGTCCAAACTCTAAGATGTTTTGTGAATACTGGCCCTGGTGTTTACTGTTAAGTATTCAATGGCTGAAACATGTAAAATAATACACGTTATTCTGTCTGTTTACCTGTAAACATGTAGCAAGACATTATCAAATACAGATGTTTGCAGTAGGTAGGTGTAAAAGAGTAGAAGAGTACAAAAAACTGTTAGAGTTATTATTATGTAATGTAATATGTAATGTTGTGGTCAATAAACAATCTATTTATATCTAACTATATGTGTGTATTACTTCGTCGGTGTCTGTGTGTGTGTGTATTCCTTCCTCTGTGTGTGTGTGTGTGTGTGTGTGTGTGTGTATTTATTCATCTAAGTGTGTGTGTGTGTGTATTCCTTCCCCTGTGTGTGTGTGTGTGTGTGTGTGTGTGTATTTATTCATCTAAGTGTGTGTGTGTGTGTGTGTGTGTGTATTCCTTGGTGTGTGTGTGTGTGTGTATTACTTCGTGTGTGTGTGCATTTCTTCGTCTGTGAGTGTGTGTCTGTATTTCTTCGTGTGTGTGTGTGTGTACTCCTTCGTCTACGTGTGTGTGTGTGTGTATTCCTTCGTCTGTGTGTGTATTCCTATGTGTGTCTATGTGTGTGTGTATGTGTATATTTTCGTCTGTATGTGTGTGTTTTTGTATTCTTTCGTTTGTGTGTGTGTGTGTATTCCTTCGTCTGTGTGTGTGTGTGTGTGTGTGTGTATTTCTTCGCCTGTGTGTGTGTGTATTCCTTCGTCTGTGTGTGTTTGTGTGGGTGTGTATTTATGTTAGAAAATATTTGATGAGACAGACGAGGGTTTTAAAGCAAGAGTCAAATGGAGAGGTGGAGCACATACTTATCTATATTCTCAAGTGGAAACTAGTATTGTAAACCATTTATCTACCACCATACTGCTCTACTGATAACTTTACAAATACAATGCGATCAATAAAATCAGAGGTAATTAACCTAGGCAACCCAGAACCTAACATTATAATACTTGGTGATTTTAATCTGCCAATCATTAGATGGAACGAACCCAATGGGACAATAATATATGGAGGATCGGCCTCGGACCAACAGCAATCTGACTTATTTCTATCGTTTATGTACAAATTCCTACTTAAACAAATGATAGACACGGCTACTAGGGGAAACAACATTCTAGACTTAACTTTAACAAACAACGAAGAAATAGTCAGTAATATAACTATTGAAGACACTTTGATGTCAGACCACAGAATTGCAGTCATAAAGACAGATTTGGAGACAACGAGTGAACGAAACGGACACTGGAGAAAGATTCGTTTGCTTCACTGTATTCCCGCCATAAGAACACAGATTGGAATGCAATACACGAAGCCACAATGAATACTTAATTTATTTGAGAACAAAACCAGTGACGACATATATAATATATTATAGGCTAAACTGCTAGAGATATGCACACAACACACTCCTGTCCAACAAAGATGCACCCAAAACAGTATTCCAAGAGATTGTTGTATCCTGATAAGGAAACGGACGAAGATAAAAATAACAATGGCGAAAACAATAAACACGTATGAAGTAGAGAAACTAAAAAACAAAATGAACGATATTGAAGTCAAACTCGCACCATCATGTGCAAAAGAAATGAAATTAACGGAAACAAGAGCAATAGAGAAAATAAATGCAAACACGAAATATTTTTACTCATACGTGCGCTCAAAATCAGTAACTCGAAGCTCCATTGGCCCACTTATATACAGAGGTGAACTGGTTAGCGAACCTGAGTTAATAGTGAAAGCCTTGAATGAGCAGTACACTTCAGCTTTTATCAAACCAATGGACGAACATAGACCAATTCCATGGAAATCAGTCGACTACCAACTAAGCTACATTCGGCTCAAACCAGAAGACTTTGAGAAGGCAATATGAAAGATAAAAATTAATGCAGCAGCCGGACCGGACCAGATCCCAGCTATTCTCCTTAATTAAGAAATGCTCAAAAACATTATCTACACCACTGTCTGGCTTATGGAGATCATCTCTTAACCAAGGCAAAATACCAGCAATACTGAAGCATGGAATGGTAACTCCCATACACAAAGGAGGCAACAAGACTGAACCCAAACAATATACACCTGTGACCTTAACATCACATATAATAAAAGTATTTGAACGACTAATTGTTACTGAACTAAGAAGTCACATGGATAGAAACAAGTTGTACAATCCAGGCCAACATGGTTTTAGAGATAATAGATCATGTCTTTCTCAGCTATTACAATACCACACAAAAATAATAAATTTCTTAGAAAGCGGACAAAACGCAGATACTATTTACTTAGACTTTGCTAAGGCATTTGACAAGGTAGATAATCATATTTTAACAAAAAAATTAGAATATCAGTTTGGCATTGCTGGAAAATTACTAGACTGGATCAAAGATTTCTTTGCAGATAGAACGCAGTCAGTGTTGGTAGAGGGAGTCGAGTCGGAGACGTCAAAAGTATTAAGTGGTGTAGCCCAAGGATCTGTGATTGGACCAGTGTTATTTCTAATGTTTATGACAGATATGGATGAAGATGTAGACTACTGCCAAACCACCTCGTTCGCAGACGACACCCGGATGCTGGGCAGAGTACAGACGATTGAAGATTGCAGAAAAATGCAGAACGACCTTACAAAAATATACAGCTGGTTGCAATGCAACAATCTGGAGTTCAACTCAACAAAGTGCAAACTACTTAGGTATACACACCCCAGACACGAACCACTCGACTTTATTTACCGAGATCCGGCCAGACAAACCATACAAAAGAAAACAGAGATACGAGACCTAGGCATCATTATGAGCAACAAAGCAGATTTTGACACTCAAATAGACAACATGGTAAATAAAGCCAAACAACAGATTGGATGGATCTTACGTTCCTTTAAAACCAGGGAACCCCACGCTATCATTACGCTGTTTAAAACCATGGTATTACCAATAATAGAATATTGCTGCCAATTATGGAACCCAACCAATATTGGACAGATACGGAAAATAGAAGCAGTACAAAGAACCTTTACTAACAAATTACAAAACATAGATGACATAATTACAGGGACAGACTTTAATGTCTGAAACTTTACTCGCTGGAGTGCAGAAGGGAAAGATATTTCATAATATACATCTGGAAAATTATCAACCGACATGCACCGAACCTTGACCACCCCAATATTATCCAAGTGAAGGACACAGGCAGACGTGGACCATTATGTGTTCTCCCAAAGTTAAACAATAAGTATCCACATGTTACCACTCTCAAGGAAAAGTCCTTCACTGTGCATGGTCCCTAACTATTCAACTGTCTGCCGAAAAATCTACGCCAATTAGACTGCCCACTATCAACATTTAAGAAAAAACTCGACGAATTCCTGCTCACCATACCAGACCAACCCGCTCTTCCACATTACTATCAACCATCGCCTTCAAACAGTGTGATTCACCAACTACAGTAACAGCACTACAAGGACGGTGCATCAGTGTGACCCTGGACACCCAGATGTCCCAAGCTATACTTCAGGAACTTCAAGTGTGTGTCTGTGTCTGTGTGTGTGTCTGTGTGTGTACTCCTTCGTCTGTGAGTGTATTCCTATGTGTGTGTGTGTATTCCTATGTGTGTCTGTGCATGTCTGTATGTGTATTCCTTCGTCTGTGTGTGTGTGTGTGAGTGTATTCCATCGTCTGTGTGTGTGTGTGTGTGAGTGTATTCCTTCGTCTGTGTGTGTGTGTGTATTTCTTCGTCTGTGTGTATGTGCTCCTTCGTCTGTGTGTGTGTGTGTGTGTGTGCTCCATTGTCTGTGTGTGTGTGTTTGTGTGTGTGTGTGTTTTTTTTTTTTTTTCTTGCGACACTGTACATAGGCTTCATCAAGCCCGTTACCGTGGCCCAGGTCAACTGCTGCTCACACACACACACGTCACGACTTCCGAACTGGTACCCAGCCACAGAGGGAAGGAAGTGAAGGTAATTCCCAAATACTGCAGCTGTTATGGTACCAGTGAGGGTGTTATGGTACCAGTGAGGGTGTTATGGTACCAGCGAGGGTGATATGGTACCAGTGAGGGTGTTATGATACCAGTGAGGGAGTTATGGTACCAGTGAGAGTGTCATGGTACCAGTCAGGGTGTTTTACGACGTTCGGTGGCCTTATAGTTAGTGCCTCAAACTCAAATCGAAAGAGTAAATATTCTCAGGCCCTCACCTATGAGGATCGATCTCCCGACCTCCAGGATACGAGTCCAGAACACTAACCACTCGGCAACCTCCTATGTGTGTCTGTGTGTGTGTGTGTGTATTTCTTCGTCTGTGTGTGTTTGTGTGTGTGTGTGTTCCTATATGTGTCTGTGTGCGTGTATTCCTATGTGTGTGTGTGTGTGTGTGTATCCTATGTGTATCTGTGTGTGTGTGTGTGTGCGTGTGTGTGCATTTCTTCGCCTGTGTGTGTGTGTGTGTGTGTGTGTGTGTATATATATATTCCTTCGTCCGTGTGTGTGTGTGTGTGTGTATTTCTTCGCCTGTGTGTGTGAGTGTGTGTGTGTGTATTCCTTTGTCTGTGTGTGTGTGTGTGTGTGTGTGTATTCCTTCGTCTGTGTTCTTACCTATTTGTATCTTTACAGGATTGAGTCAAGCTCGTAATGTCCCGTATTTTAAAAAACAATCATCATATTTTTCTATAAAGTTATGTATGTTTTTGACACACACCACTTCTGGTAATTTGTTCCATTCGTCTATTACTCTATTTGGAAACTATATTTCTGTTCATCTTTATCTCCTCTTCTTTTAATTAATTTCTTACTGTGTCCTCTCATTGTAGGTATTCCTTGTTGACACAAGTTCTATATATCTATCTTTTCTTTTTCTGTGACACATTTGTAAATTATAATCATATCTCCTCTCTTTCGTCTTTCTTCTAGTTTAGGTAATTTTAGTTTCTTTAGTCTTTCTTCATAGCTTAGTTCTCTTAGATTTGGTAGCCATCTTGTTGCTGCTCTTTGTACTTTTTTCTAATTTGGTGATATGTTTTTTATAATGTGGGTTCCATACTACTGCAGCATATTATGTTATTATTTTCTTGACCATTTCTTCGTCTATATAAGTGAAGGCCACTTTCATATTTACTAACAATGCATACATGGTTCTCACTTTTTCATTTATATGATCATCTGGTGTCAATTTCTTATTTATCATTAACCCTAAGTCTGTTTCTTTCTCTGCTTCATTTAATATTTTGTTTCCAAGTTTATATTGAAAATTTGGTCTTCTCTCACTTTTTCCAAACTTAATAAAATTAAGTTAATTAAGTGTGTGTGTATGAGAGAGAGAGAGAGAGAGAGAGAGAGAGAGAGAGAGAGAGAGAGAGAGAGAGAGAGAGAGAGAGTACAGACGGCAACATAAATTCGCATCCATCTCCTGTACATAATTAAAGGGAAAATTTTGTGTTGGTAAATCTGGAGCAACTAAATCCTCCAAACTATTCCAAGCAACAGAACACCATTATATTTGTTCATCAGTGGTCCTGTTTCCTGACATACTTTGGAGGAATCAAGGCACTCCAATGTAACAAAAGTGAATTACCACCTTAATAATGTTAATATGACCAGATAGTTGCATTCTGAACCAGTTTTTATTCTAACAGCATATTTAATTTACCACATGAGAACTATTATTATTATTATTATTATTGTTATTATTATTATTATTACCATTACTATTATTATTATTATTAATATTATTATTATTATTATTATTTAATTCAACAAATGAGAACTATTATTATTAATATAGTTATTATTATTATTATTATTATTATTATTATTATTATTATTATTATTATTATTGTTATTATTATTGTTATTATTATTATTGTTATTATAATTATTATTATTATTATCATTATTATTATAATTATTATTATTATTATTTAATTCACCAAATGAG
>JAWQEG010001364.1:0-18630 GCA_033782935.1 Petrolisthes cinctipes | reverse complement strand
CACGTAACTAACTGTTCATCAGCTCATTTACCTATTTACACTTACAACTATTAGGTTAAGATGACACATATATAGTTTGGTTCGTGTTTTAATGTGTGTTTTAGTTTGCATTTCTCTCAAACTTAGAATGAGGAAAACAGAGACTGAGGTGGACGTGTGATGGTGGCTGGTTAGATGAATCAGGGAGAAGTATAGTTGTGATAGATGCTGAGTTATATCCCTTTTATATCGCTATTTATCTATCCAAGTATTTATCTACACATATATATCGTATTCTTTTATGTGTGTATGTTTCAATTAGATTCATTCCCTACAGCATATTTTATTTACCTATCAATCTATCTATTTTGTCTATACTTGTCTATAGTATATATTTACCTGTATGCCTGAGATGAGCGTCAGTGCCAAGATGAGTGTCGTGGGTGGAAGGAGTGTATGAGAGGGGAGAGGACGGATATAACCAATAGCAAATGCTGAGTGGAACATGTGTCGGAGGGAGTGGGGTGGGGAAGAAGGGAGATGGGGACCAGGAAGGAAGTAAATGAGATGGGAGGAAAGGAGGGAGAAAGTAAGAGAAGGACATAAGACTCAGAAGGAAGGGAGGAAAGGAGGGAGGGGGAGGGAGGACGGGAGGAAAGGAGGGAGAGAGAGGGGGAGAGTAAGGGAAGGACATAAGAGCCAAAAGGAAAGAGAGAACGAGAGATGAGGAAAAGTAAGGGTAAGGAGAGAAGGGAGTATGAGTGTGATGACCAGTACAATAAGTCAATGCGAGCCGTTCAGAAACAGATGGGCCAGTAGTAATGGTGATGGTCCCCGCGTGTCTCACCTGCTCTGATGGGGGCCTGCTGTTTCGTTGACGACTGTGGTACAACAACACTGAGGGGATATGGATGTGTACAGCTGCGGCGGGACGTTATGAGTTCCCTGGTACTGAGTGAAATAGAGCCCGTGTGAGGGATGTGCTGGGATGTGCGATTGTAAGAGGTAGGGGGAGAGGGATAGACTCATGATAGACAATAAAGTGGATGGGAGGTAATGAATGATACAAAGGAGGGAAGTGTGATGGTGAAGGAAGATGCAATGGGTCATGGCAGCAGTCGGAAAATACAGGAAAAAGATGGTTTGATGGTCAGTGAGGGAAAAGAGCAGAGAGAAGAGTGAGGGATTAACAAAGATGTCAGGTTGTTGGTGAAAGGGTCTGGTTTAACACAGGCAGGCAGGCAGGTATTAGGCTCAGATGGATAGAGTGTTGGATTATAGTGGAGCTTGTTTACGTCCACAGATTATAGTGATTTTATCGTCTCAGACAAGGAAGCTATGTTATCACTCCGGATTGTTGGTGGCTTGCGTGTCTGTGAACAAAAGTAATCAAAGGATTTACATGAAATTTTGCAAAGAGGTTACTGTATACTGTTAACTGATTGGGGGTATTAAGGACTTCTTTTTATTACCAGCTAGATATTAGAAATGTGTTGCCTTCGAGGAGTTTTTAATTCGGTAATGGTAGGTCATTTCACACAGTTTATATAATTCTTAAGGAATTGGGTTTCAGTTTGCTGAAAAGGATCGTCAACGGTTTGCCAAATTCTTATATCGCACGAGTATAGCAATGAATTGTGACCAAGTTAAACAAGAAACCAAATAAATATTGTATTATCTGGAGGGGTTTAAAGGTAAAGAAACTCGCTCGACAAACCTACATTCTAAAGTGACTTATGGCCAGTGGTGGGGGTAAGGCTCCTCCAACAACAAGAGGCTATTTTTCCTGCTCCATCTATCACTTTCAGCCAGCAAATACCCCGCCCCACACACGGTCCCGGGAACACCCTCGAACACATCCTTCCATCACACTAACCTTCACGATCAAATATATCATGAGTAAAGACAAAAATATTATTTTCGTATTAACATTAAAATAGACACAAAAGGATCCATTTCATTTCTGCATCTTGGAACTGATAGAGAGTATTTTAGAACCGTCTGATCCTTGACATTTCCGTGTGTTTTCTTAGTTTTAAGTTGCGCAGTTTGAAAATGTATCGGTAAAATTTTAGGCCCCTAAGGAATAGTCCCCCTTAATAGGAATCGTGTCACTGGGAGCGTTGGATGAAGACAGATCAATGAGAACAGAGCTTAAGGGACCCCGTGATATAGTCAGAAAATTGGAGGCTTCTGATTCCTCCTGACCATGCCACGAAACAAGATCCTTCCCCATAGATGGTGTTTCGTGGCAATATTTAAAGAACTTATTGATCTCCAATTTTCTGACTACATTACAGGGTCCCTTAAATAACTACAGCTAACACAAGGTAGGTATACATCTGAAGCACTCGTTCTAAATATACACAATGTTTCACTTTAACAGTTGGAAGACCGAGGTTTCCAAGGGTATGTTTTATCTTCTGGAATACGTCGATACCATCTAAGACGTAAGCCGTTGAATATCGATTAACTGGAATAATGTTTAAGGGGAGAATCTCTATTTTCTGATGATCGAACTGGAGTGCTACCGATTACCCTAAACTATATAATTATACCACAAAGAAGTAGAGTATTTCAATGCTATTAATATTAGTGGATTTGTTTCGTAGGATAGTTTGAAAAATAATCAATAGTCCTTCAATTTATCGTCAAGTGTATCCCCTGAAATGTTGGACGTCATATATGTCTTCCTTCAACAAAATTATCGTGTGAAGTTTGTCAGAGAATAGTACCACAATCAGCAGGCGTTGTTTGAGGGTTGACACCTTTATCATTCAGGGGTATTTGGGGAGAGAGGACATAATCCCACAGTTCAGGTGGTAGCTACACAATACCAATCCTTCTGCTTATATTAGAAAATACCATATTTGTTTATCTATCAATCCATCTTTGTTTTTATCATCGTTTTTTTCCTTTACAATTAAATGTTCCTAATGTGACTCAATGATATTTTCTCATTCATTCTAACATTAACTTAAGGTGGGTAATTCGCTTTTGTTACTTTGGAATGCCTTGATTCCTCCAAAGTGTGAGAGGAAACAGGACCAGATGAACAAAAATAATAGTGTTCTGTTGCTTGGAAGAATAGTTTGGAGGAATCAGTTGCTCCAGATTTACCAACACAAAACTTCACCCTTAATGCACAGTACTAACAGGGCTTAATTAATTACATCATCATTATTAAACCCCAGCACTGGTTGACACATAAATTTTAAAGTATAAGATATTTTACACTGTCCTTTAATTAATAAACTTGTTTCCATTGATTCGTATTTTCTTAATCTGTACACGAAAAAAAAGAAAAGAAAAGAAAAAAAAAAAAAAAAAAACTTAGATTCTAAAACGGTGTATTGTCCAAAGCAATTAATTACTTACAACGTTTCGGTCTGACTTGGGCCAACATTACTGGGAATAAGCTCACTGGGAACAGGATACAAGAATACCTACTACCTAGACTCGAAAATCGGAAATGACAACAACGGAAAAGAGTAAAGGAAGAGAGACAATAAAAATGCAAGGCAAGCAACATAATTATCTTGAATGGGTCGTAAACCACACGCAAGCACACTTACACACACACACACACACACACTCATACACACACACACACACACACACACACACACACACACACACACACACGCTCGCTCGCTTTCATGCCCAGATGCACACAATATACACAAAATAACACACACATACGAACAAAAGATAATAATGGATAATGCACACTAAAAGTTCATTATGAAAAGTACAGCAACGTAAATAATGTACAGAATATACTCGTACACAAATAATGAACCAACCCACTTGCCCACACCAAGCAGGCCACAACACACACCGTATACTTTACATACACAATTCATACAACCTCGTACAGTACCTTCACGAAATATATATTATATGCTCACTGACATTATTATACCCACAGCCACAAGGGCAACAATGTCTGTCTGTCTGTATGCCTATCACACACACACACACACACACACACACACACACACACACACACACACACACACACACACACACACTGCAATCCCCTATGCACACATTATTATTATTATTATTATTATTATTATTATTATTATTATTATTATTATGACAATCAATGAAGGCGACCCGCTGGAAGGTTAAGATTTGAGTCCAACCTAAGAACCACACAGGACCCAACGAGCGGCACATTACCGATGTGAAACAGAAGAAACTGTATAGATACAAGAACCTAGAAGAAAAGAGTTGACACGCCTTTTGAATATTTCGCAATTAGGCAGAGAATTCCACCACCTAACAGAGGTGATGAAAAAAGTTCGAGAGTACTGAGACGTATTAAATCGCCTGGCAGCAATGAACGGTCATTAAGCTCACTAGAGTATTGTGTAATGCGGGATCTTACCAATGGATCAAGCAATAGGCAGTACATAGGGTGCTCGGCGTTGTAAACAATTTTATAGAGATGAGTAAGAGGGCCCACCACTCGACGATATCTAATATTCAATCGCAAGTCCGGCAGCAAAAACCGAATCTGACTAAAATATTACTATTAGTTCATATGTAGGCTACTACAGTAAATACGAAAATAAAAACTAGCCAAAACTGAGTGTTATGTATAGAAAATACTTCCTAAGCCTCACACTCCCTAGCTGCACCCAGAAGGAGAAGGAGGAGGGGGAGGAAAAGAAGAAAGACGAAGGGAAGGAGAAGATGGAGGAGGAGTAGGAGGAGGAGAAGGAGGAGGAGGAGGACGAAGAAGAGGGGGAGGAGAAGAAGAAGGACGAAGGGAAGGAGGAGGAGGAGGAGGAGGAGGAGGAGAAGAAAGAGGAGGAGGAGGAGGAGGAGGAGGAGGCGGCGGCGGAAAAGAAACAAAATTCAGAAAGAGAGAGTGAGAAGAATTTTGAGAAAGACGACTAAGAGGAGTACCGAAAGGTGGAAAATGCAAGTTAGAATAATAATGAAGTTAATGGAAAGGTGGTAGAAGGAGGAGTAATAAGGAAAATATAAAGAAACTCACCAAGATGGAAAGAAAGGGGAATATTTCTGAAATAAAAAGAATTACCTGAAAGATACAGAAACATACAAATAGGAGAAACCAATATAGCAGAAGAAAAATCAATATAAGCGTAAGGAGGATGAAGACGTAGAGAAAATAAGCCGAGGAAGAGGAAGAATTGAAGAAGAAAGGAGAGGAACGAAAATACGAGGAGAAAGACGAGGAAGAATCCAGGAGCATCGAAATAAAACGAAATATGACCTGATACTCCAGAACCTGAACTGACGACACCCCTCAATCCACCCCGTGCTGTGTGTGTGTGGGTGTGTGTGTATTCTATTTACTAAAACCCATGAAGACGCACATAAACAGATCAATCTCACTAAACCCACATCAATCCGTTTCAACCCACCATGACCCATCCACCATTACCTACAAAAAAAAAAAAAAATCTCTGAACGACCCACCATTACTTACTAAAACCCATCAAGATATCTGCACTTAAACCAATCACACCCACCACCATCAAAATACCAATACAAACCAACCGAATTCCCTGTTGTATCCACACCAACATATACGAGGACAGGTTAGCAGGAAGGCCCTCATCATCAGTTCTCCAGGGGCAGGTGAACCAAGCTGGGACCATCACCATTACTGGACCGTGTGTTTCTGAGAGGTCCCCGTTGGCTTATTGTACCGGTCATCAAACTCGAACGCTCATCTCTTCTTTTTCTCTCGTGGCCACAATCTATTTCCCTGCCCGCGTTTCCTCCTGGTGTGTACCCATCTCACTCCTTCTCTTCCTTCCTCCTTTCTCGCTTCTATATACTTCTATTTTTTCCCATCCCTCGCCAATACACATCTTATTCTCCCACTATCACTGGCTATCACGTTCATACTTCACCATCATACTGGTCCACTTCTTCTTCTGACTTTCCTTTCAGCCACCCACATTAATGGCTTCACACCACACTCACAGCCACTCCTTCTTGACCACTCTCTCCAAGCAACACATATCTCATTCACCTACCACACTCATCACATCTCATCCTGGCCCACTTCTCACACCTACAATGATCACAACCACTCATACCACTGATTGTTAACACATTCCCTTCTCAGCCCAACCCTGTCCTGTCCAACTCTGACTTGCCTAACCACCTCTATCAGTTTTCTACCCTACGCTTCCCTACTTTACCCTACCCTACCAATCGTATCAAACCCTGCCTTCCCACCCTGCCCTGTATGGTGGGACGTTATTTGGGTATTAAAGAAAGAATCGCCTATCCTTCCTCCTGTACTATCGAAATACGATAAAGTCTCATTAACATATTCATAAACGCTTTTTGGAAGGGGGCGGGGGTGGAGATCAACCATGTAAATTGGTTTTTGATTATGATAAAATGAGTGTACAGTCATCAGCAAAAATAATCGGCGACACTACCCACTGGAATTTAATTTATCATGTTGCCGGACAAAAACTTACAGTAGAGAAGAGAAGAAGTTATGTGTATCCATTAAAGAGGACAACAATAAAACTCTTACAATAACTTATCTGTAATACTTGTACAGCTTAGAAAATTACTTCTTTCACAGTCACTGGTAGAAATTGCTTGTTAATATATAGTATGCACATGGTTTAGCGTTTACAGATCTTGGGAGAGGAATTCGAGGGGGATGAGGTGGCGACGGAAGGTGTAATGCAGTAGGAATCGCTTATTATTTCATCTCATTTATATACATGGTGAAATGTGAGAGGGACAATAATGATTTTTACTCTGACTGTGAATTTATGTATATATGAGTGGGGCGCTATCTCTAACCAATTCACGATGACCTGTAGTAGTTTATGTAACGTGCAGCAACGAGCCAAACAAAGTCACTCCTCCAGCACAGCAGCTCATCAGTGACTCTTACTGGTAGAAACCCTGTACACTCGCAATCCAAACTTTGCATCCAGGTCTTGTTGAAGTTTCGAATCATTTGACATACTAGTGAACCAATTACAACGCTTGTCTTGTTTCATATTTGCTTGAGCTCGCTTAATTCTCGATCAGACTATTCGCAGCAAGCCTGGATACATATTTTGGATCGCGAGTGTACATTTTAGGCCAGTAGAATTTACAGCACTTTTTCACACATCAAAATAGTATATATATATAAACATTAATATAATTTTCGGGGCAAGTCATTATCAGACCTTACTTGAAAAGGTTGAATCATAACTTATACCCCTGACTGTACAGAGCAGGAGCCTAGTATTTTATGCGGCTCTAACGTCCGTGATGAATTCTGAATGGGTTTACGCACGACAGCACAACATTATCGGTATCTGAACACATTTACCAGCCTGGGGGCAATTCATTCCCTACAGATCCAACGTGACTGTAGAGGCTTAAAAACGTGGAGTGGAAAGGGAAGAAAAATGTTCCAACCCATCAACATCCTCATTAAATAGTATAGATTATTCAACCACCATATATATATATAAGTCGAGTCTTAGGGTAGGTAAGATTCAATGAAGATTTTATGTTGTGAAATCAGACTAGTAAAATCAGACTTATGTGAAATCAGCCTTTGGGGGTCGTTTGTTTGCTGTAGACGAATTAGAATGTATGTAGCCTTCTGAGCAAAGCAAGAAAATAGATTACCTACTCTTATATTGAAGGGGTCTGTTGACTGGCATAGTTTGAAGTAATCAGTAGCTCCCCGGTTCGCCCAAATCAAGATTTCCCCTAAACCCTAAAACGACGGTGATTTTCCCATGGCACTTAAAAAAATGATGTTTTTTACTTAAGGGGAGATTCTATTGTTGGTTAATTGAAATGTCTGTGATTGATCCAAACTATGCTAGAAAACAGACGACCTTAAGGGGGTAATTCACTTTTTTTACATTGAAGTGCCTTGATTCCTCCAAAGTATACTAGGAAACAGAACCAGATGGACAAATATAATGAGTGTCGTGTTGTTTGGAATTGTTTGGAGGATTCAGTTGCTCCAGATTTACCAATACCAAATTTCCCCCTTAGTATTACTTTAATGAGGGATCTGTTTCGTGGCATAGTTTGGAGGAATCAGTAGCCCTCTAATTTACCCCCAAAAGAATCTCCCGTTAAAGGGAAATAAATGGTTATAACCTGGTGTTATCATTTGTACGTCTGTCCGACAACAAATGTCAGAATTTATATACCAGTAATGCAATTGTTGTCCTACTGAACATGCCACATAACAAGCTCCTTCCATATAGGTGGTGTTTCGTGGCAATATTTGAAGGACTAAATTAATCTCTAATTTTCAGACTACATCACAGGGTCCCATACGGAATATGAAAGAAAACGTCCCATACTCTTACTTTATCAATTCCCACCTACCCTTAATTAACTGCCACTGAGGCTTTGTGTATATCTAGAGAGAACACCAAAGCTCACAATAGCCAACTGCAACAAAGGAGGCCCAACAGCTTTGAGGTGGAGGGGGCCTTAACAATCAAATAACCTGAAGGGAAGGTCATTTGTTACATTCCTCCACTTCTCTTTATGACACGAATACTACAATTAAGGGGGGAATTTTGTTTTGGTAATTCTGGAGCAACTGAATACTCCGAACTATTCCAAGCAACAGAACACTATTATTTTTGCTCTTCTGGTCCTGTTTCCTGGCATACTTTAGAGGAATCAAGGCACTCCAATGTACCAATAAAGAATTACCACCTTACAGGCCCGTGATGTTGTCTGTGAATCGGAGGTTGCTGACTGATCCAAACTTAACCAAGAAATGTATTAACTCAGTATATGTAAAGCTCTTATCGACTGTTATGGAAAACTGACTGGATGAATCAGTAGCCATCATTTTTCGGATAAAATTATTGGATATTCAACCAACTAATGTCTGTCAAACTAACTATATTCCTGTTTAGAAACTTAAGATGAAATGAAAAAAAAATATATATACCCTTTTATAATGTATAGCCCTTCAGAATAAGAGCTGTATAAGAATCACACTTGGTTGGTTGATGGTTTATTTATTCTGAAACGCTACTGACAATATACCACTTACCAAACACACGACTAAAGCTTCAGAGCAAACACGGCGTATGATCATTTCATTTCGTTGGTTGATAAGCCTCTTCAGTATGGGAGGCTTGATGCTCAGGACTCAGGTGCAATATAATTACCAATAGTACAAGTAAACAAGAGTGGAATGCACCTGTGTCTCATTAATTTAGATGAAGATAAAACACACACACACACACACACACACACAAATAACCTTTGCCCATATTTGAAATGGGGAGAGTGAGGCATGCACCTCTTGAGTTATATTCGCTGATTCACGTATTGGTATTGTCATCATTGAAAACTATAATGTAAGGCTGCTGCTTCGAGTTGTCTGTATGGTATAACGAGTTTCAAATGTTATAGCAGCGATGTAGTGACGGCATCTAACACTATCCTGCCAGCGTGATCAATATTACTAGTGGTGTATTGGTGAGTCATTTTCATCCCACAGTTCTATTGGGGAAATCAATTAAAAGAGTCCCTTTGTAGTACGAAGGGGAACCAAGTAAAAATTTATATATTTACTCCAACTTCAAAAATATGGATATTAGATCTGATAATATTAATAATGTCAGATGACCTGGGATTTTAACAATTAAGGGGATAGTATGCTTTCGAAAGATTGGAGCGCCTTGATTCCTCCAAAGTATGCCAGGAAACAGACCCAGATGAAGAAAAATAATGGTATCCTGTTGCCTGGAATGGTTTGGACGAATCATTTGCTCCAGATTTACCACTCAAAACAATGTGCTATAATATACCCCTTTAATATTCATTTTTATTATGACAGCACACTGGATAACAAGTATTTGTTAAAAGAGACAGATGGCTTTGGATATTAATTTTAACACCGAGACACCTGCAGTAATGAAGCAAAAATACAATGTTTCGTCCGTCAAGTCACTGTTATGAAGAAAATATGCACAGATATTTTGCTTTCCCATTGTAGCCAGGCCAGCAACCACCTGCCTTCATCATAATACAAACAAATTGAATGGACTGAGTAGGTGTGCACTTTTGGCCTAATATACATACTTACACTCATAACAACATATTTACATGAACTCTTATTCTCTTGGTCGATGTTTGCGTCCGAATAATTCAATATGTACTGTGTGTATTGTTATGTAAGCCTAATTTACCATTATTATTATTTTCGTCTCGCAATTTCTCTGTGTAAATTTGCCATAGCCTAATAATTCTCCTACGGGGGTGGGAACATCTGCCCGACAGCCAGGCGCCATACCAAGTTTTAACCAGCTAACCCCCTCTCCATTCCTGTATCCCTTCTCTCTTACAGTGAAATGTCAGAACGTCCGCCCTGGGTATATATAAGAGCTAGTTTTAACGCATTTAATTAGACACTGGAGTAACTTGGTAGCGAATGGTGGTGTGCATGCTTGGCTGCAAAGAGGAGACTTTGGTTACATCTGTTGTACATATTATTACGTATAGTTAAGTATTATTTTATGATTCTCTTTGCATAAGTATTAATATTCTGTGATTATTATTATTATTACTATTATTTTTGCTGTGTCATTTCTTAGTGTGATTTGCCAGTGCCATTTTTTACTGTGAATGTTCAGTGCATTTCTGTGAATTTGTGTAGCCAGTGGCTCACTATTACTGCATTTCAATTCTCTGTGCATTCACCAAGTGTTGAGTGAGTAATTTGTTCTTTGAGGTACAGCCACAATCAAATAACCACCGACACTTTCCTTCCATCATGCAAATAAATCAGTATCAAACTATAATATTACAATACCTTACCTCAAATCAACCACCACAATTATTATTATGAAGTGCTGCAAAATCATACACGTGTTGTTCTTTATTACCAAGATATTTACTACGATGGAAGGAAAGTGTTGGTGGATATTTATTTGATTGTGGCTGTACAATACGGGAATACCTGATTTAATTTTCATTTATTGTATTGTGTTTATCCTACTACTTAGTGTTAATAATGATTGTTAATTGTTTTTACTTCGTGTTTGGCTTCACACCAAGTAATATAGAACCTGGATTGTTACAAGAGGGGTTTATTAATATTTCTTGCTTTATTTAAGTGTTCATTCTTGATAGTCAGATACCGTAGCCATTCTCATTCCCCAACTTCCCTTCTCGTAGCAGCGTGTGTGTGTGTGTGTGTGTGCAGGAAAACGTCACACCGATATCCCAGCTCAAGCTCTCTTGTTGTGCCCTTAAGGTGGTAATTCTTTTTTGGTACATTGGAGTGCCTTGATTCCTCCAAAGTATGCTAGGAAACAGGACTAGAAGAGCAAAAATAATAGTATTCTGTTGCTTGGAATAGTTTGGAGGATTCAGTTGCTCCAGATTTACCAACTCAAAACTTCCCCCTTAACTGCCCAAAAATGACCAAATCAAACCTGGGCTAACCTATCCTGACTTCATAAACAAAAACAAAACATTTCAAAGTAAATTTAACATAGTAGTATTGTGCTCCTAGTTAGCATAATTATTATCTTTAAAGCTTATTTAGTGCACAAAAAATCCAACCCAAAATGAACCTAACATGTCCTTATCCACTTAATTAAACCAAACTCGAAAACAGCACAACCGTATTTGAAATAATCTCCACCGATCTAATCTGACTTAAACTCAGTCCACCACCCTTACCAATCCCACACACCAACCCTAAACCAATTGTAATTTTACCCAAGTGGCATAGATATTCTCAGGAAAAAAAAAAAAAGTGGAAAAAAGAAAAGAAAAGGAAGAAGTTGAAAAAAAGAAAAGGAAGAAGTGTAAAAAAAGCGAGAGTACACTTGAACAATCTGCCGCCTGGTACAATGGCAGTTCTCTCCTTGGATTATCCCCACACGCACTTATTGTAGATATTTGCAAATAAATTGGACATCAACGCTGTGCCAAATTTCCGCTGACCCCGGCACTCTGGACCCTCATCGCCTGACGGGCACTGATAATTTCCCCGGCACGTTTTACATATAGATGTGTTTCTTTTAAATTGTAAAGGCAGGTCAGAGAGGTTCGTTCTGGTATCGGTGTATTTTTTTTTTTTTTTTCATCTCTCTCTCTCTCTCTCTGTCTGTCTGTCTAAATACTGAATTGGACACAGAGGAAAGATATCATACAAATTCGTTTGTTATGCTAAATGTAAACATGATTGTGAGGATACTCTATTGACAGCTGAATGATATTAAGGGGGAAGTTTTGTGTTGGTAAATCAGGAGTAACTGAATCCTCCAAACTATTCCAAGCAACAGAACACCAATATTTGTGTTCATCTGGTCCTGTTTCCTGGCATACTTTGGAGGAATCAAGGCACTCCAATGTACCAAAAAAGAATTATCACCTTAAGGGATTCAAAATAGAACAGGAAACCAAGACAACCAAAAGTAAAATAAAAAATTAATATGTTTAAAGTGTCGCCCTTTCCAAGAAATATTAATATTATATCAGCAACATTTTTTTTTTCTTTTTTTTTTTTTTTTTTTGCTATCGCGTTGTTTCCATCCGTTTGAACAACAGCTTCTGATGCTGTCTGTTTACTATCGATGTTACAGATGGTTCGGAAAAAGAACTAAATCTAAAATATAAGAAGAAAGCATAGCATGTATTCAAATACGAATTGGAGTGGCGACAACAAGACTGAGAATAATATGGAAAATAGAAATATTTTAATGAACCAGAAAACATATTAAACTTAAAAATAATTATACTCCAATCAAATATAGACTGATAACAGACGGACAGTGACAGAGTGACATAACACTAACTCAGGTTTATGACACGATACACACCAAACAGAGAGACGAAAGAGGGAGGAGTGGTAAGGGTTGGTACAGTGTGGGGACATATGGTTGCTTCAGTCCTTTCCACTCCTCGGGAAATCTTTAAAACTGATCTGGCTGGCTGCCTGTCGTACTTCCCTGTGTTTAACATATCTTAATGCCTTTCACCTCTCCCTAAGGTCCTTCTTTATATGGGCAACCTCATCTTCCTATCTTCCACCTTCCCTTCCCTTCCCCTATCATTTTGCATACTCCCCTCTCTTCTCCTCTACCTCTTACTATATATTAATCCCGTATCCCCTAGCTTATCACTCAGGTCCACATACCCATTCCCTTGCCTTCCTTCACCTAATATCCACATAGCCATAGCAAGGCTCACATACTATAAAAAGTTAATCTCACTACCTTCTACCACTCTCTTACGTTTTTTCTGTCTCCTCCTATTTCCACTTGTCCTCCCCTTACCCCTGTTCCCTTCTCTTTCCACTCGTCCTTCTCTTACCTCTATTTCCAAGTCCACTCCTATCCTTTCCCGTCCCCTTTCCCGTCCCAATCTCACATATATACCTCTTTTCTCTTCACCATTTCTCAAACGCTTCCTGTTGATGCTTTCACACGCCCCCTATCCTCCCTGGTCTTCCCTTCCCTGGCTCCCCATCCCCCTTCACTACCACGACCCTTGTGTAAAGTTTAGGGGCTGCACAACGTTGATAAATTACTCTTTCTACAGCGCTGTTTGAAGGTCATTAGTTGTTAATTACTCATACTTCCCGACTCCCTCACCAAGAAAGTCATTATTATCTCAGCCTCGGCATTTTGTTTTTATTATTATTATTATTATTATTATTATTATTATTATTATTATTATTATTTTGTTGGTAAAGGAGAATTTTGCCTCGTAAGGGTTTAAAGGAAAATGGCATGTACTCTAATTAATTAACCCTTCTGCAAATGCTTTACTGTGTTTCCTCCTTTTCTACACGGCGCATTTCTAGTAATTATGGCAGGGATTGTAAGGCCTACAAACTGAATCGTTCACCAGGCTGTCAATGGCATACAGTATAGACTTTTTTCTATAACACATTCGATACTTCCTGGGGTTTGAAGTTCATGGAAAAGAAAATGAAAGTAGATTAGCACTACATATACAGCCATTCATAACTGTCTGTACACACCAAAAAATATATATATATATATATTGATAAAAATAAATGTGGCGCTTATAATAAAAAATAACGGTACAAATAATATAACCAATACTAAATCAGTAAATCAGTTCAGCGCAAATGAAAGGTAATCAATCAGATGTATAAAGCTAAGCTAAGGATATTGTAAATAGAGAACCACCTTCATGATAATTAGTTAATGAATACAATAGGTGGTAAGGTGTGTGTGTAGCAAAGTTATACTGTGAGCGCCGCGAAATGTTTACAAAAACCTTCAAAAACACACCATGAAGTAGTTAAAGTATTAATGCATTAATAACAACAACACACAGACGCCTACGTAAAGTTATTATAGTCGTAATTCTTCCCATTAACCCCACACGTGGTATAATTATATAGTCTGCTTACAACACGCTTTCGTTAAGGGGGAAGTTTTGTGTAGGTAATTCTGGAGCAACTGAATCCTCCAAACTATTCCAAGCAACAGAACACCATATTTTTGCTCTTCTGTTCCTGTTTCCTGGTATACTTTGTTGGAATCGAGGAGCTCGAATGTAACAAAAGCGAATTACCTCCTTAATGATGAGAAGGAAGGTTTATATATATATATTTAGCCTTTGCACTGGATGCATGTGGGCGTTTTTGATAAGATAGAGGATAACTTTAAGGGAAATTATATGCAGTAACGTTGAGGGGGACTTAGAAAGAAACTTGGACGGAAACTTATTAAGGGGGAGAGTATACTTTTGGTACATTGGAGTGCCTTGATTCCTCCAAAGTATGTCAGAAAACAGAACCAGAGGAACAAAAATAATGGTGGCCTGTTGCTTGGAATAGTTTGGAGGAAAAATTTGCTCCGGATTTACCAACACTGCATCCTCCCCTTAAGGGACCCGGTGATGTAGTTAGAAAATTCGAGATGAATGAAGCCATCATAATATTTCCCCGAAACACAACCTATATGGAAGGAGCTTTCTTGTTTCGTGGCTTGATGGTCAGGTGGAATCAGAAGCCGCCAATATTCATAAATGATCACAGGGTCCTTAAGAGATGAACACATAGAGATACCGTACTTAATTAAAGGGAACGTAAAGAGAAATTAGGAAAAACATTTTAGAGGGTAACTTGTGAATAAACTTGAAGGAGATCGTAAAGAGGAACGTGGAGGCTAAAGTAAAGTGGAACATGAAGGTGTTGGAGGAACGGTTTTACGAGGGAGATATATACTTGACAGTCCCTCTTGACGGTTTGACTACACCCTTTGTCTCTGTTTCAGGGAGACTGCCACACTCTAGTTCTATTGTTATTGTATATCTACCTATCTATCTGCCTGTCCATCTCACCAACCATCACAGGCAGTACAGTCACGAGCACTAATAAGTAGTCAGGTGTGCTTCGAATACCTAGAGACATGCAGTAAACAAATGCACAATAAGATCTCCATTGGAATTAGTTCGTTGGTGAATTGGACTGTTTTCAAAGCTTCAACCCGAGCTGTATACTTATTAGTGCTCGTGGCTGTACTGTTCATATCCACAACCAAATCTCGCTATTCGAAAGACTAATAAATAATAATTCTTCGTACAATTTAAGGGGAGGCTCTTTTATTGGTGACTTGGAAGGTTTCTGATTCCTTCAAATTATACTCGAAATCAGACGCCTTCAATGGTACTAATATGGGATCTGTTGCGTGGTATAGTTTTGGAGGAATCAGAGACGTTCCAAATCACCAAAAAGATAATCTTCCCTACAAGACTTAAGGGTATATCTACTATAGTTAACTCTGTGATAAATTTTAGAAGGTAAACACAATGATGACAGCATACCGGTGTGCATTATAATGTAATTAAGGTAAAAGTGTGCAGTTCATAATTTCCTTTTAGTCTTCATGGGCCACGTCGCCATTGCAGGAACGGTCCAATTAGTGAATACGTAAACTCTTTCATCAAACAGCACATATAAAAACAAACACTTCACCTCCACGTATCTATCATTCATTCCTCGTGGCCAAATATAAAAAAGTTATGCAGCAGCCTGGACCCACACGAGATAGGCTACATGTGCCACGAGATTTTCACCAGACTGTTATTCATTGTTATAACTTTCACTGTTCTCTCTGACAAGCCTATTAAACTTTCCATAAGCCTCTTTTCACTCTGACTGTAATTATATAACGGTCTAGGAACAGCAGCCTTTAAATGAGAGGAATTTTTTTTTATATATATATATATTTTGTTCAAACATATGAAATCGCATCTGCATTACAAGTTTAATTATACCCAGTAATTAATAGGATTCGAACCTATATACCATCATGAACAAAAAATTCCTGACGATAATTTATTTTTGTTTATTTTTAGGGCATTGAAATAACAACTTGGCTCTTGTTGCTAAAGTTGGAGATGTAATATTCTGCAACAACTGTGGTTCTTCTGCCTTAATTAAGGAGATTAAATACAAATGTCTAGCAAAGGAAGATATTAGAAGGTATATATTAGTTTGTTTTTTCATTGGCAGTGAGTTTTCAGTACTAACTCGCCGGATGTGTCAGGTGAACAAGGGATTGAGATAAATTACTCTTTCTACAGCGCTGTTTAAGGGTCATTAGTTGTAAATTACTCAATGATACTTTCCGACTACCTCACCAAGAAAAGTAATTATTATCTCAGCCTCGGCATTTTTATTATTTTCTTATTATTATTATTATTATTTCTATTTTTTTTTTTTTTTTTTTTTTTTTTTTTTTTTTTTTTAAGGAGAATTTTGCCTCTTCACTTTCGCTTTATGCCTTGAATATGATGCTGCAAGTTTTACAGACGCTACCAATAATCAGGATATAAATGACAGTAACACTGAAACACACCAATATTAACCTAACCTAACCCAACCCAACCCAACCTAACCTAACCTAACCTAACCAATATTATAGTCAAAACTGGCAGCCTGTAATGAATGAGGCTTTGTGTTAGCATCAATGTCTCCTGAAGCATATATGGATATTTTATTGAGGTGGTAATTCTTTTTTGGTATATTGGAGCTTCCGCCTTGATTCCTCCAAAGTGTGCCAGGAAACAGAACCAGATGAACAAACATAATGGCGGCCTGTTGTTGCTTGGAATAGTTTGGAGGATTCAGTTGCTCCAGATTTACCAACACAAAATTTCCCCCTTAAATTACATAAAATATCAGAATTGGACCTATTTGCACAATATTATATAGGTGGAAAAGGCATCTACAGTATGTGTTACCTTAAAAACTTATTTTATAACATTACGATTACACATATTAACTAAAAGGGCGTTCGGAGACCACATACCCTATCCCAAGGTTGAATATCCCCTTCTCGGCAGGTCCTTTCATAAACTTTGGGAAAGTATACGGACACAGTCACTCGTATTTCATCCTCATTCCTAATAACTATGGGGGACATTTGCTCTCGTACCTCCATTTGCTTTATACTGTTCACCTTCAACATTATAACTACCGGTATAACATCGTACTTAATTAACGACTTATATATATATATATATATATATATATATATATATATATATATATATATATATATATATATATATATATATATATATATATATATATATATATATATATATATATATATATATATCTGTCTCCTATTCTCACTAAAATTCATAATAAAAAATATTAACTACTTGTGATATCTTGTCTACAGACAGACAGACTGACTTATTAATGGTAAACAGACCCACAGAAAAATATAGGCAAAACATATCCTCTTCAATTTCGTTGGTGGAAGTAACAAGATTCTGTATATCCCTGAGCCACCACTCCACATCTGCTATCAGAGCTTTTAATTTAGGAAGAGCCTCCAATACAGATGTGTCGGATATTACTATATGATATTCTTTGTACAAGTAATTGAAATGTTAGGTACAATATCCAAGACTCGAGCTGCGTAATAATAAATATCATCTGACAGTAAAGGTTACATGAAATTAATTACTAATGATCCATCTATCATTCAGTTGTACAATAGTTATCTTTATATGTTCTTCTTCAGACAGTAAAGTGCAAATAACTAAGTGTAAGTTTTGGTTAGGTGGTCAGTAATTCAAACAGCACATTCCCTTTAAGGTCGTCTGGCACATTAGACTTTAACGTAAAAGTGACACAGTTGTATTATTTCGTTAAAGGCCAGAGTTCACAGCGTTTTATATTTCCCTCCAACTCCGATGTTTTTTTTTATTTTACCTGGCGCATTCCAGCGTACAAAATAATATTATAAAGTCTATACATATGAACAGAGTATGTATGTATGTATGTAGGTATGTACATTATTGTATGTTACAGTTCTACATATATATTTATTTATTTAATTTTAGACAGAGGGATGGTATTCTTTTCCCTGCAATTCCCACCCATCTACAAAAAGGAAAATATAAAAAAATTCAATATCTATTTACCTATCTATCTATCTATCTGTCTATCTATCTATCTATCTATCTATCTACTTTTCTTCTGACTGGGAGAAAAAAATAAAGAGAGGAATGGACTTATAGGCCTATATAGCATCTCCCAGCCGACAAAACTTGGCTTTATCTCGTCTCTTTCTACCCACTCACTCTTCCTAAGTTCTCACTCATCCGGGTTTCCCATTATCCTCCTCACTACATTTG
>JAWQEG010001363.1:70000-120000 GCA_033782935.1 Petrolisthes cinctipes | reverse complement strand
ATTTCTCCAAACGTACCCACATATACACATTTCTCCAAACGTACCCACATATACACATTTCTCCACATGCACCCACGTAGTCGTACACACATTTCTCCACGTACACACATTTCTCCCCACACACACACACACACCCATGCACATACACACACACACTTCTCCACATACACACACTCTATCACTCTATAAATATATCGCCTTAATGACAATTACATAGTAGATAAACGTTAAGTCCAAATAACAAACAAACAAACAAACAAACAACAAACATTATCCTTTAGCTAGTTAGTTAGAGCAGAAAATAGTTTGAGATAAGAAAAGGAAAATAATTATGTCACTTGCACGTCCTTCCTTCATAAATAATTATTGTAATTATATAATAAATGAACAATACAACAAATGCATTAACTCCTTCAAGTCAGGAGATTATTAAGTCTGTAAAAAAAAAAAAAAAAAAAAAAAAAAAAAAAATTCACGTCGACGTAAGGAAAGTCAGTCTTATAGTGTTATACAGACAAGACTTACAAAGAGTTTCATTTGAAGACGGAAGGTTCTGCGACCCCCATGTCAAATTATGTTACATTAAGGCAAAAGTTTATTTCAGCAGGTTGGTTGTTATGCCAGTTTTGTTCTCAGGGAGTTAATTATTGTGTAGGGCGAGGGGGCCAACTAATGGATTCTACCCTTAATATTACAATGTTTTTTTATATATATTTCTTACTTTATGATCATTAATGTTTTAAGAATATTTTTCATACACGACTTCGATCTCTGACCTACATAACACTTATATCATGTCACGTAATCCAAGCACCTGCCACTCCCTGTTTGCCTGCAGTTAAAGACCCTGTAATCGTGTATGAAAATTGGAGGCTTCTGATTCCTCCTGACCATGCCACGAAACAAGCTCCATCCCTACAGGTGGTGGTGATTCGGGGCAATATTTTGAAGGACTCATTTATCTCTAATTTTCTGACTACATTACAGGGTCCCTTACTTAAATATGATAGAAGTAGGCAAACCAAACACTAATGCTGCAGTGTATAGTGTCTAATGTATATAGTGTCTAATGTGTATAGTGTCTAATGTATATACTGTCCAGTGTTGATATTTCTGCAGTAGCCATTTCACTTTACAACATAACTTTGTCACATATCTATATTGTACGGTACATGTGTTATTATTTAGTGTAAAAATGTTACATACAGCTGAAATAAGTAAGAGATATTCATGGTCTATAATAATACCTATATAGCTGAGGTCAAATCATAACATACTATATAAATCTGTATTACTTTTGTTGAGTTAATTTTGGTCACTCTGCACACACATACATTTTCTCTCTTTTTTTCTCTCTCTCAGTGAACCAAACTACCTCTCTCTCTCTCTCTCTCTCTCTCTCTCCCACAGGGAACCATACGCCTCAAGGAAGACTTTGATCCGGAGAAGGCATGTCAAGGGTTTCGCAAGGCAATGAAAGGTATGGGTACTGACTACAAACGTATCATCCACCTGTTGGTATCTCATCAAAACATACAACGCCAAGAGATACAACAGAAATACACAGAAATGTACGGCAGGGTAAGTCAAGTTATAATTATGTCTCATATTTCAGTCCCCCATGTGAAAGAAATACAGAACATTAGACCATTACTGGGTGCGGGAATCTCATCCTGACATTTTAGAACCTATTGGTTATCAATAAAGTTAAAAAATTAGGTATCCAAAGCTGAAGACTTTGGAAGGCCGAGTGGAGTTGAAAGTCGTCACTGATGATTCAAGTCACTACGGGAATATTTTCCTTTTAATCACTAGGCTAGTTCTAAATAGGATTAAAACCTACCACAATACTGTAGGAAACTTCCCTGAATGTTTGGTGGTGATATCTGGTATGGTCTAGGAGTTAGGTTCGGACATTTTCCAAAATCTGGGACACAAGAACCGAGGTTGATCACCAGGTCAAAAAGCTTTCCAAAATCAGGGGAAAAAAAAAGGTCTGAAAATTTTAAAGACTTTCTTCGCTCGCGAAAGTGGCCTCCGTCCGCTAACAATGTCATGCAAACGATGTACTCTTAGTAAATCTTGTTTTGTATAAATGAATAATATTCCTTTTTTTAATATTACGAGTGTTTTTATGAATGTATAATGGGGTAAGAATGGATACGTTTCTTCACATGGTTATCATTACTTCTCTCTTCAATTCTTGTTGAACATTATTTTGTCCTTTATGTATCCTGTTTGTACTAGACCTAATAATCACCACATATACTGTATACTATAAAATTTAAAATATACAAAACAGACGTAAAACTTCAATTACTCCGTACGAAAGACTCTCAATGATCAACACAGAAGGAAGTTTATGCAGTCACCTGTATTGTAGTCGATTTAAGTGGAGATTTTTTTTTTTTTTTTTTGAAACTTGAAGGGCTACTGCTTCCTCTAAACTATACCAGAAAACAAATCAATGTTACTAATAGGGGTGATCTGTTTCATGACTTACAGTATAGTAGTTTGGAGGATTCACAGCCCTCCAATTCACCAAAGACAGGTTCACCAAAGACAGTGTTGGTAAATCTAGAGCAAATGATTCCTCCAAACTATTCCAAGCAACAGAACACCATTATCTTTGTTCATCTGGTCCTGTTTCCTGGCATACTTTGGAGGAATCAAGGCACTCCAATGTAACACAAGTGAATTAACTACCCCCTTAATGAACACTGTGTGGAGTCAAGTCTATTTCATTACATATTTTTCAGGACCTGGTGAAAGACTTGAAGGATGAACTGGGAGGGACGTTTGAGGAGGCTGTGTTGGCATTGTTAGAGGGACCATATGATCTCCTAGTGTCATCTATACAAGAGGCTCTCACTGTAGGTATATTCTCTCTCTCTCTCTCTCTCTCTCTCTCTCTCTCTCTCTCTCTCTCTCTCTCTCTCTCTATTCTGTCACGCTCGTTATCTCTCTAAAACTATTTTCTCATATATGTTTATCATCTCAGACGAATTTTACATTAGGTTAGCTTTCCACTCACGTTTATTATCTGTACTCTTGCTCTTGACGCCAAGGTTCTCTCAGCAATGTTATAAGCACGAGTGAGTATCTTTTAATTAAGGACTTTGGGATCAACGTATGAACTGGAGCAAAAGTATTAAATATAGTCCCATACCTACAGAAATGAACTGGAGCAAAAGTATTAAATATAGTCCCATACCTACAGAAATGAAGTGGAGCAAAAGTATTAAATATAGTCCCATACCTACAGAAATGAACTGGAACAAAAGTATTAAATATAGTCCCATACCTACAGAAATGAACTGCAACAAAAGTATCAAATATATTCCCATACCTACAGAAATAAACTAAAGTATCAAATATATTCCCATACTTACAGAAATTTGGCACGGACGAGACAGCTCTGATTGACACCCTTTGTTGCCGCTCACCTGAGGAAATCGAGTCACTCACAGCCCATTACAAGAGGCGTGAGTATTAGAGTACCGGTACATTCTTTTGGGTGGTATTATTAAGTGAGGATAATACACTTTTAGGTGGTATTATTAAGTGAGGATAATACACTTTTAGGTGGTATTATTAAGTGAGGATAATACACTTTTGGTATAGCGCATCAGAGAGCCTTGATTCCTCCAAAGTATGCCAGGAAACAGGACCATCTGAAGAAAAATAATGGTGGACGTCAGTGATACTAATGGGGGATTTGTTTCGTGGTCGACTTTGGAGGAATCATTAAAGTCCTCCAATTGACCAAAGAGAAATTCTCCCCTTAAGTATCAGCAGAAAAAAAATCACAGCAATCATTAATTAAGGGGAGATTCTTTTGTAGGAAAATTGGAAGGCTACTGATTCCTCCTAACTATACCTGAAAACAGACACCCTCAATGGTACTAATTAATATAGGGGATATGTTTCGTGGCATAGTTTGAAGGAATCATCTGAGACCTTCAAATTCACCAACAAACGAATAATTTCTCCTTAATAAATAAACCCCTATTATTATTATTTCCTCTCTCGCCTCCAGAGTACAAAGAAGACCTGAATGAAAAGTTGGATAGTGAACTGTCTGGTGATTTTGGGAGACTGATGAAGAGTTTGGTGGCTGGAGGCAGAGACGAGAACCAAACTGTGGACTCTGCCAGGGCCAAGACTGATGCACAGGTGAGGTAAAAAAAAAAAAAAAAAAAAAAAAAAAAAAAGGGGAAAAAAAAAACATCAAGACATACAGTAAATAAATACTATAAATAAAATACATTAAATACAATACAATAACTAAAATATAATAAATAAAATGTATAAATGCATTAATTAAAATGCAATAAATAAAATAAATAAATGCAATATGTAAAATACAATGCAATAAATAAAATACAATAAATACAATAAATAAATGCAATAAATAAAATATATAAATGCAATAACTAAAATGCAATAAATAAAATATATAAATGCAATAACTAAAATGCAATAAATAAAATAAATAAATGCAATAAGTAAAATACAATGCAATAAATAAAATACAATAAATAAATGCAATAAATAAAATACAATACAATAAATAAAATAAATAAATAAAACAAACCAAATAACACAAACAAAAAACGAATACAAACAAACAAACAAGCGAACACAAACAAACAAATGAACACAAACAAACAAATGAACACAAACAAACAAACGAACACAAACAAACCAATGAACACAAACAAACAAATGAACACAAACAAACCAAAGAGCACAAACAAACAAACCATATAACGTAATTACTATTTCCGTCATGTCTCGTTGTTACTTTGTCATGATATTTTAAATTATGTTACAGTATGTTAAATTATGTTACAGTAGATTAAATTATGTTACAACAGATTAAATTATGTTACAGCAGATTAAATTATGTTACAGTAGGTTAAATTATGTTACAGTAGATAAAATTATGTTACAGTAGATAAAATTATGTTACAGTAGGTTAAATTATGTTACAGTAGATTAAATTATGTTACAGTAGATAAAATTATGTTACAGTAGATAAAATTATGTTACAGTAGGTTAAATTATGTTACAGTAGATAAAATTATGTTACAGTAGATAAAATTATGTTACAGTAGGTTAAATTATGTTACAGTAGATTAAATTATGTTACAGTAGATTAAATTACGTTACAGCAGATTAAATTATGTTACAATAGGTTTCATCAATAATAATAATAATTCTTCTCCCTCTCGTCTATAATTATTTTAGGTCCTGTATGACTCCGGGGTGGGAATGAATTCTGAGACCGACGAAGAGGAGTTCATTCGTATCCTCAACACACGTAGCTTCCCTCAGTTGAAGGAGACGTTTGACGAGTATGAGAGGCTGGACAGTGAAGGGATAGAGAAGGCCCTCTCTGCAGAGTTCTCGGGCGACGTATGTAAAGGACTTCTTGGTATAGGTAAGGATTTAATTAAGGGAAGGGGGCCACGTGTGTTTTACTAAATTAAGATGTGTACCTTTTAATATTTGACATATATAACATGACATTTTTTTGATGTTGCAAAGATGTGAACCTTTTAATATTTGACTTGAACATGAATATATTTTGATTTTGCAAAGATGTGATCCTTTTAATATATGATTCAACATGAATATATTTTACTTTTGCAAAGATGTGAACTTTTTTATATAATGCCTCGACATGTAGATAATTTGATTTTGCAAAGATGAAAATATAATATGATGTTGCAATGATGTGAACCTTTATATAACACGATGTTGCAATGAAGTGAACCTTTATATAACACGATATTGCAATGAAGTGAACCTTTATATAACACGATGTTGCAATGAAGTGAACCTTTATATAACACGATGTTGCAATGAAGTGAACCTTTATATAACACGATATTGCAATGAAGTGAACTTTTATATAACGCGATGTTGCAATTAAGTGAACCTTTATATAACGCGATGTTGCAATTAAGTGAACCTTTATATAACGCGATGTTGCAATGAAGTGAACCTTTATATAACACGATGTTGCAATGAAGTGAACCTTTATATAACACGATGTTGCAATGATGTGAACCTTTTTCTATGGTTGACAGTGCAGAGGGTAAAAGATCCGCTGGGGTTCTACGCTGAGAGGCTCAATAAGACTATGGTTGGTGCTGGGACTGACGACAACACACTCATTCGTCTCATTGTGTCACGCTCAGAGGTCAGTCACGTCACGGCTACACCAACAGTACTATTATTATTATTATTATTTTTTTTTTTTATTATTATTATTATTTTTATTATTATTATTATTTTTATTATTATTATTATTTTTATTATTATTATTATTATTATTATTATTTTTATTATTATTATTTACTCCTAAAGTCATACACCAACAGTATTATTATTATTATTAACCGTACTCCTAAAGTCATACACCAACAGTATTATTATTATTATTATTATTGTTATTTACTCCAACAGTCTATTATTATTTACTCCAACAGTCATATGGCAAGTCTTACTATTAGTTACGGCAACAGTCTTACCCCAACAGTCATATTAATTTCTCCACAGTTTGCAGGAATCAATTGCTCCAGATTTATCAACATTGCATCACTCCCTTAGATGAGGAAGTATACAAAAAAAAAAAAAAAAAAAAAAAAATAAGAAAGACAACTAACAGCCAAACTCTTCTTCTCTTACTTGTACAGATTGACTTGGGCAGTATCAAGGAGCGGTACAAGGAGATGTATGAAAAGGAACTGGTGGAGGATGTGAAGGATGACACTAGGGGAAACTACAAAGATCTATTGGTGGCTGTTATTAACAACTAGCTTGGATGATGACCTACAAAATTAATCTGTCTATCTATCTATCCATCAATCAATCAATATTTCTATCTATTTATCAATCTATCCATCACTATTTCTATCTCTCAACCGATCAATATTTCTATCTATTTATCAATCAATATTTCTATCTATCTATCTATCTTTCTATCTCTCTCTCACTCTCTGTTATAAGATGGCAAAAGTCACCCTATGGTTATTATCGTCAGAGCAATAGATTATCTGAGACTTGAAACACAGACCGTCTAATTACTCGTTCCATGTGATTATTTTTAACCACCGGCTCCCTTACCTTTCACGTTACTCCTTTCGCTAAATTAATGGAGGAATCAGAAGCCAACCCACACACAACACACTTATCCATAAAACGACCCCCTTGCAAAACCCTCTCATCCAGGGTCAACTCGTATCATGTCAAGTCATTAGGATTGATTTTAGCACACGGATGATCACATAAAGCCCTGCATCTACACGATCAAGCAATGTCCGCTGAGCTTATGTGCCGATTCCACAGTGGTTTATTTGTTTTGGTTTCCAAGCACCATAACGCAAGAAACTGAACTATGTAAATGACTCCTGAGTGAATTATTGGATGAATTTGACTACTCTACTATAAAACTATGGTAATAATGAAACTACATGACAGATTTTGTGGATATGGATACTGAGTTTGCTGGATATAATTAAGACTGACAAAAAGTGTGGTTGGGGAGCATCATAACAAACCAACCAAAGCCACTGTGGAATCGGCCCTATATATCTCTCATTTCTTTAGAAGCGTAACCAGATGGAGCAGTTCCAGACAGGCTCCACGCTATGCACCCACCAACCAAACATGTGTATTGGACCTGGTTCTGGTACTAACTAGACCGTGGTTCTGGTAACAATGTTTGTCCGCCGGGCACTGTTCGATCGTGTGGACGGGGCCTAGGGAACTCTCGCACTGACTGACACACAAACACACAACACATCTGGATACACCTAATTTTTTCAATCACTCTGGCTGTGTTTTGAGGGGACAGTGTAAAACGCAGCTTATTGGGAGTTTGTTACCCAAACACTGGATTCGCTCTATATATTATAATTATTAAGGTGTAGTTAGTTTGTGGTTCTGTGTGGAGTGAACTAGTTCCATAATCACTGAAGTGCCTTAGAGTTCTAGAGTGACTGAATTATCATTATTATTATTATTATTATTATAATAATTATTATTATTATTATAGCCCGTGCAGTACGCCGCATTATATAGCATCCGGTACACAATACAACATTATAACATAACATATTAATTGCAGTGTTGAGTTACACTGCAATTAATACAATCGTAGAACATAACACAACACCCATAACCCTCGATCCTTGCAGCCAAGCGTTAACACACACACACACACACACACACACACACACTGAAATATGTTTGTAATGTATCTTAAGTTATGACATTCTGGCTTGTTTGGATTCGAACCTGTGCCTTGATGGACTAAAATATTTCTAATCTCGTGTGTACCTGTGTAACAAGAGGCAAGTGGGTTCCCGGTGGCATTATTACGACCTGCATACTGGCTCGACCCCTGGTTAGGTTAGGTTAGGTTAGGTTTACTTAGAGTAGAACACGAGATAGTAAAATGAGCTGGGAAAGGCAATGTGACTATTTTTAAGGACATTCTATGGTTTGGTTTATCTTTACAGCCCAAGCATCACGATGAGTTTTTTTGGCGCCCACCAAGGAGAACAAGGGGTCGAGCCAGTATACAGTTCGTAATAATGCCTCCTGGTGTCATCAGACTTGGAGAATAAACTACAGCAGATCCCTATATATATAACACAAGTCAACCAAACACACTCCTATATGGTATCAACTGCATCTCACCTCTTCCTTCTAAAACACACACACTCTCTCTCTCTCTCTCTCTCTCTCTCTCTCTCTCTCTCTCTCTCTCTCTCTCTCTCTCTCTCTCTCTCTCTCTCTCTCTCTCTCTCTCTACCCATTTATCTATCTATCTATCTATCTATCTATCTATGGGTCGTGGAGGAGTTAAGATACAAACGAGCATAAAGGTGTGTACTGACCACATCACTGATTAATTATTGTCAACAAGGCACCACCAGGTTCGAATCTTGACGAAGTAGCCACGACTCTATTATAATTATTGTGATGTAGGTGGTGTGCTGTAGTGGAATTTATCTATATATTTATTGCAGAAATAAAATTAGGAAATTTGAAGATCTGTCATTTCACGCCCGAAATCAAAAGCTTCGGGGACAGAACAATAATTTCATGTGTGGTGCTAGGTGGTAAAAATTGGGGGAAGACTGCTCTCGTGTGTGTGTGTGTGTGTGATAAGCAAGTTCCTAGCTTAGTATAGAGATAACGCAAGGAGGAGGAGGAGGAGGAGGAGGAGGGAGAGGGGTAAGAAGAGAGATGGAGGGACAGGGAAAGCAGCAGGGATGAAAGGAGAAGGGGCATTGCGGGAGGAAAGGTATAGGAAAGAAGTAGGAGGAGTAGCAAGGGAGAGGAGGGAGAAGAGAGTAATGGAGATGTGAGAGAAGGAAATGCAATAGGGGTAAGATGCAATGAAAAAATACAGAAGTCAGGAAAATAAAGAAAAGTAGAGAGAGACAGAAGAGAGTTGGGGGGAAAGAGAAGGGAAGGAAGGACAGGAGTGAGACAGTTATAGGAAGAGTTATAAGGGGGGAGGGAAGGGGAAGGAATGACAGCAGGTGTATAGATAGTTGGGACAGAAGGGAGGGAGTAGGGATATAGGGTGAATGAGAGAAAGGATGGTATGGAGGAAAGATATAGGGAGCTAGGGAGAGGAGGGCCTGGAGAGAGGTATAGGGAGGGAATACAAGGAGGGAGAGAAAGGAGGGGAGATGGGGAGGGATAGGAGGGCCAGGTGAGAGGTATAGGGAGGGAATACAAGGTGGGAGGGAAAGGAGGGGAGATGGGGAGGGATAGGAGGGCCAGGTGAGAGGTATGGAGGAAGAGGAGGAGCTGGAGAGAAGGGTATGGAGAGAGATAGCGACGAGGGGAGGACAGGGTAAGGGGGACACTGAAGGAAGGAGGGTAATAGAGAGAAAGATATGGAGGGGGAGGGGGTCAGGGATGGGGGAGAAGGGGGAGTCAAGGTAAGAGAGGAGAGAGAAGTAGGGAGGGAGAGGAGAGGACAGGAGAGAGAGAGGGAGGAGAGACAGCTAGGGAGGGAGAGGGGAGAGAGGGAGGGAGAGGGGAGAGAGGAGAGAGGGAGGGAGGGGGAGAGGGAGGGGAGACAGCTCGAGAGGGAGAGGGGTGAGAGTAGTAGGTAAGGGAGAGAGGGAGACAGCTAGGGAGGGGAGACAGCTCGGGAGGGAGAGGGGTGAGAGTAGTAGGTAAGAGAGAGGGGTGAGAGTAGTAGGTGAGGGAGAGGGGTGAGAGTAGTAGGTAAGGGAGCCAGGGAGAGAGGGAGAGAGGGAGGGGAGAGCACCACGTGATCGAGTCAGACCTAACCAGTAGACAGGTATTATAGTTTGGTGTGTCCCAGTCAGTCTGTGTTGTACTTCGACCTGCTGGTAACCTTTGGCCCTCTCATACTAGAAACCAACCCGAGGTAAGTTACCGTATTTCATTCACTCTCACACACTCACTCTCTCTCTCACTCACTCATACACAGGTGCATCCATGGCTTGCTCACTTTTACTCTCCTCTCTGTACTAAGCTATTTCATTCACTCTCTCACACACACACACACCCTCTCACTCTCTCTCTTACACAGATTCATGACTTGCTCACTCTCTCTTCTCTCTGTACTAAGCTATTTTATTCACTCTCACACTCTCTCTCACTCTTACTTTCTCTCATTTCAATCTCTCTCTCTCTCTCGCACACTAGTTAATGAACACACTGAGTTTTATTTGTCCATCACAGTCTCTTTCTCACACACACACACACACACTCGTAGCAAGCACACATATTTTCTTTCCAATCGTGTTATTTATTTATATTTATTCTCGGTCTGTTTCACACACTATAGAATTATTTGTTTCCCTCCCAGTCTCTTTTTCAAACACTCTTATTACACACGTCGCTTACTTAAAAAAACTCTTTTCTCGTATAGGTTTCATTCCCACCACTTAGTCTCTTTCTCAAACAATTTCACACACACACACACGTTCCTTACTTGATCTTTCCACTCTTGCTCGCAGTCCCTTTCTCACATCATACACTCTCACACCAGTTACTTAGTTTTTCTCTTCTCTGTCAATCCTTCTCGTACACTCACTCACTCACTCAGTCACTCAATCAGTCATTCCTTCTCACACACACATACGCCAATGTAAAATTTAATTCCTTCAGTCTTACACACGCATTTTGTCTCAACTTAATTCCCCCCCCCCTCTCTCTCTCTCTCTCTCTCTCTCTCTCTCTCTCTCTCTCTCTCTCTCTCTCTCTCTCTCTCTCTCTCTCTCTCTCATTTACCTTTTTTTTAAATTAGGATTTACTCATAAACAGTATCAATAATAATCATCAGGACCCAATTTTTTTCAGGGGGTAGGGTGGGGTGGGGGTTCCAGGTCCAGGGATGGTAAAATGAAATCAGAAATAAACAAATCGATAGATAGAATAACCATGCAGTGAAATAAATGGGTTACAATCCAATTCATTCTCCCTTCCAAACCCATGCATGAAATTCTCGGTTGTTCCCCCCACGAAGAAAGACCCCCTTTTTTTTTTTTTTTAAATCGTCAAGAAACCAATACTCGATGTTTTGACGAGGGTGAGAGAAGACGAGGGTGAGAGACGATGAGGGTGAGAGACGATGAGGGTGAGAGAAGACGAGGGTGAGAGAAGACGAGGGTGAGAGATGACGAGGGTGAGAGAAGACGAGGGTGTGTCACGATTAATTAACTAAAGAAGAATGAGAATTAGAAACAAACTATGTATAGTGAACAAACCAATATCCAACTACAAGGCATAAAAATGTTGTCGGCAAAGCTGATAATATACACCTTAATTTCTCTTTTATACTAGATGCAAACACACACACACACACATATATGAAGATACAATTATGAGAGAGAGAGAGAGAGAGAGAGAGAGAGAGAGAGAGAGAGAGAGAGAGAGAGAGAGAGAGAGAGAGAGAGAGAGAGAGAGAGAGAGAGAGAGAGAGAGAGAGAGAGAGAGAGAGAGAGAGAGAGAGAGAGAGAGAACGAGAACGAGAACGAGAGAGAAAGAGAGAGAGAGAGAGAGAGAGAGAGAGAGAGAGAGTGTGTGTGTAAGGAGTATGTTATCAATACGAAGATAAGATGAGTGTTGGTTCGTAACGATAACAACATATACATACTGACTGGAGATCTTCTTAAGTACTTAGGTGTTGGTAAGTTGCGAACAATTAGTTAGACAGGTAGTTAGATTATTAACCACTTTGACATTAACCAACTGCTAAAGCAAAGTAGACCGTACAGTAAGTTGGTTGAATATTTGAGTGGAAAAACAGATGCAAAGTTTTCATATTGTGTATTAAATAATTATAATATAGTGGAGGCATTAGTAGCATGACGCAATTATCTCTCGAACCCTGAACCCTTTCAATTTGAGCGAGATAATTATATATTCAGTGAAAGTTTGACCAATTTACAAAGGTTACCGAGCTACAATCACTGAAGAGTATATCTATGGGTAGACAAAATGGAATAGAGAACATTTCACTCTCATGCACTGCCCATTGACTCTTCTCTGAATACAATACAGATCTCACTATCAGCCTGACTCCCATTTGGGGGTCCGAGCATCTGCGTGGCTTCGGTCAACCAGACTCGGGACTGCTTGGCCAATAATAACATGAAAATACCATCACAAATTAACATTAATACTACACCTACTATTACAGCTACTACTACTATTGACTATCTTGTGAAGTGATTAATGCCTTAATACCCCATAAAGGGTGATAGGCAAAAATTTAAATTAAAAAAAAAAAAAAAAAAAAGAGCTGGTCGGCCGGTGGCAAGAGGAGAAAATCATATAGCAGAGCGAGCTTAAGTATTGTGTTTATTTCCTTCTTTGTCCCCCTTTTATTGTATTTGTTAGGCTCCTCCACATTAGGGTATATATCATTGTTATTGTCAAGTGGTGTTGAGTATAGTGTAAGGATGATGGTTATGTAACTTTGTGTATTTGATGTATATCTATATTACGTATATAAAACCGTATTTACTGTTTATCAGCTTCATATTAATTCGAACCTCCCTTAAGTTTTATTGCTTTTGAGTCCTCCGGGCTGAATAACTGACCTCATCAAGACCCAAGAGTAACAACGCACACACACGTTCACATATATTACTGAACGCACACACACACACACACGTTCACATATATTACTGAACGCACACACACACACACACGTTCACATATATTACTGAACGCACACACACACACGTTCACATATATTACTGAACGCACACACACACACGTTCACATATATTACTGAACGCACACACACACACGTTCACATATATTACTGAACGCACACACACACACGTTCACATATATTACTGAACGCACACACACACACGTTCACATATATTACTGAACGCACACACACGTTCACATATATTACTGAACGCACACACACACACACAGTCTTGCTCATTGTGTGTAAATAAGGATGCTAGAGCGCGTGAGGACCAAACCGTAAACCAAACTCTTACTCCACCACAACGTGAACTAGAATTAAGCAGGACAGGTCGCCAATACTATCACATTCTAATATACACATTTGGTCATATGAAGATTTGTCTGTATGTGTGTGTGTGTGTGTGTGTGTGTGACTGTGTGTCAAGAAAACTGACAAGGTTGTTTAAGAGGAGGAGGAAGTATAGTCATGGAAGAATGTTAGTGTTCGAGATAGTTTTTTTTTTTTTTGGCATGTAATCACTTCGAGTTTTGAGAGTATAGCTGAGAAGACATATCTAAAGTGTACACCCATCATGGAGTTGGTTGTGCTACACCACCAACACCACTGTACCAGATTTAGGGATCAGACGCTTCTCTTCACTTGCCCTTAGTTTCAGGTATGCGTAAAAAGTTGAAGTTCTTGGGTGTGATATTTGTATTTACAGTAACTAGTATCAATATAATGGACATTTTGCATTCTCCTTAATTAACTAGCACCCCTTAGTGTTATGTACAGCCATGGCTGATAGTGCTGGACCAGGGTCTAAGGAGTGTTGGAGAGCAACTGAACAGAGTTCGAAAAAGTGAGTCTCCTAAACCTGTCTCAACGTTGAGAATGGTTTGGAAAATTCACTTGTTCGAAGTTAGTATGATCGTGGAGAGATATTGTATAATATATTCTATAGATCTTTCTTTCACCAAGGCTAGTTATAGGAGGGAATTTTGTCGCGGATTAAAGATCTTGTGGAGGGGGGGGGGAGGTTGGGGGTGTAGGTGAGCTGACTGAGATTTTCATGGGCTTGAAAGGTGGAGAGAGAGAGAGAGAGAGAGAGAGAGAGAGAGGTGGGGGACTGTATGTGAGTGTGACCCCTGTTATTGGGTTTTCTGTCCTTCTCTCTGCTTATTATTATATTTTTTCATTCTTCGATCCCTAGCCCTATAGCCCCCCCCCACCCCAACCCTATAATTTAATCAAAAGGGGAAATGGGGTATTGAGTAATGAAAAAAAAAATAATAATAATAATAACAACAACAATAACAGTAATAATAATAACAACAATAATAACAGTAATAATAATAACAACAACAGTAATAATAACAACAACAATAACAACAACAACAATAACAACAACAACAACAACAATAATAACAACATATAACAAGGTGGTTAGGATATACAGTTGTTGGTTAGTAATATCCATCAACTATATATATGTGAGGTCGAAAAATAGTTATGATCGAGATATTGCCACCAAACAACAACAACAACAACAACAACAACAACAACAACAACAACGTATACAGTCTTAGCCATTGTCAAGTTCATTCATTCATTCCGTGTCCTATTGACCTTCTCGGGGTGACGGGAGAGTGCAAAGGTCAGTTTTCACACAAGTTCTTTGATAATTAATTGAAAGGGTTAGAAGTTGTTGATTGAACTTTTTGTGTGATATACTTCGTTTGTCCTTCATGTTTACATATTTTGTTATTGTTGTTGTTAGTATTATTATTATTATTATTATTATTATTATTATTATTATTATTATTATTATTATTATTATTATTATTACCATTTAAATTATCTATATGGAAATGTCTCACACTTATTCCACCGTAGATCTACAAAAGAGGCGGAGGAAGAAGATGAAAAGGAGCTTACAACGAACTGAAGACATTAACAACGACAGCAGCACTGACAGCAACAGCAGAATCAAACCCCAAGTGTCAGTTCTGAACACACCACCAACACCACCACCACCTCATCCACCACCACCACCACTACCACCACCACTACCATCATCCTCCTCCTTCCCACCTGCCTCCACCAACAACTCGCCCCACACCTCCTACCACCAGCACCACCACCACCACCACCACCAAAAAATGCACCACCTACACCATGTACACAGTGGCGGTAGTAGTAGTAGTGGTAGTGGTGGTGGTGGTCAGAACAATATAACACACAACACGGGTATAACACAACATTCGGTGATTGTACCCAACTCAGCTGTTCTTCATCAACACGGTAAGACACACACACACACACACACACACACAGACAGACGTATACACACACACGTAGACTACACACACACACACACACACACAGACAGACGTATACACACACACACACACACACACACACACACACACACACACACACACTTCATAACCACATAATATTTATATAAGAACACTAACAAGTTTTATCTTACGTCGATGTTTTTCAATATTCTATTTCAATTAAGGCCAACATTATTCTGAACCAGTAATGTCTCGAAAGTATTGGAGAATAAAAATAAGAATAAATTCAATAGGGACAAAAAGGACTATGCTAGGCCTGAAGACCCCGTAGCACGAGGGAGGAGATAGAAAGGAGATAGAAAGGAGGGACAGGAAGATAGAGGGACAGGAAGATGAGGGACAGAAAGATAGACAGGAAGATGAGGGACAGGAAGATAGAAAGGAGGGACAGAAAGATAGAGGGACAGGAAGATAGAGGGACAGGAAGATGAGGGACAGAAAGATAGACAGGAAGATGAGGGACAGTTAGATAGAGGGACAGGAAGATAGATAGACAGGAAGAAGAGGGACAGGAAGAAGAGGGACAGGAAGATAGAGGGACAGGAAGATGGACAGGAAGAAGAGGGACAGGAAGATAGAGGGACAGGAAGATAGAGGGACAGGAAGATAGAGGGACAGGAAGATAGAGGGACAGGAAGAAGAGGGACAGGAAGATAGAGGGACAGGAAGAAGAGGGACAGAAAGATGAGGGACAGAAAGATAGACAGGAAGAAGAGGGAGAGGAAAATAGAAAGGAGATAGAAAGGAGGGACAGCAAGCACGAATCAAATCGAAAGAAAGGAGGGACAGCCGAAGAACTTAAAAAAGGATTGGCTCAGGTCTAAAAGGGGGCCCTAACCCCTAAGAGACTGTCCATATCACCGCATGCAATGATAAAATTTGAATGGAAAATTACAAAGAATAAATGACAATATTCCCAGAAGCAATTAGGTTGAGCATTACAAGACATCAATCCTTCACAAAGTAAAAAGTTGTCTCAGAGTGTTTATCATCAAGCTTTATCGCGATATTCATAGATAACAGACACTAGACACCACCTGACAGATTAGTGTAAAGTAGTGTAGTCTGCCCTCAACCAACAGTCATCTTCTCAAGCTACAGTATGGTTATAAAGTTTTATAATGCGCATTCTTATACATTACCTATATGTGTGTCTAATTATTGTACCCTGTGTGTGTGTGTGTGTGTGTGTGCGTTATCATTCTCTTTATCACCTCCAACTGCAAGAAACACATGACCCGATTCTCACAAATTCCTTGTCAGTTTAGTAAAAATATATGTGATACACTTAGTTTGAAATCTAGAAGTACGAGTTCAGTATAATTAACTTCAGGCCTATAATACAAAAACCCTTAACAACTTTGGGGGTATTACGCTTTTGGTACACTCGCGGTCAGAAGTTGTGTCCCGATCCCCTGGAAAGATGTTTCGCAACCAGGCAAAGTTAGAAGGTTCGAACAACGGTACCGTATGTTGTTTGGAGAGAGGTGCAAGGTGCACCGTTGTTCGAACCATCGAACTCGTCTGGTTACGATTCATCATGTCAGGGAATCGAGACACAACTTCTGACCGCGACAGTACTTTGGAGCGCCTCGATTCATCCAAAATATGCCAGGAAACAGGACATGATTAAGAACAATAATGGTGGCCTGTTGCTTGGATTAGTATGAAGGCAGACTGTAATTAAGGTTAATTAACACGATATACTTACTTTTCCAGGTGGTGTGTCCGGGGTTGGTGTGTCAATCATTGGTGGAGGTGGGGGTGGTAATGTGGGTGTTGTGGGCGGTGGCTCTGGTGGTGCTGTGGGTATGACCGTGGGCATGAGTGTGGGGGCCCTATGTTGTGCCATCTGCGGGGACAGAGCCACGGGCAAGCACTACGGGGCCCATAGTTGTGATGGGTGTAAGGGCTTCTTCAGGAGGTCCGTCAGAAAGAATCACACATACAACTGCAGGTGAGAGTGACAAAAGGACTGACACGTGGACTGATACAAAAAATGGGTTGATAAATTATACAACTCAATAATGCGACTGGTAACATAAACATTAACAATGGATAATATTATAGAAGTAGTTACGTAAGTAGTAGTTAGTGGTAGGAGGTAGTGGTGGACAGTGGTAGTAATAGTAATAGTAATAGTAGTAGTAGTAGTAGTAGTAGTAGTAGTAGTAGTAGTAGTAGTAGTAGTAGTAGTAGTAGTAGTAGTAGTAGTAGTAGTAGTAGTAGTAGTAGTAGTAGTAGTAGTAGTAGTAGTAGTAGTAGTAGTAGTAGTAGTAGTAGTAGTAGTAGTAGTAGTAATAGTAATAGTAATAGTAATAGTAATAGTAATAGTAATAGTAATAGTAATAGTAATAGTAATAGTAATAGTAATAGTAATAGTAGTAGTAGTAGTAGTAGTAGTAGTAGTAGTAGTAGTAGTAGTAGTAGTAGTAGTAGTAGTAGTAGTAGTAGTAGTAGTAGTAGTAGTAGTAGTAGTAGTAGTAGTAGTAGTAGTAGTAGTAGTAGTAGTAGTAGTAGTAGTAGTAATAGTAATAGTAATAGTAATAGTAATAGTAATAGTAATAGTAATAGTAATAGTAATAGTAATAGTAGTAGTAGTAGTAGTAGTAGTAGTAGTAGTAGTAGTAGTAGTAGTAGTAGTAGTAGTAGTAGTAGTAGTAGTAGTAGTAGTAGTAGTAGTAGTAGTAGTAGTAGTAGTAGTAGTTGCTGTTGTTGTTGTTCTCCCGAGGCAGAATGGCCTCCTGTACGCTCTGGTTGCAGTGAAAAACAAATTAAAATAAATTAGGGGCTGGCCCTATATGCCTGGGCTACCGAAGCAAATCCTAGGAAGATGGGACCAGAGCTTACTGAACCAGGGAGTCTGGGGGCCTCCGACTGCCATGGATTTTGGGGGGGGAAGGTCTTTGATCCCACAGCCAGTGCTGTGGGCCCAAGTCCAAGTTACCACAAGAGCTACAAGTGGGGTCGCACCTTCCACGAGACCAGTCCTGAAGGGTCCATAAAGGAGGAGTGAGTTTAGACAGCTGCATGCAAATGGATAATGCACCCCCGTGTGCTTGCGGTCCACACAGCAGTGAAAAACAAAACAAAAAAAAACCTCCGGTTGCAGTACATCTCACTTGGATTTTTAATCCATGTGGGCAGATCTTGTCAAATCCACTAGAAAGTGACCAGATCCTACAACAATCTTTATTCTAGCCCTGTGGGGATTGGCTAGTATTCAGAGAATAATGTCAGCCCCCCAGGACAAGTGGTAGTAGTAGTTAGTGGTAGGAGGTAGTCGTAGTAGTAGTTAGTGGTAGGAGGTAGTGGTAGTAGTAGTTAGTGGTAGTAGTAGTTAGTGGTAGTAGTAGTAGCAGTAATAGTAGTAGTAGTAACATACCTATTTACATTATGTCTGTTTACCCCTATAGGTTCAATCGTAACTGTACTGTTGATAAGGATAAGAGAAACCAATGTCGCTACTGCAGACTCCGTAAGTGTATCCGATCAGGCATGAAGAAGGAAGGTAAGAACAGATGGACACTCCAACCTTTATTAACTTCGTCCAAGATTCATTCACCAACCAAATTCTTAGTCTACCATAAATGAATGAAATAATATTAAACAGGTATATATTATTACAGTAGATGTCTTGTGGTGCATTGTATTGATGTAAATGATGTGTAATTTTAGTTAGTGTCAGTGGTGTAATGTTTTTCTTTTCATATGGTGCATGACAGCGGTACAGAATGAGAGGGACCGGATCAGCAATAGACGACAGAGTTATGATGAGACGAGTGGTACTAGTGGTGGCATGAACCTAAATACCATACTCAACGCAGAGCAACTTTCCAGACAGGTTAGCCTTGATATCACACTTGTACGGAATTTTCTATTGTGCGAGACTAAAACGATTATTTATACAACACAATACCACAGGCATTTTCAGGATTCGAATCTCCCCAACCCTGATCAATGTATGACCGTGAGTGTCTGTCTAACCACGTGCCATTTTTCTACGATTGGTACTACGGCATTCCACAACAGGAACTCAAACGGGGACCGCAAAATATACAGAACAAGGGAATGGAGACATCTTGATTTTTACTTTCCAGGGAGGCATTATATAGAAGCATTTTGTATGGCACTATCTTCATGAGTTGGCATGGGTTCCAGATTTGGGTAACCATACACTCCATCTAATCTAAAACTCATGCATGGTTATTGGTTACAGTTTTCGCCTGCTGGGGAGGAGGTGAGTGTCCAGAGTAAGAAGGTGGCAGGTGTGAGTGACGTGTGTGCCAGCATGAAGCAACAGTTATTGGTATTGGTGGAGTGGGCCAAATATATCCCTGCCTTCTGTGACCTCACCTTAGATGATCAGGTTAGAATAATTGTCTGTATGTTTGTCTGTGTGCTTGTTTTCTTTTTGCCTCTGCTTGTCTGTCTGTCTGTTTCTCCTTTCTTCATCCATTCATTAATCCACTTGTCACTCTATCTATTTCCATTTATTTTTTTCATCTCATTAATTTTGGGACATGGTTTAAGCAACTGACGTCGCTGCACTCACAAGCAACTAAACTGTCAATCCCTTTTGTAGACTAATGAAAGTGGTAAGACGTTAGTTAATTTAGGTAAAACAGATAAGATAAGGTGACCTAGACACTGTATAGCTAGACTGAGTTGGTTACCATATAATACACGTGACGCTTATCATATTTTGTATTTAGTTCCTTAATTAATTGGTAGGCTACATACCCGCCTCATTCTTGCCATAACATATTCTCACACTTGGGGTTACTGAGGTCAAGGAAGGTATATAAGGTATATGATGGTGCTATTACATGGAATGCTTGTGATAAAATTGAAGTGTAATGTTCGCACGAGTTTCAATCTTCCCCTGAATAAGATCTATTCTGATTGTTTATTGGAAAGTCGAATAATCTTTATAATTTCATAATTATGAGGTTTACTTCCCGCCTGTACTGTGTTAATTGGGGATGAATATGTAGCACAGGACCCCAGCCGTGGCCATGTTTCTAACCTGGACAACCCTAGCTACCAACCCAACTTACGAGTAATGACGAATCTCTACATAAACATTACCCATTCCAACCTACCCAGTTACATTATAATTATACGGGAACATACCTTACCCATCACTAGTAGATAAACGACCCATCCTGACCTAACGACGTAAGCAAACTCTAATTAACACAACTTTAATGGTAATATTCTTTTGGTACATTGAGCGCCTTTATTTCTCCAAAGGTGCCAAAAACTGCACCTGATTATACCAGTATACCAGATTAACAAAAATATTGGTGGCCTGTTGCTTGGGATCGTATGGAGGATTCTGTTGCTCCAGATTTACCAACACTGTAACTACCCCCTTAATCTGACCAAACTCAATCAATTCAACGTTACCGATATATATAAACCATTCCCCTCACCAGGTGGCTCTGCTGAGGGCACATGCAGGGGAACACCTATTGCTGGGGGCTGCCTGGAGGTCACTCAATCTACACGACTTGATACTACTTGGCAACGACTGTGTAATACTCAGAAACTCAACAGGTGTGTGGAGAGAGAGAGAGAGAGAGAGAGAGAGAGAGAGAGAGAGAGTATTGTATGTGTGTAGAGAGATAGATCTGAGAGAGAGAGATGGAACTTATCTAGTGACTAATTCAAATTCTCCACGAGGGAATAGGAACAGCTTTGAACAACACATTATTTCTGTTTTAGACTAGTAGTGCTAGAGTGGCTGTGAGTGCGAGAAGTTTATTGTCAGTACTTCACTCACCTCACGTAATATTAGTAGCAGCACCAAGCAGTCCGGGAACAGCCCCTGTATATATACGTTTAGTCTTATACTCTTTTAATTAAGACAACGTTCATGGACATTCATCTACGGGACAATATATAGTATTTGTAACAACTTGCCGTCTGCTACATACTCATTCACATCCTGATTTCCTACACAGAGATGGAAATTAGCCGGATAGGACAACGCATTATGGATGAACTGATCAGACCATTGCGTCTCGTACAACTTGATGACAACGAGTATGCTTGTGTTAAAGCTATCGTTTTCTTTGATCCAAGTAAGTACGAGGCTATATAATTATAACCGGGCAACTATTACATATTTATTTAAGTCAGTAATATTAGATTAGATTACAAAGGGGAAGTAAGAAAACTGTACTATAAACCATAGACCTTGTACTTCAAGGTTTAAACCACATCAATCAACTCGATCTAACTTAATCCAACATATGTTATTCAAACTCGATCATCTCACTCTCAGTCCAGCCTAACCAAAGCAATTCAATCCAGCATGTTTTCAACGAGATTTTTCATCCACCAGATCTTACTTATTAATCTCACTAAAATCTCCATTAGAAGGGCCTTATCCATAATATCCTTCCAGTTTTCCACATGTTCGCAATTAATGAAAACATATTGTCATTTAAATGGAGGCTTCTAGATTCTTGGCAAAACTTGGACAAATCACAAGCCTCCACAATTTGCTGACGGCATTTTACTTCCTCTCCTTAAGGTGTACTATAATTTCATAGCTATGATCTTAAATGAAGTGACCTTACCAGTCATCAGAGGGCTGCGGGATGTGGAGAAGGTGAAGGCTCTCCGTTACCAAGTTCAGCTTCTCCTTGAGGACTACATCAATGACCGTCAGTTTGAGTCACGGGGAAGGTTCGGACAGATCCTGTTGACTTTGCCAGCACTTCAGTCCATCACGTGGCAAATGATTGAACAGATACAGTTTGCCAAGTTGTTTGGCAATACCAAGATAGACAATTTGCTACAAGAAATGTTGTTGGGAGGTAAGAATATTAATTAAATTGGACCATAATCCAGTAGCTAGAAATTCAACTTATACAGATGTCAGTTTCTTCTACCAGGCAAGTTTTTCAGACTCCACTGAACATACACTTCTCAATATATTTGGACCATCTCTTCTGCACTCACTCTTAGTTTCTCATGTTCATACCAGATCAAAATTTCACAGCCATATGATAGTTTCACCAAGGAAACTTCCTGGATCAACTATCAAGTGGATGACAACCGCATTATAGTCACAACCACTAATCAGATCAGGCAACTACTGTACCCCACAAATATTCAGTCAACCAATTAAGCTTACAGTCAACCCACCAACCAGGTAACTGACACAGGCATTTCCCTACTTACCAGGTGCCAACACTGAAGGAGTGAATGGCGGCTTATCTAGTGGGAATGGCGGTGACACGGATGGACCAGCAGGAGGAGGATACGGAGGAGGGGACGGTGGAATTGGAATTGGTGTCCCTGCTCCTCCCCCAGGTGGTGTGGGTCTACCTATTCCTCTAGGGGCTGCTACAGCAGCTGGAGGTGGTCTAGCACTGGGGATGGTTGGTGTTGGAGGAAGTGGTAGTGGTGGTGGGGGATGTGGGGGTAGTGGTGGTGGTGGTGGGGATGGAGGTGGGGGTGCGGATGGTGTGGGTATTCTTAGTCCACCCAATCCAGGTTTCCAGACACCTTCACCGTCCAATGGCCAATTGAGAGTCATTCACCAAAGGGATTATTGCAAAGACTTGGATCAGAGGACTTTTAAACAGGAGGCTACAGATTCAAACTACGATATATGAATCTTCAAACCCAGACTAGAAAGAAGCTGACACAAAGACTATAACTAACCCAATACTGTACATGCACTAAACATTTGGCTACCTCCTCCCTAAGTATACATATATTTTGTTATTCCTCAATGTACAGTTGGGGAATAATGTATCTGAACACTATTGGCGGCTTCTGGCGACATCCCCAAAAGTAAACACATCAATGAGAGAAAGTATTTATGAATCGAAGGAAAACTTTTATTTCAATGTCTGTGGTTGGTCGACCTCACCCAATATCAGTTATCCTTATGTAGTAATGAATAAATTTTGTCCAGTACTAACTTGTTTATCACTGACATTGTTACCAGAAGTCGTCAACGGTGTCCAGATACTTTGTTCCGCAACTGTACATTTGAGGGGAAAAACACATGTGCAATGTTATGATTAGCCTACTGTATATACAAACTCGTGTAAATGAAAAGTAGCTGTATATGTACAGTAGTTAGCTTTTCACAACATCTTTGTCATATACTGGTCTGTTTATTATATAGTATCAGTCACTGATATTTGTTGGTAGGGGAGACATAACTTTTGTCTGCATTTGTAATTACTGTACATTACATGGTTACATGAATATTTACAATTACTTCTACAGTTCTATAATTATAATGACAGATGAAGGAGTCCACATCAGAATATGTTGTATAAAAGTTTTTGGAAATGTATGCATTATTTATTCTCACATTTCCAGACAGAGAAAAAGAAAAGAGATTCATCTTTCAAAAGATGCACAAGACTAGATAAACTGTGTGAGGGTGTAAATAATAATATGAAAAGTATACAGCCAAAAACTATAATTTCTTCTTATCCTGGACTGACAAGGGGAATTAATGCTGGTTCTTCAGTAGGGTATGCATCAAAGCTCCCTGTGTTGTTTACTGAATTATTGAACACTTACATCTGTCTTGTATGACTGTTATTTCAGAATGTAAATGCCATCCTGCACATATACATACCCACAGAAACCAATTATTTACAACAGACTTGAATGAAATAGCCTACTGGTACTACATCAAGTCCATGTTTATCCTACATAAAAAAAAAGCAGCATATATTTTAAATTCCTATAATGCTACTTTACACTCTAATCTTTGATTCGGATACTTTTATTGCTTTCCTCATAAATAATCTTTATTTACAACACAACAGCACAACACTGAAGCCTCAGTGGCTCGCTTATTTTTAAACAGTACTGTACAGCTATTTACAGAGCTTCAGGGTACAGTATTGTTTTAAGTTTCCCTCTGTATTATTTTTCATTTACAGCACAACTTGTTCATGAATGGCTGATGTAATGAAAGTGGTGCAGATGAGGATGAGGTGAGAGGCTGTCTAGTGGTGGTGGTGAGGAGTGCAGTAGTGATGTCCACCATCACCTCCCTCACACCGCACCCAGTTGCTGCACTCGCCTCCCTCACCAGACACCCTTCATCCTGTTAGTGTGTTAGTTAAGTTAGCCTTTACATCCTGGCAAACTAAAATGTTCATGCAAAGAGTTAGTGTGAGAATGATTAGGACAGAGTAAACATAAATGAGATGTAATGTGGGTTTCATTGAAGTAGTGGAAAGAGTTAATGAAACAATAATTAGGCAGTGTGAGAACCAATGAGCTCCACAATGTCCTAATATAATACTCCTCAGTACTACTTATACAGAAGTTTCAGATTCTCATTGTCGGTACAAGAGAGAAAAATTGAGAGCAATATAACACACAACTTACCCTGACCAACTCTAGTGCAAGATCCAATGGCACTGCCTTGCTCTGATGAAGGTCTACCTTGTTTCCTATCACTACCACCAATAACTCCTCTGTTGCTGTTTCCTGCAATTATAATTATTATCATAAGTATTAGTATCCCCATATGCATTACAATACAGTATCATCGATATTATCATACAGTACACTATTTCTTGTACTATCACCATATATATATATTCAAAGTAATTAATGGAAATCTCTCTTGATTAGTATTCTGTACAGCCTAGATATTATCACCCAAGTGGTACAAGAGTCAAATGAGATAAGAAAATAACAACAACAACAACTCACCAATTCACTGGTTTGAATTACAGGTAGGCAATTGAAGTTACTGACAATACATAACATAGCAAAAAGACTATGTCAATACATGAACCTACCTTGACAGAGGATATCCAGTCCAGGACACTGAGGAAAGAAGATTCACTTGAGACATCATACATCACCACTACAGCATCTGCATTCCTGAAAAACACATATGGATATTAATATATATACAGTACAAATCATTATAGTCTTATCAACACAGTCTACATTTCCTAAAGGAAACTTACTAGGCACCATGCATGGTTGACTCATGGGTGTGCATCTTGACTCTTGAGTTCTTGACATCAAATACACCCTATAATTGAACTGTAATAACTGTAGCACCAGAGAGGATATTTTATGATGACTGGAAGCCAATTTATATACCACTGAATATGTACTATACTTGAAAATACAATTCATATCAGCCCTTAATTGCTACAGACAGGCTTTAAATTTCCAACCTTTGTTTCACAGCTTCATTACTCTAACTACTAAACTTTTTTTTACCTGGAGGACATTGGCAAAAAGCATGTACAGTACGGCACCAGCTTCATCAATCTTAAACTGTGATTTTCTGTTCCTTGAACCTGGAATATTGCCACACTGCTTCATGCTCACATATCCACATCCCTACCTGTAATACTGCCTGGTGATGGACCTAAACCTCTCCTGGCCAGCAGTGTCCCAGAGTTGGAAGACTCCGAGCACTGACCCCACACCCAGCTCCAGTGTCCGGTAGTCCACCCCCACTGTGGTGCTGGTATTTGCCTCGTACTGTCCCGTGCTGGCTCTGAGGGGACATAGGCAGTTTTTTAAATGGGATGATGAACTGATCCAAGCAAACCAATACCAGGGGGCCATTGCAGACAGGTTAGAGGTGACTGCAGGTCACCAGAGCCATCTGGGATGACCTGCTGGTCATGAACAATTTATAAACATAATTCAATCTTACAGTATACAATAATCATTATCTCTATCTGTTGGTAGTCTTTTCTTAGTAATTAAATATTCTCAGATAAATTTTTAAAAAGAGAATCCTCTGTCCACACAAGAAAATAGACCAATACAGTACTGGATAAGAATATACCATCCAACCCAACATGCAGTACAATACAGTACTCTGAACACTTACCCTGAGCAGAACTCTATAATATATAACCTTCCCAAAGGAATCAGAGGACACCTTGTCAGCAAGTGATGAGGCAAAAACCAATAATTTCCTTACATGTATGTCTGTCTATTATTAGGTAATTCCAACAAACATTCCCTTCCAACCTATTTGCAGTCAGTCCATTCCAAACTACCTGTATGACTATACAGTACCTGTGAATAAAGGAAGTCTTTCCCACTCCACTGTTACCAATGAACACAATCTTGAACATTCTTGATGGACGGTATAACAAAGTCTCAGTAGCTGCCTCACAAATACCCGTGTCTTCCTCCTTATGATTCCTTTCTCCCATCTGCTCCTCCTCTTGCTTGTGTGGGTAACGATGGAGGAGAGGGGAGGTGATGAGAGTTGGTGTGGTTGGTATTGTAGATTTATTCTTAGTCACTTCTGGCTCTTGTTGACTTTCTCCAATAATTTTGTCTTCTATAATTTCATCCTCTGTGGTGGCAATACGTACTCTCTGTGTGATAACATGAATATAACAATTAAAATACATACAATGTTTAGATTCTCTGTAATATCTATACATGAGAATAGAAATATATTAATAAACACTTTCCCATTTGAGGGAAAAGTGTTTTTTTTTTATCATATTGCTAAATTAGTTATTTGGGATCATAATTCTTGAATTTATTAGTATAAAACATCATGCTATATCACTCCCACTGTAAAATGTCAATGGTCTTGGAAGAGGAAGTAATTAACACAGCATTCCAAAATAGTTGAGTAGCTCAGTTTTATGCATAGGAGAATATAAGGGACAGCTTATAAGTTTACAAAAGGGTTAAATACTAGTATGAAAATTTAAGAGACAGGTTAGAGGTTTACAAAAGGTTGTGGATTATTAACAACCAGTAATAACATGAGTGAAAATTGAGCTTATACAAGGCTCAAGATAAGTAAAGACACCATCAATGAAAACTAAGCCATTCTGTCCCGGGAGAACATCAACAACAACAACAACAACAACTAAGCCTAGAACCCAAACAAAGCTGCAAATCTGTAAGATAGAACACTAGAAGAGCTAGAATTTGAGCTCGCAGAAGGATGAGAATGAGTAAAGAATATTGTGGAGAGAACTAATATTCAAATCCATGCCAGGCTGTAGCCAAAATGTTTTTCTTTCATTCCAAGACAGACTGAGAGCTGTAATAATGCTCAGCCAGGAGAAGTTTGAGACCTTGCTTGCTGAAATGGTATACTGTACCATGCAGTATAGTACAATAAATATATTAACCCAATAAAAATGGCACTCAAAAGTTGAACAACACATAATACCGTATTAAAATTATACTTACAGACGGAGAGAGAATCCTTATTGTTTCTTTTTTTCCAATTATCTCCTTCAATAATAATTTTGATGCTACAGGTATACTGTTTACCAATTAGTTACTATCTCACAAATCCCTTGCATTAGATTGGGTAAATTAAAGTACTATATATATGTAACTGTCTGTGTGGATAAATATTTATTTGGTGATGTAGGCTACAGGTGATGATTAGCCCAAACATCATAGTGTTATGTAAATCTTATGTTAATCTAATCTTATGTAGTTATGACTCATTTAGGCTTTTGTATACTATAATTGCCTCCAAATGATCAACCAAAACAACCGTCTTACAGATAAATTCTATGTGTGTGTGTGTGTTCAGCTGACGAATTTTCTGGAACTGGTGGTTTATATATTTCTGTGGCTGAAGGGTAATAGAAGGTCAGCAAATGATATCAAGTCTAATAATGATTGCTTGAATCTTAACACCCAAGAGTTAGGAGCCAAGTATATGCAAAGAAATGGTTACCTGTACACATTTGTCTACTCATACTGAGAAAATAGTACTAATAAATTTGGTGTCTTAAATATGCCTGTATATCTTATAAATTGCCAGACAAAGATGATCACACATAAATATTAAAGACTACTAAGAAGGCTGTCAACATTCTCAGGTTAAACCACTAGTACTGTTATCTTGTTTCAGAAAGGCTTCTACTTGGCTTAAGACCAAATGCATTACATTCTAAATACTGCTTAGGCATTTATTAATAACCAAAGGACTAACTTATAAGACAACAAAAAGCACTGTACAATAGATGCATGAACTAAAGAACACTGTATATAAATCAGCTTACTAAAATTTGTTTTCATATTGTACTAATTATATTGATGAAAATTCATTATTAATATTATCAATTAGTGACAAAATACAACTGCAATGCTGCAACTACAAATGCAACTAGAACTTTTCTGAGTTGTTCCATATCACCTGAGTGTACCATTACAATTATGGTACAGTATTACCTTCATTTCAAATTTATATGAAACAATCACCAATATTTAACCCATATGGAACTACTACTATCACTAATTTTCTTGAATGATTTCTACTACTGCTATGACTATTATCAAACCGGTATGCATTTTAGTACATGCATAATTAATAGTTTCTAAGCAACAACACAGCCTACCTTCGTCATGGTGCGGAGTTTCTGTGTTGCAGCTTTCTGTCTCTCTGATTTTCCAGTCGTTTCTTCTTCTTTCTCTTCTCCTTCTTCCTCTCCCTGTTCTTGTATTTTCCTTTTATTAGTTTCCTCTACCCATTGCTCTTCCTCTTTTTCCTTCATAATTTTTGGCTCTTTCCATTTCCCATCTGCCTCTCTACATTCCTCTGCAATTTCCTCACCTTCACTTTCTTCCCTCAGTTTCTCGTTCTGTTGTGTAACTTGTGTTGTATGTTTTTGTTTTCCATTAGGTTGTTCCTCGGTGCATTCACTCCACACATCGCTTGAATTACTCCTTTCCCAGTCTTTACTTGTGCTTGCTTCATTCACACTGGCCAGACTTGACTCATTAGTGCCTTCAACTATTCCTTCACTGCAGTCACCCATTCTACCATCCCAACCACAGTCACTCTTTCGTTCACCACCACTATCACCATAGTTCCCTCTTCTGTCACCATCTACACAACCACTATCATCCCTGCTATAACTACCAACACCATAAGCACCTCTTCTGTCATTATCATCCCTATAATTACTCATTCCAGGACCATACTCACCCCTTCCAAAACTAACACCATCACTACCAACACCATCATCCTCACAATCATCTACTAAATCACCACTCCTATCCATACAGTCATTTCCATCACTCCGAGTGTGAGTAACTCCACTTTCCCCATCATCATTACACCCTCCAACGGTGAGGTGGAGGTAAGTGTGGTAGGTGCGGCGTGTGTGGTGAGTGTGATGAGTAATGTGGTGGAGTCGTATGCTGGTGTGATGGATGGTATGCACAAGAAGGGTACTGGTGTAGTGGGATGGGTTTGTCTGGATACTTCTGTCCTCCTTGCTCGCCCAGTCTGAAATGCATGTATTTATGAAAAGTCAGATGTAGATCAGTAAATGAGCAGTAGGAAAGAAATACTATATCTGGGGCCAAAAGGTACCCATGATGTGGGGGCCCCTCTATCAATTCTTACATTACATTTATCATTACACTATAATTATTTTTATCAACTGGGGGCCCCTAGGCATGTGCTTGCTTTGTCTGTTGATGAGGGCATAATGCTAATACATTTGGAACAAATGAACTGAAGGAACAGAAAGAAATACTACAATTCTGACTGTGGTACCTGTTTGCTCTGTGGATTGTTTAGTGAGGGTTCCACCACAGGTGGCACAAAGTGGAGGTGAGTGTAGCAGCTCCTGGAACAGACTCACTTCCTGGTATGGCATACATGGACTCTCTGACCTTGAGTCTTCCACCTTCACTTCAGCAGCCTAGAAGAGGGAGGAAGGCCATGAATCAGAAAAGAGGAATAGAAGATTGGCAGTAGAACACCCCTGATGAAAATCATACTGATGATCAGAAAGGTAAAGAGAAGTAATGTGCTTTTAATTTAAAATTAAGGATAGATTTGAAGACATTGGGGTGATAGTTGTGGGCTTGGAAATGTCATCCTTCTTTGAAACAGGCTGGATCAGAGCAAACTTGCAGCAGGAAGGAAAAGTATATGATGAGAGACAAGGGCAAAAAAGTTTGCCTCAGCAAGAAGTCAACAGTGAAGCAAAATACTGGAAGACAACAGGAGGAATCCCATCAGGACTACACGCTTTCCAAGTGTCAAGGCTAGAGAGGGCAAAATATACATCCTTTGAAGAGATTCCAATAGTAGCTGGGGACAAGGATGGAGGAACAGTGTCACAATCATCCAAAGTGGAGTTAGAAGTAAAAATGTTTGAGAGAAAAGTTCAGCATTATCAGGTGAAGAGATGGCAACATTACCATTGAGACAGACAAATGGAAGGAAAGTGAAGGAAGCAAAGTTGATGGAGAGATTTTTGGCAAAAAGCCAAACAATCAGATCAGATCAATATAATTGGCACAGATTAATGTTTTTTTTGCTACTCAAAGAACAGATTTGTTGCGATTCCAGACAGAATTATACAGGAGACGAGATTCATTAGTTGGTGCCATTTGTAACTTTTCTCCTTGTTGTGGACATCAAAGAGGAGGAAGAAGGAAGGATGATACTTATGGTAGCTCAATAGATAAGGTCACCTGCCACAAAAAAACTACCATACATACCTGAAAATAATCATCGTCATGTTCGAGGTCTGATAGGAGTCGCCTAGGGAAAAGGGGTAGAGAATGATCTTATTAATTCTTTTCAATTTTCATTTTTTTTTCTCATTATGGAAAGTTTTGACACTTAAAGGACTACTTATTACTGCTGAACAAATGAGGATAATGAAACCATTTAATTTTTTGTCTAGGGGGTCTGATTGGATCAAGGATAAAAGATGGGCTCAGTGTGCAACAATCTCGGCTACCTCTTTGTCATGATGCTACAACTTACGTGGCTTGGAGGGCAGTAGTTCGCAGTGTGAAGTGAAGCTGTGGTAGGTGTGTTAGTGGTGGTGGTGAAGATGGGTATATGTTTTCCAAACTGAGTGGTCCTGGAGGGGAGGTGTTGTCCCTGCTGAGTTGTCCAGGAGGTGTGCTGGTATCCCTGATCAGTGGCCCAGATGCTGATGTAGTTGAACTGTTGGTATGGAAAGAGCGAGACAGGAAACTCAGATTAAATGGGGTTGTCAGTAATAGGTTTCCTTTTCTTTTTCACAAATGCCAATTACAGTAGCCTATGTCTCTTCATCTAGTTTCCCTTTATACACCAAACAAATTTTCATAAAAATAATGAAAATGGACGAATGATTGCATTCTCATGTCCCCACCAAAGCACATGTAGTTTTATTTTAACATTCACTGGAGAAAGCAAAAGTTATTTCTAAGTAGGCTTGTATTACTATGGAAACTAAATATTCACAGTTGCTCTGCCAGAGTGAGCCCCACAAACTGAGACTGAACCCAACAATTTAAAAAGGAAACCCTACTTGCAAGGAGAGAACCTTACATACACAGATCAAACTCTACAGACCAAGACTAAATCCATCAGACCAGATCGAACTATACTACACTGTACCTGTAGGAGACGTATTGATCCTGCTCATCCCTCAGCTGAGAGTTGATGGTTCGCAGCAGGTCCAGTTGACTCACCAGGGACTCGCGCTCTCTTGCAATACCTTCACTCACCTACATTAGAAGAATATTTGAAGTACAGTACAAACATAGTTTATTTATCTTTAAGTACTGTACAGTCTTAAATAAAAGCTTCAATCTAACAATGTACAGTATAGTTAGAAAGGCATATTTAAGCAAATTATGATATACACCTTAAAAGCCTGTTGAGCTCTCAGTCTCTTCTCGTTTTTTGTGTTCTTCTTGTAGGTGTCCAGAGACGTGGTAAGTTCTATCAAGTCAACTTCACGCTGCACTAACTCCTCCTCTAGCCGGTTCTGTTGAGGGTATTACAGTTAGAGTGTTACTATGTGATGAAAAGAGTGTTGGATGGATAATGTCAGAGTATGAGTGCAAGGGTGGGATGGAAGAATGTCCTATAGGTAGAGAATTAATGCTTGCGTATAACTAAATGGTTCAGGTTGGAGAGTTTGTAGGGTAGGTATTGAATGTCAGGGTGTGGTAAGTAGCCTAGTGTTTGGTAGAGTATCTGGATTGTGGTAGAGTGTTAGGATAATATGAAACACCACCAGGAATTAAGGGGTAGTAGTAGTGTTGGCAAATTTGGAGCAACTGATTCCTCCAAACTATTCCAAGCAACAGAACACCATTATTTTTTTGTTAATTTGGCTCTGTTTCGTGGCATATTAAGGAGTAATTAGTAGCCCTCCAATATACAAATAAATATACGACTCCCTTAATCATGAGTCGACCTACCCAGGTGATGATATACAACCCCATATTTTCATCAACGTAACTATTGAATGAAACAAGAGTACCCAAACTGACCACTTGTGCAATGAGATGTGCATTCTCCTGTCTGGCTGCCACCTCTGCTGCAGCCACCTGTTGTACCCTCTCCCTCAGTTCCTGTTGCTCCTCCTCCAAGGCTTCGAGTGCCGCGTCTCTAGCTGCAACCTGGGGTGATATACTTGGCAAAAATTTTCTTTCGAATACTGGTGGTATGGTGCCACATGTTCTTAGTCAAATAGGTATTTTGTGCTTGAATATACATACCAGTAATATGAGTCAGTATTGGGGATGGTATTGATATACAAGAGGCAATATTACTAAATAGGATCTCAACATGGTGTTATGGGCCGTAAGCAAGAACATTCATGGTGCATAACATGGCGTGGTTCTGGTACGATGGCTCTATTTTTTTTCTATGGAGCCATCATACCAGTACCACGCCATCGTATTCACCACGAATGTTCTTGAACATAATATGAATACTACTCTACAAAGCCATTACAAATGATTGCAAGACCTCAGATGACAAGAACTTTTCCTATGTTTTCGACTGTACAAAGCAGTGGCCACAATGTTCTGGAAAGGTTCCTTAACTTCCGGGAAACTTTTTTTCCACCAGGTCAGTTTAATTAATGGATTGGTTAGTGGTGGAGGGGTTTGAGTTTATGTTTTAAACAACCACAGACACACATCCTTTCTTTCTCTCACCTCCTGTTCTAGTACAGCTCTGGCTCTAGCGTCTCTCATTGTATGTTCCTTTACCACTCGGTTGGTCTCACCATTCAGCTCACTCTCTAACTCTTCATACAGCCGTGATACCTAAAATACCCAAAGTAAAGATGATACTATACAGTACTCAATAAATTACAGCACATGTTAATATATCATTATGTTCATATATAATTTAAGCAAAATTGCACGAACAAAGCCATTCAGAGACCACTGTGCAGCTCTTACATGACAGATATGTTTTACCCAGTCATTGACAGGTTGAAAATATTCACACTTTTTTGTTGATAAGTTAAATTGCCATATTTACACCTGTTTGTAGAAATGTCCTCACCTGCTTGTTAAACTGCTCTGTCTTGGTGACAAGGAGAGCCTCCAGCTGGGTGTGTTCAGATCTCACCTTGCAGAGTTCCTGAAGCAGAGCAGCCACCAACTTCCCCATCCTCACCTGGCATTACACAACATGGAATTGCTTGACATCATAATAATGAAAGACATCAACATATATATTGACATACTGTAATAAGATAATGAAAAATATTATGATGATCACAAAATCTTCGTAGGTCTAAATTAACCTACAATAGTTATGAATATTTTTGTTCAGTACAGTAAAACATATTCTGTCATGTAGGCTACAGTCTCAATCCAAAATTTGTATCCAGGTCTCGTTGAAGTTTCGAATCATTTGACATACTAGTAAACCAATTGCAACGCTTATCCTGCTGTTTGATATTTGCTCGAAGTCGTTTAATACTCGATCAGGATATTCGAAGCCTTCCTGGATACATGATTTTGGATTGAGAGTGTGCAATTGGTTCCACTTCAGCGTGTTTCAACTTAGCGTTGCAAATGTTGAACCATCCAGAAATTTGAATCCCGAGCCACGTGTGATCATGATGCGAACCACTCACTATAGCGAGTGAGATGGAAAGAGGAGTTGGAATTGAGAGTGACTATATGATACATTGAGGTTGGCAGGCGTGTATGCTGAGGGAACGAATGACAATGAAATAATAATCTGTATGTATGGCCCTCACAGCAGTGGAGCCGGCTCTACTTCAAGATGTTCAGGTTCATCCATTACGTTGAGCACATGCATATCATAGTGGTAAACGTGGAAGTGGAGCCAACTGTACATATGGGCCATGAGAGAGAGAGAGAGAGAGAGAGAGATGTAGACACAGGAAATAAAGTACTGTAATGAAGTTTTATGCATACTGTATATTATTGAACGACAGAGAGAATTATTATCCCTCACCTCCCCATCTCCCTCCTCCTGCCTCTCCTTCCTTGGGTCCTCCTGCTGATCCTTGTCTTTCCTCGGGTCTCCTCCACCACAAACCTCTCGCCACACCGACTCCACCACAGCTGAACTGCAATTATCACATTACAGACTTTACAGTATTGCATATATATAATTTGTAGGAATTATCAGTTGTCTTCTATTCGTCATTAATATTAAATAGAGATCCCATTAGTTACTTCCTGGGCCTCTGTAAGTAAAGGAGAGTGAAAAATAATCATGTAAGCCTACTTAGGTCGTGTCAAAACATAAAAAAAAAAAAAAAAAAATACCAGAGGAAAATTCAGGAGTGAAAAAAAAAAATCATGTAGCCTACAGTACAAGGTGTGTAAAAAAAAAAAAAAAAAAATTAATACCTGAAAAATATAATCTCACTTGCTCTCGAGGTCTTGGTTGGCGAGGAGGTTAAGAAGATCATCAAGTTGTGTGGATGTGATCACTTCCCCATCACCACCACCACCACCAACACCACTGCTACCATTATGTCCACCACCAACACCACCGCCAACACCACCTACACCACGAGGCTCCTCTTCTGAGTTATTATCACCACATGAGGATGGAGTGTCTGCCCGGAATTCAATCACCAAGCCCAAATGTGTACCTGCCGGGAAGAAAGAGGGGGGGGGGGGTATCATACTCTCAATAAATAAAGGGCCGTATTCAAGGACATCTGCTGTGGTGTTGACGATGGCGTGGTACCAGTACGATGGCTCTGTTGTTTTTCTATAGAGCCATTGTTGTTCCGGTACCACGTCATCGTATGCACCACGAATTTTATATCCATCATTTACGACACTAAGCTAAAACAACTTGAAATTTATCTACGTAGTGTTTAGTTTATCGCATTTCTCAGAAAATATTCAAGCCTGCCGAAAAATTTCTCTTCCCTTCCCTTTCTTCTGTAACCCTTCCCATTTTCCTTCTAACCTTCCCAATCTCCTTCCAAACCTTCCCATTTTCCTTCCAACCTTCCCATTCTTTTTCCAACCCTTCCCACTCTCTCTCCAACCTTCCCATGCTCTCGTCAAAATCTTCTCATTCTCCTTCCAACCTTCCCATTCTCTTGTCCAAAACCTTCCCATTCTCCTACTGTTAAAGTGAGGGAGAATGGTAACAAGATCGACTAAATTAAATTTCAGAAAAAAATATTTACAGTTGTCATCCAAATTATAATTAAACTAGACATTGATTAGTGTGTAATCTATGATATTTTGGTTTGCTCTCTCATTATAAAGTTTTACGAGCCAAATGACACGTGTACGACTCGTAATGAGAACACTGACATAATTATGATAAAGTTTTAGCCAATCAGCAATTTACTCCGGTATCCATTTCTTGAGGTGGGCCAATCAGAGCGAGTTATATTTGGCGAGTAATATGAACAGTTAATTTTGGGCTACTGGCTACTGATTTCTCCACGAAGATATTTCCAACTGCCGAATTTTGGTCATTCGTTAAAGCAGGAGAAGGAAAGGAAATTACTAGATGCATCTATTTCCTTCCAAGAAATAAGGGTTCTAATTTTTTTTTTTATCGTGTCGTAAATTTACCGGTTCCTTTCAAAGTGATAAAATGATAAATTCTCATATTGCCAGCTCGTAGGCCTACCCCTAGCCAGGTCATATATTGTCAAAGCACCTATAGTTAAGGTTTCTTTAATTAATTGATACATCGTTATTAATTGTGTTTTCAATTAGTTGATGCATAAATCTAGCATAGTCTGTGCTAAAAAAAACGATCAAAGGATTGATTGTTAATTGATGCTTATGGTGGTTGAACAAATTTGTTCTGATATTTTTCATGCACATGGCAATTAATATGCAACATATCTTTCTTCTGCCACACCATGCTGTAGTTATTGTACCGCTACTATACGTGACTATAAGTGAGTACGTCATCAACTAATCTGTTGTTACCCAAGCTTGGCTCCAGCCAGATTTTCACTAGCCAAACTCAGCCGTATGCCGTGTGGACAACATTACAATTGTATCCACAGACTTTATTTATTATTAACTCATTACAAGTCGTATAAGTGTGATTTGGCACTTGTAACTTTATAGTGCGAGAGCAAACCAAAACATTAAATATTACACAGTAACTAATGTCTCATTTCATTATAAGTTGGATGACAAGCGCAAGTAAATTTTTTGTGAAATTTTATTGAGTTCATCTAATTCCCATTCTTCCTCTGTCAAAGTGAGGGAGAATGGGAAGGTTTTGGACAAGATAATGGGAAGGTTGGAAGGAGAATGGGAAGGTTTTGACGAGAGTATGGGAAGGGTGAGACAGAGAATGGGAAGGGTTGGAAGGAGAATGGGAAAGGTTGGAAGGAGAATGGGAAGGTTGGAAGGAAAATGAGAAGGGTTGAAGAAGAAAGGTAAGGAATGTTAAATTTACGGCAGACTTGAATATTTACTGAGAAATACGATACACTAAACACCACATAGATAAATTTCGAGTTGTTTTAGCTTCGAGTCGTACATGCTGGAAATCAAAACAAGTAGAAACAGTGAATATGATTGACAAAGGGTAGTCATAATACGGTACAACGTAATGAAATAAGTACACCACTAAATATACAGGAACAGAAACAGCATAAGAACACTCAATATGAATGATTAACTACGAATAATATTACGACAGAATATGCCAATATCAATACAGCTATACATGGTAATAAAAACTCATTTGATACACAAGAATCCAAAAGTTAATGAAAATATGATTACAGATAAATACCAAAGCCATCGGTGAATTCTTGGAGTGACAGGAAGCCGTTGTGGTCAGTGTCAAGGGAATCGAACACCCCCTCCAACTCGTCAGGCCCCAGTGGCAGCTCCCCCCACAGCCTCTGGTGGTAGAAGAATGTGAATTGAAGAGTAGAATACAGAAGACCACACTAATAAGCCCAGCTGGATGATTATGTGTGTAGGATGAGGCAGATGGATATGATAGGGAGGTGGGACAACAAACACGGAGGAATTAGAAGCTATAGCCTACTCTGGTGGTAGAAGTGAATTGAAGAGTAATACACAAGACCATCCTAAGCCTGCTGCTATCGGTAAAAAAAAAAAAAAAAAAAAAAATAATAATAATAATAATAATAAAAAAATAAATAAACACACGTTATGTAGCCTATACCATCCATCACACATATTCTGCAGCTTCGTACTTCAAGGTTGTAACTGTTTACTGAATGCTTGGTGACTGGTTTCTTGGTGACTGGTTGCTTGGTGACAGGTTGCTTGGTGACTGTTTGCTTATTCGTGATTGGTTACTTGGTTTCTGAATTATTGGTGACTGGTTAATTGAATTGGTTTCTGAATTATTGGTGACTGGTTACTTGGTTTCTGAATTATTGGTGACAGATTGCTTAGTTTCTGAATTATTGGTGACTGGTTGCTTCAGTGAGTAAATTAGTGGGAACTGTATAAAAGTGTTCGAGTCTTGATTGTCGAACCTGAGTAGCCTGAACAAAACTAGACCTCAAATCAAGTAGTTTAGTGAGGCTCTCTCTCTCTCTCTCTCTCTCTCTCTCTCTCTCTCTCTCTCTCTCTCTCCTAGATCATCAGTACGAGGGTATTTATAATGTATATCATAATAATAACTTGTATAATGATGCCTGCTGGCCTTTAAGGGTCGTATTCTTGTTGGATGGAGTAGTATGTATGTACAGGTATATTTGTATGTGTATGTGTGTGTGGTGTACAAGTGTTCGTTTAATAGCCTCTTCACTACTGACCAACATACCTGCACTATGAATCATCTCACACTCACACACACATACACAAACATAACACATACATACACACACACACAACACATACTTACACATAACACATACATACACATAACACATACATACACATAACACATACATACACATAACACATACATACACACAACACATACATACACACAACACATACACATAACAAACACATAACACATACATACACACATAACACATACCTACATACATACATACACACATAACACATACAGACACACATAACACATACATACATACACACACATAACACATACATACACATAACACATAACACATACATACACACACATAACACATACACACACACACAACACACACACCTGCAAATCTCGCTTGGTGATGAATCCTTTACACTCCCTATCGCAGTGTTTAAAGAGTTGTTCTGCTCGTGTTTCCCAAGACTCCACCACACCACCACCACCACCCCCACTACCACCACCACCACCATTAATGTCCACCTCGTCACCATCACTAGAATCCATCATCCTGTAATATAAGAGAGTATAATGTATGTATGTATGTCAGAAGGAGATCATTATTATGTATTTTCATTCATTATCAGTGTCGTATTATCATGATTTGTTTCTATGTTCATTTCAATCGATGTTAAGGGGGTATTATAACACATTGCTTTGGGTGGTAAATCTGGAGCAACTGATTCCTCCAAAATATTCCAGGCAACAGGATACCATTATTTTTCTTCATCTGGGTCTGTTTCCTGGCAAACTTTGGAGGAATCAAGGCACTCCAATCTATCAAAAGTATACCATCCCCTTAAGAAGTCTTTGCCTACATGAAATAATAACAGAATTTACAGAAACTGGTTTGGTTATAATCTCCATCTTATATGATACTGACGACGAGCCACATAGTCCTATTCTGTACAACCAAAACATATAATAAACCAACGAGAACACAAGAACACGTATATAATAATTTTGTAAACATATTAATAATTCATTTTTTATCTTTATTTGCTGTTTTGTTGCCATAGCAGCTACGTGTATCCAGATTCCAGACCATACCTTTGATATAATTAACCCCAAACAACAAAAGGAGGAAAAATAATTAATTAAGTCACATACCCTACTGTGTATCATTTGTATAATCAAAGGTGTGTGTATATATATGTATCCCTAGACACCAGTAAACCACTCATGTGTCCCTTTCTCTTATTAATTATTCATGAAAAGTGTCAGGGTGAACCAAGATGTTTAGAAACCATTGTTGCTACTCGTATTCTGAACTTAGTAACTGAAGTGGTCTGTTTCTTGGTGTAGTTAGTTTGGAGGAATTGGCAGTAACCCACAAATTCACCCAAGAAAGCACCCGTGGTCCCTGATTTATATAATGAAAAGTTACATTACCGGTATCCTACAAAACACAGTCAAAGGAGTCCTACCATATGATATCACAGAGTGGTTTTTCTTCCACATTATAACCTCAAATTTCGTACCGTATCGTAACAGAGTAACTTTTAACACTTTTTGCATCACCGTTAACACCATTTGACACAAGGATAATCGATGGTTTGTATATTATCTTACTGAACAAGAGGTGGAGACCAGTTTATCTTTTTATATTGACAACTTTACATGAACAAATAAAAATATATATAAATTATATAATTTTATATTTCATTACTCTCTTGCCTCCACTTCTCTGCTCAAGTTTTAATAATTTTCCATTTTTGTTTTCTCGCCTACTTCACAGTGACGGTGACATATTGTTTATCAGAACTTTACCACAACGCTTACAGGTAATTTCAGTTGGAATTTTTTGTAGTAGTAATAATAGTAGTAGTAGTAGTAGTAGTAGTACAGTACGGTAGTGTTAATGAAACTACTAATTGTCGTGGTAACACAATATTGGTAGTGGTAGACGGAGTGGCTGTAGTTTTGAAATGCGTATATATCAATCACAATGCGTAAAATACTACTATGTTTTTATATCACTGTATAACGCTTCACACACACTGTTGGGGTGCGAACCTGTATGTGTTAACTCGTTGCTGGAAGTGAAGGTATTCCATGGTAGTGTTTAGTGTGGAGGCGATTAGTGACCACAAGTGTGAGTTCGCTACACAAGTGTGCACTGAAGCAGTTTAACCCTTTCCTAGTCCTCTATTTATTAACACTATATTTAGGCCAAGGTTATTTGCCTCAACAGGGAGAGAGAAAGAGAGAGAGAGAGAGAGAGAGAGAGAGAGAGACGATAATTTACACTGTTACTGTTACATCAAAATGTTTTCTGTGTAGTGGACTGGAGTCATTCACACCAAACAGTCCTTCATCGTGACACTCACACACACACACACACACACACACAGTACTCATTAAGTTATGGTAAAAAAAAAACAGGTTTCTTGGCAGAGTATTATTTCTAACATGACCAACCATATAATTATACGATACTGAACTCCACCTTTGCCGATACTATACTGATAATGTGATACGTTTGCCGGTGAGTTATTAGTGAGTGTTGGCAGCGGACAGCACACACAGCAGGATTGACTTTACCAACTTATCAATATGTAATCATTATGAAATCATGAATGAATGTTTTGTAGCTTTGTTTGGAGGGCTATGTAGAATCCACCTTTACACCCCAAAACAAATAATCACACATGTTACAGTTCAAGTTTCACTGTGTATTCCAGTGGCAATGATCTTAATTACAAGGCTGGTTGATAATTATATATTCTAACTATAGTCTACCCGGGTGAGAAAAGTGTAGTAAAGAAGAAGGCAAAGAAGGACGAAGAAGAAATATATATATATATATAAAAAAATACGAACAAATACAAACGAGACATTCTATTCTCCACAACAGAAAAATATCATTAAAGTTATATCCAAAATTGTATATAATGTAGTTAATAATCTTAATAACAAACCTACTCAGATTTTTTCCTCTTCCTTGGTGGAGAGTGTGTATACAGTAAGTGGATGCTGAAAGAAAAAGAAAATGCTAAAAGTTATATCCGTAATGTAGTAGAGGTCGTAATGTTGTGTGGTTTAAGTTAAGGTACCTAGCTCACCAACACACACACACACACACACATATACTTACTCACTCTCTCTCACACATACACTACTCCGTTCCCCCCCCCCTCTTTCTCTCTCTCTCTCTCTCTCTCTCTCTCTCTCTCTCTCTCTCTCACACATGGGCAATACACTTCTCCCACATTCCTCCCCTTCCCGTTTCTCTTTCTTTTTTCTCTTTCACACACACACACACACCACACACACATACACACACGAGGGCGTGCAATGTAATTATTTGTTAATTGTGAACATAATTATGTATTTCAATGTAATTTTACGAGTTTTTTTTTTATATATTTTCTTTTCTTTTTAATGATATAGATTATTATAGATCAAACATATAGAGCAAACATATAGAAACACTTTGGTAATACGAACATTATTTCAATATGGACGAGTGATTTGCTCTTTTGCATTTTTCGAAGCACAGCCATGAGTGGTTAATTTGACCTTACTTTTAACAGTTTTTCCCAATAAAAAAAGATGATACTACGACTACTACTACTACTACTACTACTACTACTACTACTACTACTACTAATAATAATAATAATAATAATAATATGCTTTGGTCACTCTCTTCCTGTGCAATATATTAATCACACAACTCCTCCCTTATTATTATTATTCTTATTATTAATATTATTATTATTATTATGTAAACTGGATGCTGGGCGGTGAATGGCTGAGGGGGCGTCAGGGGGCGTGGCCAACAAGGGAAGCCGAGGGTTTTTAAGGAAGGGGAGACGGAGCCCCAGTGGCCAGTTCCTCTCTGCCTGTTGTCGAAGGAAGGAAGGAAGGAAGGTGTGAGTGTGGCAGAAGGTAGTGGTGGTGGTGGTGGTGGTGCTTCAACAGGTACTCAATACAAGTCACATATCAGTAGTAATTATTCTCTCCACAAGTTCAGGTAAGAATAATAATATAATAATAATATATTATAATAATATAATAACAGGTACTATATACAGGTCACACATCAGTAATTACTCTCTCCACACGTTCAGGTAAAAATAATAATATAAAAATCATGGTTATATTAGTCAACAGGTAATCAAATCAAGTCACACATCAGTAATAATTATTATCGTCACACGTTCAGGTAAGAATAATAATACAAAAATCATGGTTATATTAGTCAACAGGTACTATAATTATACAGGTCACACATCATTAAAAAATATATATAATCTATTTCTATAATGAAAAGGGATAGTTAGTATAGGACCTCTTGCTTAGGATCTTCTGTAAATAATTTCTTTCTCGGGTACATGGGTTGAATGGGTCACCCTCTAGTACTCGATAGGTTTATATTATTTTGTGTTGCGTGTGTAAAATATACTTTGGAATTGGGTTGAGGTTAATGACATGGGCAATTTCAGTTCAGTTAATTAGTCATTTTATTTTTAAGGGGTGAAGAGATTGAAGCAGGAGAGAGTGACTTTGTTGCTTGCTTTGATCTCTCTCTCTACATTTTCACTACCCATCACACATCTTCACTATAGCATGTAACAAAACAGCTATTCACTATATTGTATCTTCTTTAACCAACAGACATCATCACTATTCATCAAACATCTTAACTATCCACCACAAGTTTATGAGGAGGAAGGACGAGGAAAAATGTACAAGTATATATATATAAGATGAGTTAGTGTGACTGATTTTATAAGTTTTTGAAGGAGGACGAGGATAGATTATGTGTTATAGTTACTGTGACAGAACCTTATTAAATGTATTTGGAGATTTTATAGTGTGATTGGGTGCCCTTACAATGGACACAAATGGTCTTCACTAGATAGAACCAACCATGCACTTGTTACTGGAGGTTGGCTTCGTTGGTCTTCAAAGCCTGAACAAAAACAGGCCAAGGTCGACGCCTGGGCCTTGGTTAAACATAAAGTCCAAGTCCCTGCGGTCTTGGAAAGAAGTGTTTACTGCCAAGTTCGGTCTATTCAGTACAAAGGCCAGGGCATTGTGAACGTCAGTAACGGATACGTCCTGGAAGTCAATTTGTTGCTTGAATTGCTTGTACTGGTTTGGGCCAAAAAGCAGAGAGGCGAGGTAAATAAGATCCATGATATCTTGTGCTAAGGCAATCACTCTCTCCTGCTTATTTACGGTTCTCAAGTCGACACAGTTTTCAAATCTCGTTAAATATATCGTGCAAGGCTTAGTGAAGATTACTGTATCCGGCCTAAGATTGTTGTAAGCGAACCCAAGATGGTGCATATTATCCAAAACTCTAGCGGTGTAGGTTAATATAATGAGACCCTCAGTGTACCGCGTCGGATCCGCCAAGCATATTTTAAGAGTCTTGGATTTCGTCCCCAAGTAATCCAACAAGACTAAACATTTGGGGTCCTCAGTCACTCCCAAGAGGACGGGCACACCGGAGGTAGGAGTAGGGTGGGACTGAAGGCGCTACAGCATCTTAACCTCATGTTCACTCTCTTGGCTCCTCACTATCACAGGCACGGGTCCAGGGATTTGAAATCGCCTCTCTTTGTCTTTTCGGAAACGAGTATAGCGAGACTTGCCTCTGTACCAGCCTGGTTTGGGCCACGAGATTTTCTCCCACTCGATCTTTGTTGGCTCGGTTGGTTGTTGGTCCTCTTCACCTTTCTCTTCCGTCCTTGTCGATTTGATCTCCTTCGTTGATTTACATACTTTCCTCTTCACCCTTGCTTCCCTCTTCATACTTGTGGTCATCCCTTTTTGCAGCATTTTTTCAAATTTCTCAGGAATATTTTGATCCTCATGCTCCACCAAGCCCTTGTCCTCATCCTTTTTTGGATCCTCGAAGTCGTCTTTTTCTTGCTCGTCCACGGTATCGTTCTCCACCCCTCTATTATTCCTAAAAATTTGAGTCCTCCACGAGAACCAGACCAGGAAGTCCATTAACACACCCACCAAAACGAACACTTTATAATTGAAGCCAAGGTCCTCCACATTTACCGGAGGATATAGCCTGACTCCAGCCTTGTGTAGTTTGATTACGTCTCGTACTCGATTGGGCAGTATAAGTAGGGATCCCACGAAGGGCAAGCTACAGACCACTGGGGACATGGATGGGCAGGGAGTCAAACTGGTGAGGTTCAACAGAAGGGATAAGACGTGTTGTTGTTGTTGTTGGTCGTGTCGTTGGTATTGAGCCAATGTTTCCTTCAAGGTCTGGTGTAGAAGGTCCTCCGCCAGCCATGCCGACACCAGCACCGTCACCACCAGATGTACACCCAGTAGTATTCTGTATGGAGTGGCTGGAAGGCGTGGAGGGTTCATAGAGGCTCTCGTCCACCGTCTCATATTGTCTTTGATCCACACACCCAGCATCACCGCGAGTTGTAGAGGAAAATACAACAGCCACATGTCTGTTATATTATCAATAGAAATATCAGAACATGTATAAATAAAATGTGAGGACCTGTTGCTTCTCCACACACATAAACCCTCTTCACTTGGCAATTATTCCAAGGCCCTGAAAACTCTGTAGCAAACCAGGGACAGTGAGAGCTTAAAAAGTATTGGAAAAAATGGAGTGACTGATTCCTCCAAACTATTTCGAGCAACAAACAGACTATCATTATTATCGTCAATCTGATCCTGTTTCCTGCATGACATAATGTTACTTAGGGGGAATCATGGCGCTCCAATGTACCAAAAGTATACTCCTTAATTAATTGGAGATCCAGCCCTTTTCAATGCAGTCCTACAGTTTTCGCTAAGGAAAGATTACAGACAAAATTATACCCTTCCATTCACACACTGGTTAATTTATGGCAGGTTGGCAAAATGTGGGGAGAAAAGAGTATTATTTATTATATGTATATAGGGATGGATGTTTGTGAGGCAGGAGCAAATTCTTTTTTAATTTGTCCACAACTACTGTCGGTTATTCTGGCTGACGGCAAATTTCCACATCTGGTATAATCCTTAGGGAGTGCCGGTATGGGACCAAGGCAGGGTAGTGAAGATATGTTGACCTATAATCACAGGCAAAAATTGAAAAGTCCCATTAAATTCTCTGGAGGTTATGAAAACGTACGTACACATCACTCACGTTAGACACACACACTCTCACTCTCTCTCTCACTCTCTCTCTCCTATAGGTTCTCATCTCTCTCTCTTTCACTCTCTCTCTCTCTCTCCTAGGTTCTCATCTCTCTCTCTCTCTCTCTCTCTCTCTCTCCCTCTCTCTCTCTCTCCTAGGTTCTCATCTCTTCATCCCTCTGTGCCACACCACCACAATCTTCTCTGTGATGCTTCTTAGATTTTCTTACTCTTTCTTCACCCTCTTCCCTCTTTCTCATTTTGATTTTTTTTATATACTTTTCCTTGCTTCTCCCTTTCTTTAATATCATCATCATCAGCTTTCTACTCTTCCTCCTGCTTCCTTCTCTTATCTCCCTCCACCTTCCTTTCTTCCTACCTACCTACCATCCGTTTCTCTCTCTCTCTCTCTCTCTCTTCCTCCTTCTCTCTCCTGAGGCGTCGTGTGTGTGTCGTCTGAATGGCGGGTTACATGGTACAGTCAGTCTCTCTCTCTCTCTCTCTCTCTCTCTCTCTCTCTCTCTCAATAAGTCCACTTCCTATTTATCATTTTTCTGATATTTAATTCACCGTTTGTTATCCTTCTCCCCCTCCCTTCTCTCTCATTCATCATATAAACCTATACAGTGCAATGAATAATTATACAAAGATACATGCATACAATCAACTTTGAGATAATTATTGCTATCAAACGATTGAAGTAAATAGGAAATAGGATACACACTATATAGCTCTTGTCAACTTAAGGGGAGAATTTTGTGTTGGTAAAACTGGAACAACTGAATCCGCAACAGAACACACCATTATTTTTTGCTCTTCTGGTTCTATTTCCTGGCATATACTTTGGAGGAATCAAGGCACTCCAATGTAACTAAAGTGAATTACCCCCTTAATTAACTAACACCGGTAATAAAGTATAACCACATTATTCCATAATTATTCACTATATAATTATAATATCAGAACGACAAGTTTTACTAAATTACTGACAGTGATAAAAAATGTTCAATCTTTTTATTTACCTTTAGACCAATGTAGCTAAAGGCCATGATGAAGTTAGGTGTCGTATGCAAGAACGAACCTCTGTGGTGTTTACGATGGTGTGGTACTGGTATGACGGCTCTGTTGTTTGTCTATGAAGTCATCGTACCAGTACCACGCCATCGTATGCACCACGAACGTTCTTGAATATGGCCCCTATAGGTTTTATAATTAATATTGACGGTAGATAAATAATGAATGAAGTTGTCAATTTTTATGCATAGCTGTGCCATAGTTTCCCTTTCCGTCACTTTTGAAATACTAATGTTGTTGTGTGTTTTGTTTTTCTCTCTGCATAGGATGTGGAGGATAAGGCTCAGTTGTGCTCTACTGCTTCCTATCCTCGTTCTCGCCCACCCAAGCCAAGCCCTACACCGTTCCCAATATCCTTCCCCCCAGCAGCAGCAGCACCACCCTCAAGGCCCCAGAAATCCACCCAGAATACTAGCCATCTTAAGAACTAGAAGGTATTGGCGTCCTGGTCCGTTTGCAAGTCCTGAAACTCTACCAAACCCAGATTCACCTACTCAAGACGGATTAGCTTACAAGAACGACTATTTTACTGGATCGTTTGCCCGGGAAGATATGGATGGTGATCAGATGTATGCTGTAGGTGATCAAGAGAACGCAGGGCTAGCTAATCAGAACGCTTTTAACAATCAGGATTTTCTTGTCAAGGATGAGAATGGATTGCCTGTCATTCAGAACTCGCTTCCTGATGTGAATGATCTTGTGCCCAATCAGAGTGGTTTTGGGAGGCATCAGAACTTACTGAGTGGGTATCAGAGCCCAACGTTGTATCAGCTCCACACGCTGGGCAATCAGAATGGACAAATTGACGATCAAAACATAGCCAACTATCAGAACTTCATACCTGAAGACCTACTGGACCCTATCATAAGAGTCCCTGGCACTCAGATCAATATGATGGCACATCCAGACGACCCTTCGGTTATTCTGAGTAGCAATGATCACGAAGATGAACTCATGGATAATCAGAACACTATAGATGATTATTCGAGCAATATCTTACCCCATCAGTACAGAATTGCAGACCCAAACTACTCAGACTATCGCCCCTTGTTTCAGGATCCCAGGGTCAATCAGAATACAAGAAATCAGATCAACACTATCATTGATCCGAGAGTTAATCAGTTGAACCCTACTTCTGATCCCAGGCTCAATCAGAATACGAGGAAACGTCGAACAGATCTGGTGACCAATGGAAAGGATGAGGCCCCAGACTACCCCAGGACCCTTCCAGCCGCCCAGCCTACCCTCCAGGACTACATTGGTGATGGACCTCCTCGGTACTCACAACACAATCAAAGACCAGGGCAACACACACACCTCTTTCTCAAAGTAAGAATAACTAAATCTCTCTCTCTCTCTCTCTCTCTCTCTCTCTCTCTCTCTCTCTCTCTCTCTCTCTCTCTCTCTCCAGATATTTCTCAGTGCAAGAATAATTAATCAATCACTCTAACTCTCTCTCTCTCTAGACATTTCTCAGAGTAAGAATAACTAAATCAATATATATATATATATATATATCTCTCTCTCTCTCTCTCTCTCTCTCTCTCTCTCTCTCTCTCTCTCTCTGTAAAATGAAAAGGTGTGTATAGCCTAATAAGTCTACCAGACGAGATTTCACCTGTTTAATAGAACCACCTTCATTAAAAGATGGTGTGTTGTTTAATATTTATCTTTCATATAATATTATACTTGTCATGTCAAAATAATTCACGTTGTACAGTCACGAGCCATAATAAGTATCCAGGTGTGCTTGTAATAGCCTAATGGAGTATCAAACAAGCAAGTATGGTACAGTATAAGCGTTGTAATTGGTTCACAGTATAAGTGTTGTAATTGGTTCACAGTATAAGCGTTGTAATTGGTTCGCTGGTATGTATGTATGTCAAATGAGTCCAAACTTCAACAACACCTGGATTCTTGTAATGGCTCGTGACTGTACCAATGTTGTATCTATTTTTTTTTTTATTTATTGTGAACAGGACCTTGTGAGAGACGCGATAGGGAAGGATGGTAGAATGTCAACAAACTTTCATCATTCCCCACCCTGGCTGAAGGATAGACCCGTGAAGCGATATTGTGAGTACCTGAATGTGTGTGTGTGTGTCTTTGTCGTTATATATGTATCTGTGGTAGTAGTAGTAGTAGTAGTAATAGGTGTAGTATTAACAGAAGCAGTAGTAGAAGTAGTAGCCTAGTAGTAGAAGTAGTAGTAGTAGAAGTAGTAGTAGAATTAGAAGTAGTAGTAGAATTAGAAGTAGTAGTAGAGTTAGAAGTAGTAGTAGAATTAGAAGTAGTAGTAGAATTAGAAGTAGTAGTAGAGTTAGAAGTAGTAGTAGTAGAAGTAGTAGTAGTAGTAGAAGTAGTAGTAGTAATAGTAATAGCAGTAAGGTAGTAGTAATAGAAATACTAGTAATAGAAGTAGTAGTAATAGAAGTAGTAGTAACAGTAGTAACCAATTAGTGATATTTTAAGTATTATCTATAATTTGTGTTTAATGTCTGATTTTTCCATCAATATCTACCAATACATGTTTACTAATTATCATCACATTCAGCTTCCGTATTTATTTTCCTTCACGAACTTAATGCAAACTTAATCCTCCATCATCATTTCCCTTCCTATTTTATTCCTTCGTGTCTTACTCCTTCTCTAACTTCATCTTTCGTATATATTGTTTCCCTCTCATTTTCCTCTCTTCCTAACTTATTCCCTTGTATACTTTTCCTTTCTTAATATATAATTTTTTTCTTCCATCATCCTTCCTTACATCCTATTTATTTATTTATTACCACACCTACCTCCCTCTCTCCCTTCCTCCCTACCTCCCTCTCCCTTTACCTCTCTCTCCCTTCCTTCCTACCTCCCTCTCTTTACCTCTCTCACTTCCTTCCTACCTCCCTCTCTCTTTACCTCTCTCCCTCCCTTCCTACCTCTCTCTCCCCCCCTTCCTACCTCCCTCTCTCCCTTCCTTCCTACTTCCCTCTCTCTTTACCTCTCTCCCTCCCTTCCTACCTCCCTCTCTCCCTTCCTTCCTACCTCCCTCTCTCTTTACCTCTCTCTCCCTTCCTTCCTACCTCCCTCTCCCTTTACCTCTCTCTCCTTTCCTTCCTACCTCCCTCTCTCTTTACCTCTCTCCCTCCCTTCCTACCTCTCTCTCCCCTCCTTTCTACCTCCCTCTCACCCCCTT
>JAWQEG010001363.1:50000-67500 GCA_033782935.1 Petrolisthes cinctipes | reverse complement strand
GTTTCCAATCTTGAAAACATTGCAAGTGGCAGTCGTGAAGGGTAATATTAAACATGTTATAATTATCTGGTCAGGGAATTAAGTAATGGATAAACAAGTATACAACTATAGGGAGTTTTAAGGGGGAAGTTTTGTGTTGGTAAATCTGGAGCAACTGAATCCTCCAAACTATTCCAAGCAACAGAACACTATTATTTTTGCTCTTCTGGTCCTGTTTCATGGTATACTTTGGAGGAATCAAGGCACTCCGATGAACCAAAAAAGAATTACCAACTTAAGGGGATGATCTGCTTTTGGTTCATTGGAGCGTCTTGATTCCTCCAAAATATACCAGGAAACAGGACCAGATTAACAAATATAATGGTGGCCTGTTGCTTAGAGGAATCAGTTTGCTCCAGATTTACCAACACTGAACTTCTCCCTTAAGATATACAGTATAGTAAATGTGAATGTATTAATTAATGAGTTCTATAAAATGAAGGAAAAAGGTATAAGGATAGAGAATCATCAATGCTGTTTGAAGTAAGTTAGCTACACTGACTGTTTACCTATAAGTATTTAATTAAGGGGATAGTATACTTTTGATAGACTGGAGCACCATGATTCCTCCAAAGTATGCCAGGAAGGAAACAGACCCACATGAAGAAAAATAATGGTATCCTGTTGAATGAACTAAAATTTACATAAAGTTTATACACAATTATCACCAACTAACTAGGTAATCGATATAGGTACAGTTTTTTTTCTTTTTTTATCATTTAGGGGCCTAGACTGGACCAAAATAATTAACTAAGTCTGGAAAATTCAATACATACATGTTTACCATTCTAGGTTAATTAATGATTATCTGGATGTAACGTGACTGACTGACTGACTGACTGGTAGTTTTATGTGTGTACTCAGACTGTCTTATCTCTTTCTCATTGGGATCTTTTGAGGCTGGATCCTTGTTGATAAAGTGATGGACCGTATGAAAATTAACACAGTGAACTGAGAACGAAAACACTCAGGGAAAATAACTACAACAACAACAACTACAACCGAGAATGAAAACACGCTGGAAAAACAACAACTACTGAGAATGAAAACACGCTGGAAAAACAACTATAACAACTACTAAGAATGAAAACACGCAGGAAAAACAAACAACAACAACAACAACAACAACAACAACTACTACTACTACTGAGAACGAAAACACGCTGGAAAAACAACTACAACAACTACAACTACAAAACATTTTCCCTCTACGTTTTCAGGTTGCACAGATTACACCTTCCGTCTTTGAAGCTGGACTTTGTGTAATCATTATCGATAATTAATTAGTGAATTGAATAAAGAAAAAAGAATTCGCTGCTCACCCTTTTGTTTTAATTGTTATCCCACCCACCCACCATCCATCTATCTATACCACTGACTGAAGGGACACTGTGATTTAGTTAGAATATTAGAGGGAAATGAGTCCTTTAAATATTGCCATGAAACACCATGCACCTATATGGAATGAGCTTGTTTCATGGCATGGTCAGGAGGAATCAGTAGCCTCCAATTCTCATACATACACGATCACAGGTATCCTTGAGGGGATAGTACAGTAATTATACAGGTAAATCTGGAGCAACTGCACGACTCCTCCTCCAAAATATTCCAAGCAACAGGCCACCATTATTATTGTTATATATTTGGTAGTCATGTTTCCCGGCATACATTTAATTGGAGGAATCAAGGTACTCCCAGGGCATCAGAAGCTGAACTCTATTATTTACAGAACCATCAGATCCCCAACCTGCTAGATAGTTTTTTTTTTTTTTTTTTTTTTCGTGTGTATATACCAAGAATTTTTTTTTACTATTGGTATGATTAAGAGGGTCGTTATAATCTGTCCAATCTCACCTCATCTGTATCTGATAACTGATAAACCACTAACCTCTCGATCTTGTTTTATGGAGGTAGTATAGTATTGGTTCACTCGCTGACTATAGAATGTAGCCCACCTTGAGTCGAAGCCCGAGATCTGAAGCAGGCAGTTTCTGGACGACAGCCCACCTAAACCATGCATCACGAGGCCACACACTCACACACACATACATCTCGCACCAATGGAGGCTATGAGTGGGCGGGCTGTCTGTCGTCTATAACAAGAACTTGGTCTATAACAAGATCTTGGTCTATAGAAAACGCCTGCTCCAGTTTTCGGGTTTCGACACGGGTTGGCTAGAATTTATGGTCAGCGATCGAGTGTAGCCTACATTATTGTGCCTTCATTCGTATATCTGTTAGTTTTGTTTTCACTATTTAGGCAACACGACCCTAAAAGCCAACTCGAAGCTAATATAACTTAATTTATCTACGTGGTGTGTGTGTTATCGTATTTCTAAATCAATATTCAAGTCAGCCATATAATTTCACATTATTTCCCTTTATTCTTGAACCCTTCCCATTCTTCTTCCAACCCTTCCTATTCTCCTTCCGACCTTCCCATTCTCTCGTCAAAACCTTCCCATTCTCCTCCCAACCCTTCCCATTCTCCTTCCAACCCTTCCCATTCTCTTGTCCAAAACCTTCCCATTCTCCCTCACTTTGACAGTGGGAGAATGGGAACAAGATCTACTAAATTAAATTTCAGAAAAAATTATTTATAGTTGTCATTCAAATTACAATAAAATTAGACATTGATTAGCGTGTAATCTATGATATTTTGGTTCGTTCTCTCACTATAAAGATTTACGAGCCAAATGACACGTGTACGACTCGTAACGAGTTAATAATAACACTGAAATAATGAAGAGGTAGTAGCCAATCAACAAATCTCTCCGGTATCCTTTTTGTGAGATGGGCCAATCAGAGAGAGAGAGTTTTATTTGGCTCGTAATATGAACTGTTATGGCTCCCTACTGTGGGCTACTGATTCCTCCAAACTTTGGGTGATTGGTTCATCCTTTTCATTCATGGCTTGGAAACTGAAACCAAATGAAACTGGAGTAACTTTCCCCGACCACTGAGGTGAAACAATTACCCCACCATCTTGTAACAAGGATGACCCAACAATAACATCGAGAACAAGTGGGAGGGATTAGATAAGGGAAAACTCTGTTGTTGAAAAAAGGGCTCCTGATTCCTCCAAACAAAGCCAGGAAACAGAAGATCTCAATATTACTAGTAGGGGATCTGTTTCGTGGCATAGTTTGGAGAAATCAGTAGTCCTCCAGTTCACCAACCAGAGAATCTCCCCTTATTGCCTGGTCACGTGATCAGTGAGTTGAGGTGTGGAGCTGAAACACTATTTCTGCTCGAGGAGGTTCATCAGTTGACTCAAATATCGAACGCGGACACTCGTCATTCATGGTCTCAAGCTACACTATATTTATCTTGCTCGTCTCTCGTAATGCTTGTTACAATCGGGACAATAAACTTGACCAGGATAATAATAATATACCCGCTATATGCTAAAGAGTAAAGGCCACAACAATTCTTGGGAATCATAATACTGTACCCTCCTCAAACACACAGATATTGGTACAGTTCCCAAAGGTCCTTTACCCACTGTAGTGACTGTAGACTCAGTATGGAGTACAGTCGGCGGCAAAAGTCCTGTCGCCTCACTTGCTTCACAGAGGCACGCGATGTTCATAGACTCGGAGATTATTAGGTGTAGAAAACATGTGTATTTCTCGAGTCCATGAACACTGCTTCTCTCGGTAAAGCAGGTGAGGCGACAGGACTTCTGCCGCCAACTGTACATGTGGCAGCGTTGGACACGCTCGGATCATATCTGATACAGTACAGGATGATTCAGCAGGGAGATTAGTCTCATTCATAAGTGTAATTCGAATATTGTGACGCTGCCACATCTACGTCAGACTTGAAACATGGGGTAAAGAAGGACCTATAGGCAACTGCACATAAATTCATACATATACCCAAATCTGTTTATGCTGAAACTTCACACAAATATATGTTGTATTACAATCCTGATGTGATCATTAGAAACGCATTAACCCACCTTTACATAGTTGTCTCTCAGCGAATGCAGTAGCTGAGCCCATGACTCGTCTCTGACAAGGGAAGATTTGGTGTTTCTTGTGGTATACTGCAGAATTATGTACGAACATTTACTCACAGAGCTGTAATGTTGACTCTAATATTGTGCCAGGTGAAATATATCTCAGCATGTTGATATTTTCTTTGGTAATCAGAGGACTCACCATAATAATTAGTCAAAACACGAAGAGTGGCACACGCAGGTAGTGTTTGAAATAGACAGCAGGTTCACTTTTTGTTCGAATTCCCTGTAAATTTATATTCGGCTGTAGTTTCCACGTCCCTATTTTACCAGCCAAACTTTGACTTGACTGTCATCCATCTTTGCACTATTTGTTTTTATAGTTTCTGCAGCGACGATACACATTAACGCTGCTTTGCGCTGGCGAATGGTTTTAGGTGGCCATTCTTCAAGTCTAATGTGTGAGTATCAGGACACACAGCAAGTTGAAACAGAGCATTACGTACCACACTGTAGGCTATATCCCCAGATCCCCAGAGGCCCAGACACTGACACACTGACTGAACAAGGCAGGCAGCCAGGAACTTGCTAACAGCCTCGGGCGCTGCTTCACCACCCTCCATCCTGCTTCGAAACATGATAATTGTGCTCGGTCGCCTTAAGGGGTTCACTGAATTGCTGATCGTGAAACGAAGTCTTGACAACTTAAATGTTTAGCAACAGCAGGAGACGGTCAGTAAAGGAACTCAATTGAAGGATGAAAAAAAAATCTATCCGAGCCTGGACAACCCTGTCTATTTAAAGATAATAAAACGATGCATTTAATTCCTTAAATAACGTGATTTCATGCGACTATCACTAATAATAACAATGATAATAATAAAACCCACTTAAGCCAATGAATATCTTTACTCATTCACATTCACTGTTAAAGTATTATAAGTAAATCTAATTGCATACTGCATGCAGCATATTTATAAAAGAAATAAATTAGTTATTACACTGACATCCATTCTGAAAGACTGTAGGAGTAAGCACAACAAAATTAACAATATACTCAACAATCAGAAGATGAAGAAAAAATTAACTACCTGTGGGTTGGTTGGTTGTACAGTAGTTGTAAGGATATTTTAACAATAATAGTCTGTGGAAAAGTAGATTCACTTCCAACCTTGTCATTCTCAATAGTTGCATTATGTTTGTAACAACATTGCACTTATTCCTTATATTATAACCAAGACGACTGACCACTGAAACCCTAAAACAACACAAAATAGTAAGTTGGAAGTCTAGTGTATCAGAATAGTTATAGTAATAAATAACTTTGACCACATTGTACATAATTTTCTTAAGGGGATACTATACTTTTGGTACATTAGAGTGCCTTGATTCCTCCAAAGTATGCCTGAAAACAAGAATAGATTAACAAAAATAAAGATGGCATGTTGTTGGGAATAGTTTGGAGGAATCAGTTGCACCAGATTTACCAACCCAATAGTACTGTACCCCATTAAAATAAGAATCAACAGAACCACGAGATTAAAACAATTAAAATAATACATAAAGAGGATAACAACAAATTACATTAACCTGTAGAGAAGCTAATAATACCCCATTGTCTTTCATTCAGTCATGCTATCTATTACATGCATAGTTCTTATTTCATTCAGTTTGTATATACAGTAAAAAGATTAATAGGAATAAGAAGTATCAATCAGTTTATGGCATTTAATATAACTACCCATTCTATTAACTGCCTCTTATTATATTAGTCTCTAAAACAAGGCATAAAAACTAATTGGATAATTCCCCAGAACATAATCATCTATTTATGAGAATATTATTTAATTTGTGTGTTATTAGGCCTTAAGTTACTAATGGGAAGCACTAACATTCTCATCTTCAAGGGTTTCTTTCAGCTGAATAATAATGTCTTCTATTAACCTATTAAACTTTTATGTACAGCTTGTCATCATCAGACTATAAGAAGGTTACGAAATCAGAGGGCATAATAACTTATGTCCCCTTTTTTCTATTCTCTTGTCTGATATACAGTACTGTACTGTCAAATACGTGTTACTCATGTGTCTTTTTCACAACAAATAATGTATCACACTGGTTATTTAAAGTTTAACTAGCCTTTACTCAAAAACTGTTCTGTCACGCAACCAGCTTAATGGGTCTTAGGTACACATATGTAAAGAGACTAAAATCCATTCTAACAGGATATTAACATAGAAATACGTCATAATGGTATACCAACCCCCTCAAAAGAGGAGCTTATTTATCTATAGTACAGTACTAATATTCAGCTATAGCAAAACATATGTAGGAAAATATGCTGGTTTTAAATCAATCAACAAATCTGAAAAATATATATAATAGATAAATAAATAACAATAAATACTGTCAATGCCCGAAGGAGTTGTTTGTTGAGGCATTAAAAGAGTGGCATGTGTATTATGTGGGCCTCAGATATTGGCTAAAAATCTTCATCCAAAGGTGGAACATAAGAAGAAAAATAACTGTGAATAGAAGAAAATCACTAACAGTTCCTACAGTATTCTCCTCTCCAGGGGTGAGGGTTCAAATATACTGTGACTCCAATTCAATATGGCATCTGGTAAAGAGGAGATGAAAGTGTTATAGAGTAATCCCTTTTCTCTGTTCTTATGCAAGTAGTCATGTTGATTTTACACACTGTATCTTTATGTACTTGATTTATAACATGTTCCAACTTTGAACACTGATTTAATTCCCAATATGATGTCATGCTTTGGAGATATGAGAGAATATATACATCCTCTCTCTCACTCCAACCCTGGTATGGCATCCAGTGGTGAAGGTACGGGTGAACTGTGGCTGTATTTTGGTTGACAGGCACACCCAGACTCAACCAGTACATAGTCTTGTCCAGTGAGAGTGACTGGACCGAGGGGGATGACCAGGAAGAGGTAAGGCACGTATGTCTGAGCACACTTCCCCTTCACCACGTCACATTCCTCACTCCTGCAAGATGATGGTTTGAAATAAGGACATTAGAATATTGGTAGCAGTCCAGATTTATAGTTACAGAGCACACACATCTATTACAGTAACAATATCAAGACTAATAGGCAAATGCATTGCTACATAATGAATGCATCCTGATAGTTAACATAAGGAATATCATACTGTATAAAGCTTTAATTCTTTAAGTGCTGGCCACCCATACCAGAGATTCTTCCCTCTCACTTACTCGCAGACTTCAAAGATGACCTGTTGGAGAAGATCAGGGAACTTCTGCACAATAGTGACTGGTTTTCCCGAGGTGAGGCTTATTCCATACATAGGGGCCGTGGTGTTGTATCTTGTCTTACATAGGCGGGCAGGTGGGCCAGGTGGACAGGTAGGAGATGATGAGGATGAGGACGAGGATGAGGATGAGACTGTAGTGGTGGAGGATGATGACGCCTTGACTGAGGAGCGTACTAGATTGTCCATCGCAGCTGAGCCGCCCATACTGCGTCCTGTAGTTAAAATTGTAGTTTTTTAATTGCATTTAATAATTAATTACCTAGTAGAATGTGAATTTTTACCTCCATATATTATAGAGTACAGTAGATAGATAGATATAGAATGCATAGTATATATATATTTTCCATTTAGAATACAGATTTATAAAACTCTAAAAAATGTTCTTTGGAATTAGGCCTACAGCACATTATAAACTAATTGTACAACAGAAACTGAGGCACTGGGGAGTCAAACTTACTACACTAAATATTGTGGCTTAGAGTTGCCAGTCTTATGAGGCTTTTCACATACAGTATTAAACATTATGCTATGTATTAATATATACATAGTAAAATGCTTAATAAATAATAATTCCACCTGAAATAGGTCATTAACACATAAAATATATACATAAAATATACAAAGAGAAGAGGTATATAAGAGCACCAATGTAACCTATGAGTAGCTTGGATTTACTGCAATATTACGAATACAATAATCTTGCTTTGCACATAAATAATTACACGAGAAGGTTCATTAACACGTAGCAAGACCTCATGACACACCTCCCAAATATACCACAAAAAATAAAAGTTAGCTTATGGTTACCATGACCACAAACGGTCATATGTGCCTACTTTCCAGCACACATCTGTAGAGTGCAATTTTGTGGTTTGAGGAAATGTGTGTGTGTGTGTGTGTGTTCCAGCTGGCGTAAATGTGTGTGTGTGAAGGGGGAGGGGAGGGGATGAAAAGGGCTTATCCGTGTCTCATTTATTACCTTTTCCGTTTTCTATTCGTTTTCACTGTTTATCACTATATTATCTGCTTGTTAGCTTTGTTAGCCGGATTACTAGACAAAATGTTATGTGTATATTATAACGAATTTTATAGCAAAAGTGGGTCTCGTGATTGGCAACAAGTAAGTAATTAAATTCTGGGAACGATCTGGCTCTAGGATATTTTTTTTAATTTCTTTGCGGAGGTAATGAGTATGAAAATGGATACTCCTTACCGTAAATTTTCACTGTATAGTTTCTAGACCCCTTTACCACCACATATCCACCTCTTCTATCCATTTCTTTCTATCACTAAACTACTACTTTACCTCCTTTGCTTCTCCATCCATTCGTCAGTCTGTTTATTAACGTACGGTATCTACAGTATCTATCTGTTTCCAGCTGACTGCAAGCAGAGAGACAGATGGGCTGATTACATTATGGTCAGAAAACGGAAAAACGGCATTAGACCACTACGGTATCACAATATGGAGTTAAAGAACCAATATCTCTCTCTCTCTCTCTCTCTCTCTCTCTCTCTCCACTACGGTATCACAATATGGAGTTAAAGAACCAATATCTCTCTCTCTCTCTCTCTCTCTCTCTCTCTCTCTCTCTCTCTCTCTCTCTCTCTCCAACCCGTTATACATAAAAGGATCTTCCAGTGCGTGGCTGATTATCAATTGCTATAGAACGTAATAATTCCTGTGTTTGGTATCTTATATAATTCTATCTGAAAACATAACTAGACAGGTTTTCGATATGGTGAGTGATAATTTTTATAGCCCAAACCTGAGTATACATACCAACATGAGTAATTTCCCTGAATGCTACAACTGCAGTGATGGTAGTGTCAGTGGTAAATGTCATCTCACCTCACTTGATTCATCTAGACCTGTGACATTCATAGATAATGTATGTATAAAACACGTGCATATTTCTGGCAACAGATGGTATACTCCCTCATCACCCTCCGCCCTCACAACCACACACATCAGGGTGCCATCTGTTGGAACTAACTTGGAAGAAATGGGAACGTTTTCTACACCTAACATTTTCGAGTCTATAAAAATCGAGGTAGCCAGGTGGGGCGACATGACATTTGATACTGACTGTGCATGATTTTACAAATAGGTCACAACGGGTGTACAATTTATAACTTCACGATTCCATTGAGATTTTGAGCCACCTTAAAACTTAACGTCATCACAAACGTACTGTACACCCGAGCTCGAAATTCGCGACCACGTACTTAGATGTTTATGCCATTTGAGCTGGTAACATTCATTCGGTGAGGAATCAGAGTAGGTGGAACATAGTAGAGCAGTGGTTCTTAACCAGGGAGGCCGGTTCCTAAGGGGTGCGAGGATGCCTATGAATAATTAAAGCAAAATATATTTTAATATACGCATGTTATTTTTTTCTGAAAAAAAAAACTTTTTGCTACAGCAGTGTTCTGAGGTAGCGATAATCCTACACCTAATTTCCTAATGAAGTGCCAACGTTGCAACAGACTCGAGTATGGGATAAACGTATGTGATTCGGAGGGACGAGGGAGGGAGGACACATTGGTGACACAGAGGGAGGAAGGTTATCGTCACGTCTCAGACCACACCACACCTCCCTCACCATCAACACACAGTCCTCTGCTTGAGTGATTTATGGTTTCCCTGTTTTAATAACCTTTTCTTATTGATACATATACAGTAGGGTGGAGGATTGGTTGTGAATCATTTCTGATTTTGCTTTCTTCACATATATTTAAATGGGCGGCTTATGTAACATAGATCATTACTGTAGCGGTGTATCCATTACAATACTTTCATGGAATGCATTGTCATGGCTACAAATGTGCTTATTAAAAACCACCTATTTCAGTTTTAGCATTTTTTTGTATTTCAGGAATCGTGGGGTGCGAGAACTGACTGCTGATGTGAAAGGGGTGCATATGTTGAAAATGGTTAGGAACCACTGTAGTAGAGGGACATGATACAATCTTTTTTTTTACCTACAGTGACACCTTCCACACACAGAGTTACCAGCTCAGATGACATTAACAATTGGGGACGTGGTCACGAATTTACGAGCTCGAGTTTACATTATAGGTACTGGATACGAACCCTCTGGAGTTTGTGGTGTGTTAGCCTTGTGGAAGTTGTACAAGAGTCGTTCCCTTGTGGTGCTGGGGTCTAAGGTGCTGTGGAGAGTGCGACCACGGCGACTGTTGCGGGGAGGTCCGAACTCACCTTCTGAGAATAGTTTGTTCACCAAGGCACTGTGGGGATGGAGGCATACATTGACAGAAAAGTGGCATACATTGACATATAAGTGGCATACATTGACATATAAGTGGATAAATTAGTATACATTGACATATAAGTGGATAAACTGGCATACATTGACAGGAAAGTGGATAAACTGGCATACATTGACAGAAAAGTGGACAAATTAGCATACATTGACATATAAGTGGACAAATTAGCATACATTGACATATAAGTGGACAAAGTAGCATACATTGACAGAGAAGTGGACAAATTAGCATACATTGACAGAGAAGTGGACAAATTAGCATACATTGACAGAAAGGTGGACAAATTAGCATACATTGACAACTAAGTGGACAAATTGATATACCGATACTCAGACACACAGAGAAAGATGTATAAAAATGCCATACACATACAAGTAGTAAAGGTAAATATTGGTATGTGAATGTATGTAGTGTACAGTACAGTCTGCTCCAGTTCATGAAATCCATTCTGAATTATAATTGTCAATCCCATCTAGTCTACGTGTGAGGAAGATTCGAATCATTTAAGTTACTCTTGGAAGCAGATGGAGGGTTGATTGTTTTGATAGTTGTTCACTCTTCATATTTTCACGTTCATACATTGAGTAACCTTCTATGAGCTGAAGCTGCTTTTACACACACACACCAATGAGCTGTTTGTACACACACACTCACCAATGAACTGGAGCTGCTTGTACACACACACACACACACACACACCAATGAGCTGTTTGTAAACACACATACACACACACACCAATGAGCTGCTTGTACACACACACACACGCCAATGAGCTGTTTGTACACACACCCACACCAATGAACTGGAGCTGCTTGTACACACACACACACACCAATGAGCTGTTTGTACACACACACACACACACACCAATGAGCTGTTTGTACACACACACACACACACACCAATGAGCTTCTTGTACACACACACACACATACCTTGGATACGGTTGTCCATCAGGTCCGAGTGCCATGGGGTCAATAATTGCGTCTCCCCACGTGTAGCGTCCAAACACCACCTCTGCTCCACACCCACATAACCACGCCCACACCCACAACACCCAACACAGTGCTCCTCTTCCATACATCTTGCTCGGCTGGCGATTCCAAGATCAAAACTGAAAAAAAAAGGTCCTTTAAAGTTTTCGTCCTTTTTCCAGATGCCTTTCCTGACACCAACAAGCCTCACTATTGATGATTCCCTTGTTGGTAAATTGGAAGGCTACTGATTCCTCCAAGCTAAGCCACGAAACACTGATCCCCTATAAGTAGCATTAAGGTCGTCTGTTTCCTAGTATAGTTTGGAGGAATCACTAGCCATCCAATTTACTATAAAGAGAATCTCCCCTTAACATGAATAACTCCAATTTATCCGAATCGTGAGTGGCGAGTGAGCCGTATAGAATTGTTGCTTCACCTTACGACTCGAACATCAGATTGCATAGAATGAAGATGTGAGACGATAATAATGGAGTTATCATTTTGTTCACTTGCCACTTACAGGACAATGACGTCTACAACTCTTCGTGGCTCAGGAAGCAAGCCATTGTCCACCTTCCCCACGTCGTGTTTGAGAAGCTACTTCTTTACGTGTAATGTTTGGGAACTAGTTTTTTGGCGCGCAATGTTTGTCGACTAGGATTTTGTGCGCGCTGCGAGGAGTGAATATTGGCGGGTGGAAAAGATTGAGGTCTATGCACTAAGGGATTTCTTAGCATATTACTGTATTGTGTTTATTGGTATACTTTTTTTTTGTACCCAAGCGAGTGACATCATATACTAATATTCTAATATACTTGACATACCAATTAACCTTATTTGTCAGTCTAATATCATTATAAACCTATCCAAAGTTATAATCAATATATAGGTTAATGTTTATCTGTCTGACTTGAAATAACGTCATCGTTTCTTAATACATAATGTATGAACAATTTAACATAAAGTATAACATTAAACTTGAACCAATGTGATGCACTTGGAAGAATATCTGTGCGGGAAATTTTCAGTAACCCCTCGAGTGTTTGACTTCTTCTCATATTTCTGGCTTCCACTTTTTATGTTCCGTTTACTCTTTTCCCTTTCTTTAAAACGGACAAACCTGCTACCCATTTACTGGACAGTTTCTTCACCTTCAGGGATGTGGAGGTCACACTCAGACACTGACCTTCCTGGCTTCACCTTTATCCAATTAAGTTCATTCTGGTGGAGTCCTGTATAAGCAGATTATATATCTATATTGCAATATTAATCAGTTTTAATTATAATTATCTACAATGTCTTTTTTTTATACTCTTGAAGGCCTACCAAGACAGACAACCCCAGAGGACAAACTTGGGTCGACAACCTGTATGATGTTCCGAGACTCCAGCCTCCCTCTCTCCCTCCATCCCTCGCTTGTGTTGATGACGTACAAGCTGAGATATCCTCACTATTGTGTTGTGCCAGTACTCCCGGAGACACGCCATGCAGTATACAACAACAGGTCTATAGTACCAGTGATCTTCGGTCCCATGTCAGATTGTTTTGTTCGTTTGGTTCTTACCGCCATCAGAACACAAGTCAATGGTGGTTTTCCCTAGTTCTTTTGGTATTTGTATTGTTGCCTTTACTCTTCTTCCAAAACATACACACACGTAAAGTTTAGGCATAGTGTTGGAATAGTGACCAAGGAATACAATCAAGATATCTTCCTGAATGCACACATCGAGAACGGGTCCCTTCCTTGATGAAAAAATAAAATAAAATAAAAAATAAAAGTAAAAAGCTGAGTAATGGTATTTAGTTTCGTTTGTTTTTCATCCGATAATATATAACTACATGAATAAGCAAGTTCATAAATAACCAGACTGGGCCTTAATGCATCTTAATTCGAGAAAGTCGCTCTATTGTAGTTTTTCATATTTATAAAGCAAAAAATAATGTAAAAAAATTAATCATAGTCCTTCACTGCCTTTAAAATACTATATCTGTATATCTAGAAAAAGTTATATACGTAATGGGATTTCGATGTGCACGTTGCTATAATAAAGGTTTCATAGATTTCAACGGTTTTTACTGGTTTTAACGGTTTTAACGGCCTCTAATGGCAGCTGCATCTTGACCGAACCAAATCCTTGACACTGATAGGTTTGTCGTCATGGTCGTGATATTTGATTTTACAGTAAAAACAGCCATTAGTTACGGAGAGAGAGAGAGAGAGAGAGAGAGAGAGAGAGAGAGAGAGAGAGAGAGAGAGAGAGAGAGATTCATGCAAAAACAGGCCAAACACAATTATGCTTCCGTTCACACTTGTACACACACACACACACACACACACACAGATGCAGTACACACACACACACAGCGGGAGACAATAGAGGAAGATTCTTTGGCCAGAGGGAGATGACTATACGATGAGTGGGACAGTAAGGAGAGAGTTAGTGGTTCCTATACTGTATATGGGTCATGAAGCCTATGCACAAAATACCTATGGTTGGCTTGTTGTATATCACCCCTGTCTATTGTAATGTGGGTCAATTTATACGTCTCTGTTCTATATATTATACTGTACTCATTCTTTATATGGGCCAACGTAAACACAAACAAATTCCATCCCATCATCAACTGACTGTCGAACATATAGATAGATATTTTTTTTTGCTTTATATTTCGACTGAGATTTTTTTCCTCTCGCCAAATCCTGCATGAGTGACCCGTGCATGTCGTCCAATACAATATATCAATTTGTTATCTTCATTTCAACACAACATAAACCCGTCTAGAGTTCCCAAAAGAGCCAGGCAGGGTTTTGTGAAATGTAAATAAAGATTCTACAAACATACCGTGTGATTACTGTGGACGATGGTGGTATGTACAACAAATAAGACTTTTTTTTTTCTAGAGTATACATGGATACTTAGGCAATTATTATCTTGTGGTCTTTTGAAGGGAAGTTCAGCGACCTCTCCATCCTTTGCCTGTCACGGTAATTAAACCTTTTCAGAGAGAGAGAGAGAGAGAGAGAGAGAGAGAGAGAGAGAGAGAGAGAGAGAGACTGAGGTATGCTCATAGGAATAATTAAATAGTAAAAAATAACAATAAAATGAAGAAAAGCAAAGACACTTACAAAGGCAGATAGATTTATAGACAGATAGGAAAAAAAATCAATAGATGGACATGAACAAGGAAAAAAATAAAAGTAAAAAACATTGATAGATAGATCACAGGAAGAGAGATTTTCTGATCTCACCTGGGCTCATTTTTGACTCGCACTCATTACCTGAATCAATGAGTTAATTACCTTATCCAATTAGTCAGCTGTTATTGAAAACCTGAACCTAATTATATCCAGGGTATTTAATCTTATACCAGTTTTACAGTAATTAAAACCTTAATAATTAGTTTTTTTGCAACATAATAATAATAATAATAATAATAATAATAAAAATAATAACAATAATAGTAATAAATTACCTGGAACCATCAAAATTCAATCACTTTTAGAACTCATAATGTCCAATCATCTTACGAAATCTAGTCAAAATCCGTCGACAAGTTTTTTTTAGATAATCTGGTTCACTATCCAACAAACAAAAACAAACAAACAAACAAACAAACAAACTAGCGTGAGTGAAAAATACCCAACCTTACGTAAATATAATTTCCGAAGGTTATAAATTAAGGACCCTGTGATCGTGTATGAAAATTGGAGGTTTCTGATTCCTCCTGACCATGCCACGAAACAAACTCCTTCCGTATAGGTGCATGTGTGTGTTTCGTGGTAATATTTGAAGGACTCATTTACAGTCACTAGCACTAATAAGTATTCAGGTGTGCGTCGAATACCTAGATAGATACAGTGAATTAATGCACAATAAGATCTCCATTGGAATTAGTTCATTGGTGAATTGGACTGTTCAATCTTCAACCAAAGCTGTATACTTATTAGTGCTCGTGACTGTACCTCCAATTTTTCTAACTACATCACTGGGTCCCTTAATAATATTCCCTCGACAAGTCAGGGGGCCGATACCTTCCTGTTCCTGGTGCGACCTGCTCAACCTTTTTTTTTTTTTACCTTTTTTTTGGGGGTACTTTATTTTTGGTATACATTTAGAGCCCCTTGATTCCTCCAAAGTATGCCAGGAAACAGGACTGGATGAACAAAGATAATGTTGTCCTGTTGCTTGGAATAATTTGGAGGAATCATTTGCTCCACATTTACCACCAACACTGTACTGACCCCTGAATTAAGAGGTCAGTCTGTTTTGGGTGAACTTGAAGGCAATTGGTTCCTCCATACCATACCAGAAAACAGACGAGTTACTCAATATAACAAGTAGGGGTTAATTATTTTTCCTAGGACTGAATGGAGGAATCACCTTAACTCATTATTTCACCCAAAACAAAAGGACCCCTGAATGTCAAAAGGAAACGACCCAGTGAACACAATTAATTAAGGGAAAGTAGTACAGTGTTGGTAAATCTGGAGTAACTGATTCCTCCCAACTACTCCAAGCAACAGATCACCATTATTTTTTGTTACTCTGGTCCTGTTTCCTGGCATACTTTGGAGGAATCAAGGCACTCTAATTTATTGTACCATACCACAAGTATACTATCCCCTTAACACTTTATTACTTCACTCATGGTCAGGTAATTATCACTTCCGAACAGGTTATGACATCTTCCTTTTCCTTGCCCGTTTTTTTTTTTTTTTGAGCCGGAAATATTGCGACGAAAAGAGTGTATATAGTTTTTTTTTTTTTTTTTTTTTTTTTTTTTTGTGGTTGTGAGTACCTTGGGCACTGGTAGTAAATAACTGGTTTGCTTTGTAACACCCAATATGGAGAAAACACCATTAACCTTTGTCTGTCTACTTGTTCACTTTGCTTAGCGCTGGAACACAACTCAACATACACACTTTATATTTATCTATCCATATATACATACAATTGCATAGGCTAAATAGGAGTATAATTATATTCTATACATTACTTACTCCTTACATATAGGTTCAGTATATCTATAATTTTCTTCTATATGTTAATGCTAATGTTACTTTGCGATAATGGAAATGGGTTATAATGCATAATATACAATACAACTGGTGTAAATATATTATGTTGGTGAGATATTGGTTAAGGACTGGTAGGGTTGGTAAGGTTATTGTCTCACAGGGAAACCCAGTCGTCACTACCCCTCCCTCTTGAATACCACCCACTCCCTCCCTCTTGCAGACCACCCACTCCCTCACTCCCTCCCTCCCTCCCTCCCAGTCGTCACTACTCCTCCCTCTTGCATATCACCCACTCCCTCCCTCCCTCTAGCATACCACCCACTCCCCATCACTCCTCCCAGTCGTCACTACCCCTCCCTCTTGCATATCATCCACTCTCTCACTCCCTCCCTCCCTCTAGCATACCTCCACTCCCTCACTCACTCCCTCTAGCATACCACCCACTCCCTCCCTCTTGCATACCACCCACTCCCTCCCTTCCAATCGTCACTACTCCACCCTCTTGAATACCACCCACTCCTCCTTCTTGCATACCACCCATTCCCTCCCAATCGTCACTACTCCTCCCTCTTGAATACCACCCACTCCCCTCCCCTTCCTCACTCCCTCCCTCCTCACCTTACCTTCCCCACCTCACCCTTCATGTGCTACCTCCATGGCTACCTCCCTCCCCCAACCACTCCTCTCCCCTCTCCTCCCTCCCACTCCATGTACCACCAAGTCCACCATCACACTACCTCCCTCTCTCCTTCCTTCACCTCCACCTGCACCCTTCCACCACCACCACCACCACCACCATTTTTCTACTTCCCTCCACCAGTCACACTCCCTCCCTTTCTCACCTCGACCTCTAACACCACCCTTCCTGTTGTCTTTCCTTCCTCCACCTCCACCTTTCTCCCTCCCTCCCT
>JAWQEG010001363.1:0-47500 GCA_033782935.1 Petrolisthes cinctipes | reverse complement strand
GCTAATCACTATACTGATGGTGTACAATAACAACATATGAAAAAGTTACTTGTATTAAGTAACTATAACTTTGTATACTATTTATTACACGTATACACTACCTATAATATTATACCTTAAAGGTGGATGATTAACAATTGCATAATTACTCTGACGGTGTTCCAAAATTTGACCCTGCTGCCCACTCCAAAAACGAAAAACCATTGATGTTCGTAGATGTAATTGACGGCTTATATTAATCTCAAAGGAATAACGGCAATAACGGTTTTAACGGTCGCTGAGCCAACGGTCCAAAAAAGTTCACCTTCTTGTCTTTTCCTGGAGCTTAAGGCGGCGTAACACTGGTTATGTTTCCCTCTAAAAACACACTCTATCTCTATCTCTCTCACTCTAAGTGTGTGTGTGTGTGTGTCAGTCTACATTGTGTGTGTGTGTGTCAGTCTACACACATGTGTGTGTCAGTCTACATTGTGTGTGTGTCAGTCTACATGTGTGTGTGTGTGTGTGTGTGTGTGTGTGTGTTCATCCTCTGCCTGGCCCCGTTACCCTCTCACTTCGACACGCGCCACCATCTCGACAGATTATTTTGAAGGCGTAGACCAAGGTAAAAGAAGCTATATTTACCTTGGCGTAGACTACACCTTACTTGGGGTCACGGTCTTATGGGACTTAGTACAGTGTTGATAAATCCAAACTATTCGAAGCAACAGGCCACCATTATTTTTCTTAATCTGGTCCTGTTTCCTGACATACTTTGGAGGAATCAAGTAGTTCAGGATATCAAAAGGGTACTGTCACCTTAATATATGTTTCGGCTCCATAACACCCTATTCAACGTACCACCCAGAAGACATCGAAGGGAGGAGGGGGGGGGGGGGTAAAGGACAACACACACACACACAAAATTGAGTGCATAACACCCTATCATCCGCACCAACCAGGGGGGGAGGGGGGAGGTATATAAAGGACACACACACACACACACACACAAAATTAGTGCACACAAACAATAACACAACACACATACCATCAGTTGAACACACACACATACACACACACACACACGGCCCACCCACCCATAAGATGTAAAATTATGAAGCAAATGATTCCCCAAAAATATTCAAAGAAACAAGTAGGTTATGGTAGCCGATTTGCTCTGTTCTTCACATAATTTAGAATAATCGTGGCATTCCAATATCTCAAAAGTACATAGCATTATCTCCTGAGCCCAATTTAACGAAGAGATATTATATGATACGAATAAATACGATACAAATTTTACGATAAGAATGAATATGATACAAATTTTACGATAAGAATTGATATGATACAAATTTTACGATAAGAATGAGCATGATACAAAGTTTACGATAAAAATGAATATGATACAAAGTTTACGATAAGAATGAATGTGATACAAATATTATGATGTAAATTATATGATACAAATGAAGGTAGTAATAACATCTAGGATACAACAATCTCTCTGTACTCTCGAGACTCAGTTTGGCGGGGAAAGACGTGGGAATGTGTGAATGGGAAATGTAGGTCAGCTGTTCCGGACATTCTAGAGATAACCTGTTTGTTTCTCTCTCTCTCTCTCTCTCTCTCTCTCCTTAGCAGTACCCCAAGTAGGCATATAGAAATAACAAAGGAAAGAGAGAGAGAGAGAGAGAGAGAGAGAGAGAGAGAGAGAGAGAGAGAGAGTACTATGGGTATGACTAAAGTGTGACCGATTCCCTCTGGGTATGTAGAGTGTTATGACGGTGTTACGGTTTAGAGAAGAGCAGAAACGCCGAGGTCATCCCTTGTTATTAAATATTACCACCTATATTTTCATTACATATAATTATTATTATTATTATTTAGCTATACGACAGAGCATCCCGTGAGGCATATACTGCAGTCTACATCAACATGCGTACATACAATTGCCTGCACTTATAACTGGTACAGGACTAGAGGATTGACAAAGCTGAATGAACCAGTTATAAGTGCTGGCAACTGTACATCAGAATCTTTACACCATCAACAAGAGGTCGATATACCCTGTGTAGTCTATATATGTAGATGACTGGGCATTAGATTATGCATCTCAACATATTGGGCTGGTCTGACAAATTGGCGGCTGCTGATGTCTTCGCCACAAATAATTCACATCCAGACTGATTTTCGACTCGTATCCTACTAAAAAAAAAAAAACCACACATTCTGATATCTGCCTAAGTTAACAAAAAAAAAAAAAAAAAAACGATGAGTAATATAAATGTCAAGATCGAGGATTTTATTTTTGTTTTTGTTTTTTTATGATTGTAAGTCCTAGTTCACGTCTTTATAAACCCAGCGGCAGGAAAAGTCTTAATTAATTCTTCACACATATAATTCCCCGGGTCACTGATCTTTTTGTTGTTGTCATGGAAGAGGTCAATGAGGGTCGTCTATGCATCTCGTCAGCTATGTAGTATAACGGTAAGGATTATTAGAGTGAAATTTAACACCAAGCCCAGAGGGTATATTTGACACTAAGGCAAGCATAGGACTGGTAGAAATAAGTTAAATAGGAGAAAAGTGACAGATAAAACTACAAAGAAAGATACAAACCTATATAAACTACAAAGAAAAATTATTATGTGGGGCAAAAGGAGCAGGTATATATATATTTATGCATGGGACAAAAAGTGCATGAGACGACGTGGGAGAGTAAACGTAGAGGATTCACTATAAGGGGTCAGGTATGAGAGGGAGGACAATATCACAGTAATAAGATGGCAACCTCACTCCAACACCTCTATAGGCCAATACATATGAAACATAGTACAGTATACCAGGGTTCATAGACTATAAATCCTACATAGTACCAGCTTGAGAGGGAGGACGTCAAAGTAAGAAGGCGACCTATACCTACCAAACCACCCACACACTCGAATATCATCAATGGTCAATAGCAAACATGATATCAGCTTGAGAGGGAGGACGTCAAAGTAAGAAGGCGACCTATACCAACCTACCTACCTACCTACCGACCACCCACCCACTCACTCACTCACAGGAACACCACCAAAGGCCAATAGGAAACATAAACAAGACTAACTAACCTGCTTTACAACCGGGGCGGATCTTATAGGACCTCATTGTGACACACTTCCGGGCTCGAACTTCGGGGTGAATCTCTGTGTTATTGTATTATATCCTGTGCTTTAAAATAATTGTGTATGTTATTTCATCTGTTATCTTAGCGTGTTTTGTCTTCGTTTGTGTATCCTTCGCCCACTTTAATTGTCTCTTTTTAATTCCGTCTCTCTTTAATTTTCTCTCTCTCAATCTCTCTCTCTCTCTCTCTCTCTCTCTCTCTCTCTCTCTCTCTCTCTCTCTCTCTCTCTCTCTCTCTCTCGCTCGCTCTCTCTCTCTCTTTTTAAAATATAAAAATGTCAGTCTATGATACACATAAAACATGATTATTTTTTAACAGGAAATGGGAGTCTCACTAACTCTAATATTGTATCTATATCCATTTTCCCTACACTAACCTTATTAAATTCTCGTTTTATTTTATTTTTTTCTTAACCAATATCGTCTTCCCGTCTTTTTTATACATAACGGTGTGGTACTTTCTATAGGCCTACTCCTTTTACCTGGGGCTGCGTGACTGGTCCGTACTGGGTCATTTACTAAAGTGATTGGTTGGGTTATGAAGAATATGTCGTATTCGTATGTAACCTATTTAATATAATACTTGGAAAAGGCCTAGTAAGGAAGTACTCTGTTGTGGAGTGATTGGAAGGACGACCATTTCCTCCCAACTGTAGGAAAACTTAAAAATCCTCTATACGTAGTCTGTTTCCTGTCATATAATTTGGATGAATCAATATATTCATTCATGACAACCTTACGTTTTCATTGGTGCTGTAATATTACATTTTTACACCAGGTAGTGGAAGTAAAGTTCTTATTAAATATACATAGTTGACTTGGACTGTAAATTAAACCTGCTAGTTATCTTGACTCGCTGACTCATGAATGAATATTACAATTTACAACCTTCCTATTAAGGACTTGGAGGAAAAAAAAAACCTTACGTAAAAGTGAACCTTATTTGCCTGCGTTTTGTGTGTGCATACTTTCTCCTAACCGCACATAAACATGTTTTCCCATACTCGAAGGAGCAGTGAAAACAAAAGACAAACGCGGGTCCATTTTTCATTTCCAACCCAAACTTTCAGATGCAAGAGAAAATCACAATGACTTTCTTTCGCCATGTGTTTGACTGTTTTCTCTCACAGCATGAGATGTAGACAAAACAAATGATATGTTGCGGTGTGTTTCCCCTACCCCTCCCTCCCCCTTCAACGAACATTGACAGGAGTTCCATATATTTAAGGGGATGGGAGTGGGGGGAGGGGGGAATACACTTTTGCTACCATTTCTTCCCTTCAATTACAAAGGATAATATATAAAAAAAAAATCACCTCGATTACACAAAAAAACAAAATTAATATACAATGCACAAGAGACCAAGACCTGTAAACTCACGCCCCTCACTCTACATTCCTCCTTAATATTTTTGTTTACTTGTATGTGAATTATATTTGGCCGAATTCTGGCGGGTGTGAAAGCTGCCATATATCCCTCACCATGGAGCTGGTACGAACTGCCTCGCCCTGCTGACATAAACACCTTGACTGACTGACTGACTGACTGACATGAGAGCCCAATGTCTTGTTTTTATTCTCTCTCTCTCTCTCTCCTGTCTATTTATATCTGTGTGTCTGTCTACTTATCTCTCTCTCTCTCTCTCTCTCTCTCTCTCTCTCTCTCTCTCTCTCTCTCTCTCTCTCTCTCTCAAAAAATGTCTATTCCTCCAAGTTCAGTCATTGGTGTTTGTGTTTTTCTCCTTTTATATAGGGGGTAGTATTCAGCGTTGGTAAATCTGGAGCAGCAGATGATTCCTCCCGACTATTCCAGGCAACAGGACACCATTATTTTTGTTCATATGGTCCTTGTTTCCTGGCATACTTTGGAGGAATCGAGGCGCTCCAATGTATGTACAGCAGGAAAAGTGAATTATCATCCCCTTAATAATTCAATACATTGATATCGGGCCTTCAAATTTACACTCATAAGACACACACACACACGGACATACACACACACACATACACACACACACACACACACATACACACACACACACACACATACATACATACAAGGTGGTGTCCCATTCCTTATAAAACGTGACATACAGATGGGAAGGAAAAAGGACACAAGACATCATTATCACCCATTATGAAAAAGCAAAGAAAAGAAGGTGGGGGAACGTGGATGAGAAAGAAAGGAAAATGGATGGAAAAAAAATATATATAAAACAAGTAGAGAGGCTAAAAAAACAAAGGAGGAGCTGCTGGGGATAATTTTTAGAGAAGTAAGAAAGAGGAACAGAGATAGATAAAACAGAAAAAGGTGAAAAGAGGAACACAGATAGCTAAGACAGAAAAAGGTGAAAAGAGGAACAGGGATAGATAAGACAGAAAAAGGTGGAAAGAGGAACAGGGATAGACAAGTCAGAAAAAGGTGAAAAGAGAAACAGAGATAGATAAGACAGAAAAAGGTGAAAAGAGGAACAGATAGATAGACAGAAAAAAGTGAAAAGAGGAAGGGAATTTGAGGATTAACTGAAAAGGGAAAAAAAATGACTGTGTTAGGCCGGAAAGACCTTGTACTACGAGAGGAGAGGGAGAGGGAGGGACAGCAAGCACGAAAGAAAACAAAAGGAACGAACGGAAAGATAGTTGAAGAGGGGTGCAAGGATTGGCATGGGTCCAAAGGGGCGCCAAACCCCTTAGAGTATGGAGGAGGAGAAGGAAGAGGTGGAGGAGGAGGAGGAGGATGATGATGTGGAGAAGGAGGAAGAGGTGGAAGAGGAGGAGGAAGAGGTGGAGGAGGAAGAGGTGGAGGAGGAGAAGGAAGAGAAGGAGAAAGTGGGAAAATTATGAAAGGAGGTGACAGCATGCGAAGTTTGGTATGAAGGAAACGAACGAAGGAGGGAGGGAAGGAGGAAGGAAGGTAGGAAGACCGGCTGACACTCCCATCATTCATCTTTCCTTCTTATTACACAACTCATGTTCCTTCTAAAGTATAGTGTCTGAGCATCTCGAACGATATGGCACATGATTTTACTCCTCTCACTCATTACGCAGACTTCTTGCCGTTAGTCCTCATGCTCCTCAACACACACAGAGAGAGAGAGAGAGAGAGAGAGAGAGAGAGAGAGAGAGAGGTGGGTGTGGAGGAATGAACACGCGAGGTAGGAGACAGTAAGGACTATAAGGAGGGAGAGAGGGAAGGGCGGAGGGAAGGTATGTCGAGAACACACCTCACCTCCTGTCACCTCTTTTCCTTCTACCCTCATGTCCTATCTTCCCATTCCTCCACTCGCCCCTCCCACCATCTCTCTCTCTCTCTCTCTCTCTCTCTCTCCGACCGCTCATGACCAAGTTCAAGGTCGCTAACCTACCACTGGGTCATGAAAGTTCAACCGGACAGAAACTCGTATAAACATATTATATACTGTGTAATAAATAAACTTACGAATCAGTTAGGAATTATTTCATATCAAGAATTTCAGTGTACGTTTACGATGCCAGTGAAAAAATTATTATTCGTAAATGTTAATCAAACATTAAGATTTCTCACAAATAATCCTGAAAGTAAAAGGAATAAAAATTCAACCCGCGCAGGCTTTGTCATGTAGTTTGTACAAAAACAGTTTATCCATTAATTAAATCAATCATAAGTACTGATACTATGATATAATACAAGGGAAAATAATATGCACTCACCTATGGCAACAAAATATGACACAAAGTATGAACACCGTATGAATACTAATAATAATCTCGTATTCCCGATGATCACAAACACTTCTTGCTTCTAATGTTTCAACACCAACTAGAACACGATTACAAGGAATAGTGCAGTGTACTCCACGCACGACAGTCCGTTACAAACTAGTTCCTCGATTCTTCTGAGACCAGTCCCCAGTCCCCACAGTCACCTGAGAATGAGCTAGTCTAGTCGGTCAGTGGTACCCCGCACCTGTGCTGTTAAATGTATACCCCCTCTTCCCACCAGAGTGCACCTCCCGGCATGACAAAACTACCCCCGTGTGCGGCATATTTCTATCCCCCTGGTCAAATTTGTTTGATATTATGATGACGATGATTGTCCAAAATATCTAGGATGATAATACCAGTCCTTGTTTGTATCAAAATGGTACTTGTCAAGAAAAATATTCTTATTCTCTATCATTCCTTGGTCATATTTGCCGGAATACAGTATTAGTTGTATTTCTCATTTTCGCTACATTATGCTCTCACCGCTGTCATGTCAGTACATTAATAATATGAGCTTTCACTGCCAGTGTTTCTCCTCAGAATACTGTTTTTTTCCCTGTCATAGGATATAAATTACAGTACCATTTATCTAAAAAAAAACAAATATATTTATAAAATATTACTCTTACTGTGCATCCACAATTTTTTCATTATTGATTTAAGTCTTCTTCCCGATCCCATTTCGTTCTAATGATATCAAAGCTTAAGCCCAGTCTTGTATCAAAGCACACAAGAAATCTTCCTATTATAATATCTGCACTCATATAATTCCTATTGCCATATGTATGTAAACAAACATAGCCTTCTATTTAGATTGTTTGGTCTGTACAAGAGATTCATAAATGCATAATAGCATATCTCAAAGTTCATATTGTTACTGTGGTCTCTTGCCATGACGTGGAGGCTCCCCTCTGAGGTAACAATGAAGTATAATGAGCCATACATAACACAGGTTCACCTCACCACTGAACTTCCTGGCCTCATGACCAAGTTCCTGGTGTGTTAAAGTATAATTGTACTCCTGGGGAGGGTTGGCTGGGCTTCTTTATCCAATGTATCAGATAATAAATAGATGAGAACAAAGTACTGTACATAGAGTACAAAGTGATATTATAGTGAAGATTTTGATCCCAGTTACTTTTGTATACTTAATTCAAGTAGCCCAACAGTCATTCAAAAATAATTAATTCATAACATATGTAAATGCTGTATACAGTATATACCCAGTATCCAACCTACAATTCCCAACCCATTTTCACAGGTTGTTTCCTTTGACCTAGTTCCATCATGAAACAAACTTCCACAATCCATATCACTTGCACTTGTGTTCCACAGTACACATCAAATATTTAACCTTCTTTCTTGCCTGGTTTATTCTTGGCAGAATTCTGAAGTAACCCTTCACTGCACTTAAACCCTCCAGTGGACACTTTCACAATTAATTTACCTGTTTCAACCTCACTGTCTATCACAATTAAAGATCATTTACCCAATTCCTCTGTGCAACACCTATATCCATATCCCCCCAATGATTTCATAATGGGAGAAATTTTAAATACTATACGGTAAAGCTCTCTGGAGGCCTTAAAACAGGTGAAACCCACTTACCCATGCTGGAATCTCCGTGGGACCCTATTTATGTGGGCTCATTGTTATACTGAAGTTGCAAGTCACCACTTGACCACAGTTGCAGTTGTTTTCTTAGCATCATCCAGGTCTGTTAGAACCCCTAAAGCCAGATTTGGCCCCCTGTGATTTCTGGATTTTCCTAAGCAGATATTGCCACCAAATGGGATGAGATTTCAGATCGTAGACAACATTTAATGATAAAGTGACAAGACAGTTGACAAGATTTAGATATCCTGAAATTATTTAGATTTCCACTGGCAGTTAGGGGTTCAGGTCTTTCTTATCATATTCATAAAACTTGTATCTTCACATTATATACTGTATGCCAATGAGTGTACTGTATGGTGCCCTCCTCTCATCTCTTCACATTATTCCTAGGATTATATTTCCATTTTGCTTTAAATTTTAATTAAAAAACTGTCATCAAAATCCAAGTATCAGCTGCAATAGTAAGACTAGTACTGTATAACACAAAAATTTAATACTTTCCATAACATTAAGGTTTAACAAATTACAAAGAAAGTACAAAATCTTTACAACTGTATGTTTAAAAAGTTTGTATACATTCAGCCACACCACTTATGTCAGCAACACACACACATATACACACACACACACACACATATATACACACACACACACACACACACACACACACACACACACACACACACACACACACACAAATGGGTCCCTTGTCTCTCAGGATCATAGTTGTAAGCTGACATTAGGATAATGGGATTTCTTGCCACTTATGCCAACATAAGCATTAGGTTGACTGGACAACAGTACAGTATTGACCTCTTGGATATGGCATTTTTGTTTCAGTTACACTTTCCCTGTCCTTCCAAGTATTGCAGTACTGTACTACAAATTTAGCTAAAGCCCACAAACTCAGAAATGTCTTACCAAATAATGTTAGTCCTCCTCTTTTCTTATTAATTTATCATCCCCAATTTTCTCTTCCTCCTCCTCCTCCTCCTCCTCTTCATCAGAATATGTTGGTGGCAGCTCCATTTCTTCTGCAAGAAAATGATAATATACAATAAGATATTGATCTTAAAGTTTCCTTATCACATTTCACAAGGATATATCAAGATATACGACCTTTGGAATAACCTTGAAATTTTATCCCACTAGATCCTATCCCCAAAAGAAACAATATCCTCATGTCTCTTCGAGCCTCTAAAATATTGTCTTTCCAGGTATACTTGTTCCAACACCCACTGCTTGCAAACTTGAGCTCTCCTCTCCCAAACACATGGTAAATAATCACAAAGTTAAAACTCCTTGCATTAAAATATTTGGTCATTTAACTGGCCCCCTGCACTAAACCAAACTGTACTGTACATAAAGAACAAAAACAAAGTCATACACTACAGCTTCTATCTCCTTACCTGGGACAGCAGAGGCCTCTTCATCTAGTTTGCGCAGATAGTCATTCTGCCGTGTGACTACCTCAGTACTGGTGCTACAGGCAGCGTATTGGTCCAGCAGCTCCCCATTTAGTTCCAGGAAAGTGTGGCCCCATTTAAACTTGCTTAGATAGAATGTGGCTGCACTCTTCTGTCCTGTAATGGGAATATTTTCACAGAAAATGAACAAAAATATATGACAGGAAACAAGAAACCCTACCTGCAGCTAGTTGTATACTTTAGGACTGGGCAAAGTAATGAAAGGGTGTTGACATATACCATATTTACTATAGGTGTTGAATTTCCTGTCCATGACTGTACATATACAAGGAAGACTGTCTCTAGCCTTACCACAGATATAAAGAGATGCAGCAATAGCTTCCACACATGAGAGTTTACACGGCCGCCCAAAGTTGACTGGGTTGCAGGCCACCAAGTAGGGCAGCAGCCTGGGGTGTCCTGCCTTCATCCGGCCGAAGGGTGTGTCATTCAGCCGAGCCCAGGAACAGTCCACAACTGCCAGCCCATGTTGTAGTAAGACTGGGGTGTCTGCTGGTGATATACACTGTTGGGGGTTGGATAAGGTGCGTTAATTTGCGTGGCTTGATATCCTACATTCCAAACATTGTCACACAGCCATATACTGAGCATCCAGATAGAGCCTACTTGTGTTGGGTTAGGTGAATTAATTTATAAACTATATCTTAAACTTAAATTCACCACCCTAACTGCATGTGATATACTATACTCACTGGTGATATGCCAGTTACAATAAATTATTATAATAATAATGCAAGAGGTACAAACTGGAAACCTCACCTCAATAGCCAAAGGTATGTGTACAATCTACAGGTACAGACAAAGATGATGAACCCCTTCAAGATTGTGGATGCATTTTACTTAGGCTAATACGAAATATTTCTTAATACAGCAAGGAAAACCCCACACCCAAAGGGATAAGACACAGTGATGATAATGATGACCATTATGATGTGTATACGGTATGTACAAAGTAGGTCTTACCTTACTAGCTACAGGTGTAAGCACTAGGCCTCCAAACCGCTGGCCAAGTCGGAGAACTTTCACCAGTGAGAGTCGTACCAGTTTTCTGCCCGAACACTTGCGTGGATCACAGTGTCCAAGATCCCACATGGCGACGGGGTATGTTATTGCGGGTATCCTGACCTCACTCTGTGTGAAAAGAGGGTAAAGAGACTCACTAAGGAGAAGGTATTGGTAGTCTGCATATATTGTTAGTAGCTGCAGTAATTTATAGTACAGTAGGCATAATCCTCTTTTATTTTTATATCTTTTCATTCACTTTTCTGTGTAATTTATACAACTTCCCTCTTCCTACTAAGTTGATCTGCCTTGTTATTGTGGTAGGCTACAGGAGGCCAAAGCAAAAGTGACTTGGAAATGAGAGTCATTTTGGCAAGTGACTAGTTAGTAGTCCCTCCATCTTACCCTGTGATTGGCCAGTAGCAAATCTGCCTGAGAGGCAAATTGAATGGGAAATTTGGTATTCAGAAAACATGATTTCTTAAAAAAAAATTAATTCTATGGTCGTGCACATTTTCAGCCCAGCTGCTAAGGTTTTCTCTGAGAAACAGTGTTGAAGACAGGCAGACATTCCAAATTAATATAATAAATGTAGTACCCATGAATACTACAGGTTCCTGTAACTATCATCAATTTAACAGTTTACTCTGCAATTCTTCACTAACCTCACTCTCACTGGCATCACTGTCATTACTATCCTCAGCTTCCTCTGCACTGTTTAGCTCAGCTGCTTCCTCTTCTCTCTTTACATTGTCACTGCTCCCTTCCATTTTGTTTTCCCTTTCTGAAACCAAATGCAACACTATGAGGTGCCCGGCATTAGAAGGACTCAGCACGTGTAAGGTGATTCACGTACTGATAATATTATGAATAATTGATCAAACAATTACTGTCTAAAAACTATCATACAACCGACTAAGGGTATACCTGTTAGAGAAAGGCGTTGTAGAGCATCCTCCTCCACCTCAAGACTGGTGACTGTGGCTGCTGAACATCCTCCACTGTCCTCAAACTGTTCCCTTCGTCCTCCACGTCTTCCCTTCCCACCTCCTCCTCCTCCTCTTCCTCTGTGGCTTTTCTCCTTCCCTCCTTTCTGTCTTCTTCCTCGTCCCACGCTGCTCATTCTGCGAGATAAAACTGGTGAAAACGATGCTTAATAAAATGGTTGAGTCTTACTTAAGTTGTTGTTGTTAACGTTCTCCCGGGGCAGAATGGCCTCCTGCCCCACAGACCCCTGGTACACTCTGGTTGCAGTGAAAAACAAATTAAAATAAAGGAGGGGCTAGCCCTATATGCCTGGGCTACTGAAGCACATCCCAGGGAAATGGGACCAGAACTTACTGGACCAGGGAGTCTGGGGGCCTCCGACCTCAAGGGAGATTGGGGGGAAGGTCTTTGATACCACAGCCAGTGCTGTGGGCCCAAGTACACGTTACCACAAGAGCTACAAGTGGGGCCGCACCTTCCACGAGACCAGCCCTGCAGGGACTAAGTTAGACTTCTTACTGCTACTCTTTGGCGACTTTTTCAGCAGTTTATAAAGGCATTATACATATGTCAGTATTCAGTAATGATTTATTGGGCTGCATGCAAGAACATTCGTGGTGCATACGATGGGGTGTTACCAGTACGATGGCTCCATAGAAACACAATAGAGTCGTCCTACTGATACCATGCCATCGTCAACACCACGGATGATCTTGCACACAACCCATTGTCCCAAGATACATCAACCTAATCAAAAATGGACTTTGGGGACCTGACCTGAACTAACCTGACCTAATCTAATCTAAAATGGACTCTGGGAACCTGACCTGACCTGACCTAATCTAACCTAACCTAACATAACATAACCTGACCTAATCTAACCTAACCATGTTACACTGGGCTGTATTCAAGAACGTCGGTGGTGTATACGATGCTTCTATTGAGTCAATGGATCCATCATACCGGTACCACACCATCGTATGCACCACAAACCTTCTTGAATATGGCCCACTATGTCAAGTTAGGTTCGTTAGTCTGGAAAAAAAAAGTAACAAAATTTGAACAGACTACAAAGATTACATGAAAAAAAAAAAAAAAAAAAAAATAGAACAGAATGCAAAGATTACATAAAAAAAAATATATAACATCATACAAAGATTACAAAAGGAAGAAAGGCAAAAAAAAATAAGGCTTTACCGATAAAATGAAGGTTAAATTCATGGAAAAAAAAAAAAAAGTAACGTAACTTACAATTTATATATATATTGACCTAATCATATGCATTACTTAATTAGTTGAATGCCAAGAAGAAAAAAAGAAAGGAAAGTAGAGATAAAGCCATGAAAAATCGGTATTTATTGAAAGAATTACAGTTTTGTAACAGTTTTGCCAGACCTGGCTAGGTCCCAGTATTTTGCCCTGGTAATTTCCTGAACTTTACCATGGTTATTTCCAGGTAGTTTGCCCAGGTTAGGTCCTGGTAGTCTGCTGTGGTCTAGGTTAGGTTAGGTAAGGTCAGGCTAAATTGAATATGCCCTATCATGGAAATGGGGCATTTCCGGAGGAAATGCCATGGAAGAAAATAGTCTTAGAATGGCCTAAATAAGTGGGTAATGAGGGTAGAAAAACCGTACGCGATAACGGTAATTCTTTCAATATTTACCGAAAAATCCCCCGTTATTTATAGTTTTGAAATAAACCCATCAAAAATCCTCCATTATTATATCTTCGAGATAAAGCCATGAAAATCCCTCATTATTTATAGTTTAGATATAAAGCCATGAAAAATCCCCCAATTTTAATTCTAGTTTTATACCATTGATAAAGTTAATTAAAGAGTGCCATTAAAATACTTACGTGTTTCTATAATCCTGTCTTAAATTAATTACTGGTGGGTTTTATAATCACGTGCACAATGATGTGAAGAGGATATACAGATAATCCAGCGAGGTTGCCAATCTGTGGGGTTGTCTATTTTCTTTTTTAATTTCTTTCTTTATTTTCTAATTCTAAGTCACTGTGATGTGATCACAGATGTGCCGTGGTGGTGTCGATTGTCGAGGGATAGCTTTTCAACGGCCCCTCTTCTGTCGTTTAGTTGTTGCTGAGCTCCTTTAATTTCTTTTCTCTTGTTTTCCAACACTTATAAAGGTCTTTTTATTATATTGTCTAGACATCTTCCACTGTTAAATAGCAGTTCTCCAATGATATTTCCCTGCATTCAATATAAGGTTGTTCAATGTATCCACTACAGTCAAGCACAAATTGTTCTTGAATTATTCTTGCATCTTGTTTCGTTGTCCTCTTGTCTAAATCTTCTTCTGTCTCCCAGGTTTAATGTGTTAGTCGTACATTTAAGGAATACTACTGATGCTGTTCTCTTACCAGGATCTCTTACCAGGATGAGCTCCCTTCAATGGGGAGCCCCAAACATGCCAACCACTGTGATGCCAACATGCCAACGAACCAACAGTCATGCAGGAGAAAAAAGTTCGAGTAATTTTCCTATTTAACTTGACTGTGGAAAGTGTGTAGTCGCACTGCTCAGATTTACACAATTTTACACTCATACTCATGCAAAAAATAAAAATAAAAATAAAATAAAAAATTAATAAAATTTTAAAATAAAAATTTCAGAGCCTGTCTCCCAAATACAAAGGAAGCTGTCTCTTGAAGTATGTTAAATTTGTTGATGATGCAACCTCCTGAGGCAAACCATTTCAAATGTTAATTATTCTAATTGCGAAGGATCTTTTGCGAATCTCTGTCTGTACATATGAGGATAAAATATTTTAAACAAGTGTCCACGAGTTCTGTCGGATGATCTTAAAGTAATCATATCAGAGGGCCTTATAGAGAACTGACCATTCATAATCTCTGAATTACTCAAATCTCTTAAAAATGTGAGTCCCTGTACCACTCGGCAGTGCTGGCGACTGTACCATTGCTTCCTCATTAGAAAACACCAAGTCAAGCACGCTAGGGGCCTCTCCATGTCAGAATCTGGTGGGTTCAAGAACATGTTGATGAAGAAAACACCCCTGCTGTGTACAAGCCAAGAATGACTGGGTGTAGTGATTTGCTCCTTCAGTTGAGATACAGTTACTCCAGTCAATCTCTTTTATGTTGAAGTCCCCAACAATTATCAGATGCGATGAATTTCTTTCTGTGACTTCTTGGAACAGATTGCAGAGTCCAACAGATGATGCTAGTCCGTTATGTGCAGTCTATTTCTGTTCACAAGTACCAACAAAAGTGTATCAGAACCAGATCAACGGACTTCAACAACAAGATGTTCACAAAAATTACTTTGTAACTGCACAGGCATAACATTCAATGAACCCTTGACGTAAATTGCTAATCCTCTTTTCCCAGAGGTGCCCAGATTCAAATCCTCTGGACTAAAGGTATTGATGGCATTCCTATAGGCTACCCAGGAATCTCTAGCCCTTTCATTGTTATAAGAAGTTTCTGTGCCTTAGGTATAGCTTCACTTATTAGTATTATATCAGGCTTCATATCGTTTGCACATAGTGTTAGGGCATCCCTCTTATTTAACAGTCCATCCGAATTTGGGTATAGCAATTTGATTTGCTTTCTCTGTGCGTGCTCTGCTACATTATTTTGCTCATCCTCTTTGGTCAATCCTCAGCTTGAACAGAAGCAGCCTCTCTTCCCACTGCTCCTCCCGAAGCGATGTAAACCAGGGAAAAGAAAGTAAACCCTGTCAACGGGTTTCCCCATTTTTTCTTGTTAGTTTGTTTCTTTTCTACGTTTTTCTCTTCTCTATCCTCCGACTGAAAAGATACCGTTAAAAAGACAAACATTTTCATCACTCATCGTCGTTGTCATCATCAATTTCATCATCATCATCTCTGCTTTGCCAAAACAATACAGACCTTGGACTACTTGCTGTATATTTTAACTATATTTTGTCATTATTATACACGTCAACGACATAAGCAGTATATAATCAGGTGAGTTTATTAGTGTTAAATAATAATAATAATGAATAAAATAAATATGTGAAATAAATAGCCATAATATTAATAAAGTTAGATAAAGAGTTGCTTGCAGGAACGTAATAATTATTGCATATTGTGTCCTTGATTGGCCAAGCAATTATTTACGTGGGTAGGTTGTTCATTAAGTTTGGTATGAAAGATTGACTGACTTCATATCAATAAGGTTAACTTAGGTTAGGATAAGTTTGGGTTAAATCCGGATCAAGACTTATAACATCTGACTGTATATACAAATTGGGTTGAACTTTCGGACAATACACAGCCATAATTAACCAATATATTTTTCTAGTGTATTTTCCTCTGTGTTGAACCATTTTGTCACTCATTCATTGGTATGTGCTTTGTTGTAGAGATGGTCCCTACCCACTTAACTTAAGGCGGTATTCCACTGAGGCAACACAGCAACATGTTGCATGCGATTTGTAGAGCTTTCAACAAAAATGTTGAATGCGGCTTTCAACATTATGTTGAATGCTGCCGCAACAAGCAACATCGTTGTTGCTTGTTGCATGCGGCGTACGATGTTGACTGTTGAATGCAACAAGACCAATTCCATTGATTCAACAAAAGCTCAGTTGTCAACAAGATGTCTCAGGTGACGGTCACTGCTGCTGCGTATTTAGTGATACGTAATGCCCGCAAAACACGTAAAAGGAAACATCGATGGTGGAAGAAAGAACTGTTTATTGGCAATGTCACAGCTCATAATGACTTTCTTTATGGGAGAGGAGCCAGATTTTTTGCGAGTACGGATGTTATGTTCACGGCGAAAAGCAGTGCGCAAATTTTTTATCTTGCTCTTCACCGTCGCTACATCACATTGGTATTGTTCAGCTAATAGCCGCAGTGCATCAAGTTTTACTAGATTATTTTTATAATCTTTTAACCGTATATCCCATAGGACTTGACTATTTCTGTAACTTTCTATAAAGTCCGCGGTTTTCTCTTGGGACCAGCTCATTTTGTTGCTTTCAACACCACTGATTTCCCGTGACTGGCGGGTAGGCGTTCAACACCAGGCAACAGGCTAAAACTTGTTGAATGCGGCACGCTACACGTCAACATGTTGAAATGTGTTGCATGCCACACAGCCGCATGCTACATGTTGCCTCCTGTTGAACCAGTGGAATCGCACTTAGGATATGCAACAGTGTTGCATGCCACATGTTGCCAAAATGTTGCCTCAGTGGAATACCGCCTTTAGGCTATCCAACAGTCTTAAGGGAAAAGCCTTGGAATCAGGGGTTTTGAATGGGAATGGCAATATCAGTCATAATATAATCCATATACAATACAGAACAGGATTTATCGCTACATATCGTACCAAAGAACTCGTAAAAAAAAAAAAACTTGAGTAATATCTAATAATGTATATACCGGTAATGATACCAGTATTAAAATATGTGGTGTATGTGTTAATGATACCTAGATCTTGTTTACTTAACAGAGGCTATCAGTTACTTCATTTGGTGGTGGGCTGACATAGGTGTCAGATCTTACCGTTACTACATACATCAAAGTCTTCCCAGTTATGGCAGCTAGGGTGAGTAGACTACTTGTTATCACCTATTTGTACTACCAATTCTTATGTATAAATATAGTTAATGATAGTCTGCAGTAAACTTATTTCTTTACACAAATAAATTAATTGGTTAGTCATATTACAGATACAGTAGTATAAGTTTTATCTAGGCTTTATAATGTACTGTACAGTACCATACAGTATATGGAACTGGAACTCAAACTGATCTTATTATTTTTCAGCTGCTATCTTCTGGAGAGCGTAGTGTTGTTGTATATGCTAAAAACTTGCAGTCTTTATGTGTTGGGCTACGCTGCTTTTCCAGTCAGGGCCGCAACAATTCTAATGAGACCGCTCCACCACCTGATGTCAAAGATGTGACTGGAGGTAATTGTTGGAAAACTGCATGCTATAGTTTGCTAGTTGCTTATGATGATTGTCTACATCTAACAAAATACAATTTCCCTGAATATGACTGACTTGTGGATGGCGAGCATTAAGCAATAATTTTAAACTTTTATGTTTGCAATTACCTACAGAACACCTGACTGCTGTACATTTAGTTACTGATACAGTGTATTATGATTGATCTTGTTTTTGCATTGTTTCTTCCTTGCAAAGGTAAGTTGTAAACATTGGATGTAATTGATAATGTTTTTTTAAGTGTAGGTGACTATTTTTAATGTTACTTTCTCTCACACAGAACCATTAAGTACTTGGTTAGACATCAAGTCTGGTATTTTTGGCCCGAGTGACCAGCGTTTACCCCTGCCTGGTAATGTTGGTCTTGTTCAGCAGCTGCTGCCAATCAAACCCGGCACATTGACATCCATCTCTCCTGTAACCAGCAAGACACAAACCACCTCTAACCTTTTAGCTCAACAGATTAATGAGGATCAGCAACTGCAGGTTAATTTTGTTTTATAAGTAGAGTAAACCATTCCCATATTTAAAGGTGGTGATGCATGTAAATTGTTAATATTTTTGCTGCTACACTTTTATCTGAGAGGTGGTATGTCAGATAATAATGTGTGGTACTGTTCCCTGTTTTCAAGAAATTTTCCTGTCCTGGCCCATCAAATATGTATGATCAAGTACTGCTTTGAAATAATATTATTAATGCCAAATGACCTGGGAGTATTTCATACCGTTTGTCAGCTATTATCACTCATTTTTCTCAAGCAAAATTTGATTTTTCACAATAATGCATGATAATAACGTTGTATATCAATAGTGATCCCATAGACCATTCATATAAGCCTAATGCATCATCAGATATAATTCAGGGACATCCATCTTTCTTATCTCCAACATGATAAGGATCACTTACAACTTAGTTTGCTGTCCACAGTAATAGCAATCAACAGGTTTGTATTTCTATCCTATATAATTCCATTCATTTTATACTACTGGTACCTGATTTGTATGTGATTTTATACAGTATACAGTATTTTAGTACAGTATATTCAAGTACTATACAATCTTAGCTTGAGTGGTTATTAAAGTTTGGCAATAAATAGTACTATTAGAATAAATTATAAATAATCATATTTGAATCGGGATTAGGTTTTTCCTTCCTTCCCATGAGTAGAGACTGTTAACATAAGATGTTGGTGAATGAGAGTCTCATGATTTTTTATTACTCTGCCTAAAACATGCCATGCATATTAAAATATTTTTGCAGTGATTGCAGGATTTAGTAGCTTTTGATATGCCAGTATCGTACATTCTGCAGTGACTTGTGAGCAATGTGTTTGTATGTTGTTTACAAAGTAAACATCCATTTCCTATCCACAGGCTCTTGACCAGTGCAGCTTTAATGGTGTAGTCACCATTACGGAAGACACTACTCAAAACATGTCTCCAAACCCTTCAGACATATTGGAGTGCAAGGCTCAGCTGTGTCCTGATCTAGTCAAGAAAGGTACAGTATCCTCATACACTAGAGTACGTTTATTGAGTTGGTGATAAATGTCCACAAAGGATAACCTTACATTCAGTGTGATTGGCTGATACATGATCTGCACCCCAGGGTGATGAGCTTTATCTGATTGTGGTTAGTTGAGGTGAGAGAGTAAAGTGTACTATATGAGTATAAAGGAAAGGATGACTAGAGGAGCGAGAGTTTGTAGTGACAGGAAGATGTAAATGCTTCTCTGTTTTGTCTGGTTAAGTGAATTGCTAAGAAGAAAAAATAATGATAAATTTCTATGACTTTTTGTAGACTTTCTTGATCTGTTCCCTGGACGTAACCTGAGGGATGGTCCCTTGGCTGTGGTGACTCTGAGCCAAAAGACACAACATGACATGAGTGCCTGGACTGAGGAGATGGAGTTGGAACGAGAAGAACTTTTGGAATGTGTAAGCAGTACTTGAAATAATATTGAATAACTATATGTATAAACACTGTTGAGTACACAAAAAATGTCATTTTGCATTATGTTTGGAGGTCCAGTACCAGATTGATAAATTTTCTAGTGTCACAAACTGCACTCCCACCTAACTCCGGCTTTCCCAAGCCATACCCCTCCCTAATCCCATAGGGGATTATTGCTGTAAAGATGTAGGCAGTACTTTAAGTTTGGTGCCCTTTTGGACCCAAGCCTATCTCCTGCCTCTTCTCCACTGTCCTTCCTTTCCTTCATTTATATTTTAACATGTACTGTATTTTAATTTTAATTTCAGTTCATCGTTGCTGCTGAAGACATTTGCAATACCCTGGAAGCAGAAGGCTATTGGGCTGACTTTATTGACCCCTCTTCTGGACGACCCTACCATGGTGATTTCACCAATGCCACACTCTTTGAAACAGACGAGCGTTACCGCTACCTTGGTTTTTGTATTGAGGACTTAGGCTGCTGTAAAATTATTTCTCACCGACTCTGGGGCACTCATGTATTTGTAGGTGAGTTAATAATTAAAAAATAAATTGCTGTGCTTACAACTGGGTGCCTCAAAACACAAAGGCTGTCCTTGCTGGAGGTATAACTTACAATATTATACAGTAAAAGTCCTCAAGTTCGGAAGGCAGGGGAACGTGAGACTTCCGAATTTTCCAAACTTTCGGGAATACTGTATTTTGGTGATAAAGGTGTACTGTATAATGCTATATGAAGGGACTCTCATAGTGGCAAGAACTTGAGGTTAGGAGGAGTGTGAATATGAGTGGGATTCATTTAACTGGTGTTTTGTCCCTCTCTATGCTTATTTTTTGTTTCATTTATCCACCCTTTGAAAATAATTGATAATTGGGTACTGATAATGATGACATGCTTTCTTTTTACAGGTGCAATATTCACCAATGCCCCAGTGGAGTCAGAAGTTTTGGATATGGCCCTCAAGAAACACAAGAACAGACAGAACTCAAGTTAGACCAAGTTTTATAGATAATGAATTAATTCTAGTATATATTTTTTCATAACTGACAGCCCTTAGTAGCTTTTTGTGTATTGTACATTTGAGGACTAAAATAAAGTACTGTATTGCAAAATGAAGAATTAGTAATAACTCATTTAAGTTATAGGGCAAGGAGGATACAATACTTTGAACTTTATTGGAAATACCATAAACAGGTTTATGATTAATAAGAGTACTCCCATTAAACAGTCCTACTACATCCCTGAGTAGGGTAATATGAGACATGGATGATTCCTTGCCTAATAAATTTCAGTTTGATGTAACCACAAGCGATATTTGGTGATTAAGTTGGGGAGGGGCTTGGTTGGAGTCTTACATTAGGCAATCTTGTCTAGGGCTGAGGTAATCTGAAAGTTTTTACATACCATTCCACTACTGGGAAAGAGTTAGCTGCCTTCCCTTAAATAACCTAGTTATGGTGGCCTACCCTCAGGACCCTACACCCTTCATTGAATATGGTAATATGTGGCATGGATCTTGCCATATCCAAAAATAATATTAATTGAATATTATGAAAGTCCAGCTCTAATTTTATTAGATAACAGAAAAGTTATGAGGGAGGTAGAATTTACCTTTTCTGTCGGCTAATGAAAAGATTACTATATTACTTCTATGTGTATATATAGTATAGTGCTTTAAAAAGTAATGATTGTAAGATATTGCGTATAGTATAATAATTCGGGGATATTTTTGAAGATGATGCAGACTCATGCATTAAATAGGTTCCTAAATTTTAGATAAAATCTGCATCAATAATACTACTGTAGAAATATGCAAGAAATTGAGCCCAAATATATCTTGATTATTGATGTTTGTAATCAGTTAAGGCTTACCAAAAATAACTCTCAGTTCATCTACTAAACTATGTACATACTCTGATACTGTACAGCTATAGTTTGAAAAACATTAGTAAATTACTGTTATGCAACCTATTGTTTAATTACCCTGTACATCATTACATTAAGTTATTTTCAGAATGCTATTACACCATAAAGCTCTAGCCGACAGTGCTCCCCTAACTTCCATCTCTTCCTTGCAATGCTGTTCTAGCCTTGTCCTACACACAGCTGCTATTCTATTCCTCACCATACTACTTCCCTCCCAATCCCATCCAAGGTACACTCGCCAGCACTGCCACGTGGTACAGGGGTTCACACATATTCAGAGATGTAGCACCATTGTGATTATTTACCTCGAAACAATCCACGTGTGTGAGATGAAGTACCGTATCCTCGATACACTAGCACATGAAGTGAACTTTGTTGCTTAATTAACTGAATCACTTAAATCTCTTAAACATGTGAGCCCCTGTACCACGCGGCAGTGCTGCCAACTGTATATCACCTTTCATGTCTCGCCACCACAATATCCTGTCCCTCTATACAGATTGCTACTTGTTCCACCACTCTGTTCTTTCCCTGTCCAACCACAAATATCCTTACCTATCCCATTATTCAGCCCTGACCCTCTACCCTGCTTTACATGAACTCCCTTTCCCACTCAAACAAGAGTAAAATGAACCTGGTGTCCCTGTAATGAAATATTCTGGTTATGCCATTACTCGATAATAGTGACGATAATATATATTCCAGTAATTTTCTTCATTGTGCAGTACTGTGTTTGCAGACTTTTCTGTCTGATGACATCTACTTACCGTATGATGCATTTCACATATAAGATTTAACTGCCATCTGCTCAGGAAGACTTTCCCATCAAGGGGTTAAGTTTTCATAAAATTAAAAAAATTTTAAGAGGATATTTTATGAATAAGAACACCAGTTTACTGTATTATTATTGTACTGTCATTGGGATATTCAGAATTGCCTAACAATGCTATAAATATCATGGCTTTGTATGCCGAATATTTATAAAAATATTGGACTACAGTATGTCAAAGCTTTCCAGTAATGAGTGGAATATCAACCAACTTACTCCTAATCCACATGTAACCTTCTGAGTGTTTCCCTCGTCTTCCTGACACATTCACTCGGAGGAGTTAATCCTAGTCTATCTCTTTCACTCCTGTCTATCATGCACAAGTTCTTTTGATTTACCCATATTGAACCATCTTATCCAAGGTCTTCCTCTTCTTTGCTCCTCATACTTACTCTCTTACACCATTTTCATAACTACAGTAGTTCATCCATTCTTTCCACATGTCCATACCACTTTAGAAGACTCTCCTATACATTTTGATCAAGGGATTTACTCACATCGCACCTTTTATGGATTTCAATTTTTTTACCCGGTCTATTCTTCTGTTCCCACCCTCACTTCTATCCATTTCTACTGCTCTCACTCCTGATTTTTCACATTCATGCTACACCAAAGTTTCAGTCATAATCATAACAGTGTGGGTACCAACACTCCCTTTTGCAATACTTCTGCAGCCTCTTTACTTAACCCTTTAGAAATGGAGAACATTTTGCCGTTGATTGTACACTATGAATACCGGAAATATATATGTGGCGGACTAGAGTGAACTATCAACCTTCTCTGTGAGAGGATTACAGAATACAGAGAATGTGTGAAGGACTAGAGTGAGTCACGCAACGCAACTCATCTTCCGTCAAGCCCCAGAGAGCCAGTGAACCAATACTCCTTAGATTAGGCAGAAGACATAAAGTGGTAAGTGAGACGAGAGTGAGGTAAGGTGACCTGGCTGTGAACGACTGGACTGAACTTATTCTCCCTGATGTAACCAGCTGAGAGACGAGGCTGTCCGTCAGAGCATTTCCCTCCAACTCTGAGGCCACAAATTCAAAGGTTACGTTCACCAAGCAAGATCCTGCCGTCAAAAGCTGCATTAAGCTGTTTGAGGGAAGCAGCTTGAGTGAAAGGCTCTCCAAACTACGGAAGGGTTGGTCTAAAATCATCGTAGGACTAGACAACCATGAGTCTGCAAGCTGTAAAGTTTTCAGTTCTGGAAGCTGAGATAGGCTCGCCATGACACTTTCTTGAAGATTGAATCCTGTAAGACTCACTGACTGCAACTGATGATTGAAGAGACTCATGAGAGGAAGTAACAATCTGCCATCTTGTTTTGGCAACGAGGTCGGGGATGACGGAAAATATGAGATGTCGAGATTTGTTATGTGTTGATATAGTGTGAGGGTTTGTAGTATCTCCTCCATGTGAAGGTCTGCTATCAGAGAGATTTCTTCTACAATTGGACACGATACATTCATCTCCCTTATCTCACCGACACGAGCACAACCCAAGTCTATTCTTACAATTTTTGTCAAGGGTTTGATAATTGGTGCAGGCTCATATGCAGTCCGCTGTAAAATCCTTGCACAATTAAGAATACAGTTCACTACATTTGACTGAGGATGATAATACATCAGGTTATGAAATATAAGTGGCAAGACGTGGTACACAGAGGCTGGAACACCAGGGATGTTAATTTCTAGTTTTCTCAAAGATTTTCTGAGAGGACATAAAATTTCCTGCTTCCAGAACTCTCCAGTAGTAACAAAGTTAATAACTTGATTGGATGTACAGATCGGTAAGTTACATAGTTCTCTCAACACTTTTTCCTCCCCCGAGGAACTGACATTTATGTCAATCTTTAATTCTTGAAGTGATAACCGAGATATTGCCTCCAGAATTCCATCACATGAAATGTTTGAACCAATAGTAAGGCGTACAAGGTAACATTGTTGTATAATATCCTTAATTATGTTACTAGATATGGGTACTATATGTTTGTCTGATTTATGCTTTACCTTCGGGAGTTGTAATTTATTTATTCTTTTCAATGGGAAATTCAATGTTATGACAGATAGCGTATCCTGGAGGTCAGCTTGAGATACCCCACACACATCTAAAGAATACTTCTTGTTAGACAAGAGTGCAGCGACTGATATAATAACTGGAGCTGTCCTTGCCCAGTTTACAACTTGATAACGAGGAATATTTTGACCCTGTCCCTCCACCAGTTGCCTCACCTTCACCCAGGCACTATCCAATACACACTCCAGCAACAAGGGAGGTAAGTGAGACTGGAGGTACAACGCACATTTCTCAGTGTTGTGTCTCATACATTTCGCGTTCATACTGTTGGGAAAGTTGTTGAGTAGGCATCCCGGTAACTCCAATGTTATATCCCTTGTTGTGTGCAGTCCATTTTCTAAACAGTTGACTCTACTGTTGCAAGAAATCGAAGGAACAGTTATTTCTTCTTGTTTTGATTTAGTTTCCGGTCCAGTATATGACAGAGTATATCTTTTTCTTGATAGACGTTTTCGTTGGTCTTCATGGGCTAGTGATTTCTCAAGACGTGAAGAATGTGACAATTTTTGGTTATTCACTCGCTGATCAATATAGGCGTTGCTTTCACGATTTATGTTGTTATCCTTTACTCTTGAGTTGATATGAGTTTTGGTCCCATCTATGCTGTGAGGGTGACAGCACGACACACTGCCCTGTCTGGTATTGGTACGAGACGCTGCAGTGCCCGTTGTCACACGTCCTGTCAATCCAGCCCACTCAAGCAGTAAGGTACTACCAGCAGCTGTACTCAAAACCTGGAGCGTGGAAGGTGAAGTGTACATCGTCATCCTCTCATCTGAAATAATAAATAGATTATATACACTCCAGAGGCCTACATCTTCTGGTATAATATTCTGTAAGACTCTCACTGACTAAGCTGACTCAGAATTATACATTTTTAATCTAATTTACGCAAGTATAAAGCAGATGAACTCTAATGTCTGTAGAAAACATCGAACACTCAACATATGCGCGTCACAAGCCTGAAAGTATTGCCAAGGCGGCGCTGATGAATGTCCAAGGTCAGTAAAATAACACTGTTTCTGTTGACCCAATGTGTGCCAGTACCACCTGCCCAGTACCACTAGAACTATTTGTTCAACACACGCACGATGCACTGCTCACAACTACGCACCTCATGTTCCCAGTGACTCCAGAGATCAAGGGTGAAGGATAAGTATAGCCAGGGACGACTATCGTAGGAAATGTGGATCGTGCGTATTGGCATTTTTGGATTTCTTGTCCCATTAAGGCAATATATAAATCCACAATATGCTTTTGGAGATGATAAAAAATGTACTGTATGTATGTATGTATGTATGTATGTCCTATGTGTTTGATGGTCACGAGGAGAGTCAGTGATTGAGATATGGGTGGTTGGGACTGGGTAGGGGAGATTGGTGGAAGGAGAAGTGTATATGTGTACGTGTTGAAGGGGAGCAATAACGTCATAACCCAGCTTTTGCCTTGTACTCCATCGTAAAAATAGAATAAAACGTAAACTGATTAACAGAACAGATTGCAGGGCACGTTTTAGAGTAATAGTGAGTTTTGAAAAAGATTTACCAACTTAATATATACTATAATATATGATTACGATATATATATTCTTCGCTGACATAAATCATATATATTCTAGTGATTAGGGATTAAAAAGTCCTCCCTCCCTTCCCACTCTATCCTTCTTCATTAATTACGGGTCTTTGGGTAAGGCATTGGTGGCGAGAGTAGGTATAGGGAGCACAGACCTGAAGGTGACTGGTGCATGACTTATACTGACTGACTCATTCACTGGGTGTGCCGTGGGGGGACCAACAAGGCTCGGGGCAAAGCATAGTTAAGTGATGATTAAGCTTGGCAGTACGTGACTTCACTAAAGCATACCGTATAATTATAGAGCAAGCATGTATTATTGGACAAATATATAATTATACATTAAGGCATACATTAGAAGGCAAGCATACATCATTGGACAAGCATACATTAAAGGCAAGCATACATCATTGGACAAGCATACATTAAGGCATAAATTAAAAGGCAAGCATACATCATTGGACAAGCATACATTAAGGCATACATTAGAAGGCAAACATACAATATTATAGTATGCATTATACGGTAAGCATACATTAAAAGGCAAGCATACATTAAGGCATACATTAGAAGGCAAACATACAATATTGGACAAGCATACATTATAGGGTAAGCATACATTTTACAAGTTTCATATAAGATCATGTGTTTGGTTTGGTCTTCCATAACCACACATTTTAATCTTGACAAGAGGCACGTACACCGCTATAAGTTATCTCTCTATCTACATCCGTTGTTAACCTTGTTATCGAAATTTAACAAATGGAAGACGGTTTGTTTGATTAATATTAGACCATCTGCTGGTGCTTATCCAAGTATGTATGTAGCCTATGTACTTATCGATATATCTTAATTTAATACTCACAACAATATCTACATCACACCCTGCGAATGTGACAAGAAACAAAACAAGAGCAATGGAATAAAGTAGCTACGGTATATATATATATAATGTCTACACCTGTGTCTCGCCAGCTGCTGCACCCACCACCACCACCACCACCACAGTATCTACTTCCTCCACCACTTCACTACTGTCCGCCAAAATTCTTGCCAAAATCGTGGTTGGAGCTAGGGGAACGCGGGACAAAGCTTTATTATTTCTATTGATTTTCAGTCTTTTTAACATTTCACCTTCTCTCATGAATGGCTCCTGGGATTCCGAGTTAGTGGAGCCAACTTCTTTACTTGATGTCCGTTGCCGACTTGTTTTTCCCGATAAACATTTACGACAAATTTATACTTGAAGTAAGAAGCTATTGTCCACTAAAAACTGCATTTAACTGAAGTTGCTTATAATTTCTACTCGAGTGTGCCAAATCGAATTCCCAGCATTCTCAAAGGAGTCGTGTGGGGTGTTGAGTGAGGTGAGTGTCCTTAACCCTTGGAATGTAAAAGCAGTGACATTAATTTCTTCGGATGAATAATATTGACTGAAACTGATCAGAATATATTGTAATTTATAAGACAACTGACCTTTCCCCCACACCACGTGATACACTTTTGGTTTTCAATGCCTTCATGATATTAATTAATGGTTAATTGAGGCATTTCTTAATAATTAATATCTGCAGCTGTACCCTGGTTGAATAAAATTTTTCCAGTTGTCAAAATACAGGAACAACACGTCACATTTTCATTGTACTCTCGAGTTGAGCCTGGTAACACAACACAGTAAGAATAGTAACTGAGTCCAGATGCAGTTAGCAATATGTTATATAAGTGTGCACAATGTACTCCTTCCTCTTACATAACTACAGCTGTTGTTGCCAGGGAAGTGTTGTGGAGTGTGGAGGAGTAACTGTAAGGTATACCGTTACATACTGACATTTGGGACAAGATACTGACGGCTGAATTGGAGTCTACCGATTCCTCCAAATTGTCGTAATATTAAACAGATTACCTATAGTATGACAGTGGCAGTCTGTTTTATGGCACTGTTTGGAGGCATCACTAGACTTCAATCCCAATGACAATATTTCACTGACCTATACATAACATTAGTACACTGGTGATACACAGACGATGGGGATTATAATAAGTGACTTTAGGGTGATGTGTGTCGGGGAGGAAGTCATGTTGCTGAGGGAAAGCTTTGAAGATGAAAACTGTTGCCAAGCAGTTAGGGGCCATACGACAATTAGGTTATAGGTTAGGTTACGTTAGGTTAGGTTAGAAGGCATGTTGCTGCTGGGAAAGGTTAGGTTAGGTTAGGTTAGGTTAGGTTAGAAGGCATGTTGTTGCTGGGAAAGGTTAGGTTAGGTTAGGTTAGGTTAGAAGGCATGTTGTTGCTGGGAAAGGTTAGGTTAGGTTAGGTTAGGTTAGGTTAGAAGGCATGTTGTTGCTGGGAAAGGTTAGGTTAGGTTAGGTTAGGTTAGGTTAGAAGGCATGTTGTTGCTGGGAAAGGTTAGGTTAGGTTAGGTTAGGTTAGAAGGCATGTTGTTGCTGGGGAAAGCTTTGATGAGGGAAACAGTTACCAGGCAGTTGGGGGTGGGGGGGTGGGGGACACACAACAGTTCTTTGGGGCAGGTCTTACTGAAGTATAGCCACAAAAGAATGTAAGGAGGCAGGGAACAGTAACTAACTCCGTAACTCACTTTACACGTCCTGATATCTTACAAGGTCATGCATCACTCACTGTGTTGCCCTTTCTGTGTGCATGGTGGATTTCAACCTTCATAGAAACTAACCTTTCTGATGAGTCTTACTGTTATGTATTCAAGTTGTGATAAGCTTATAAGCATCGCATCAGCAATACAAAAACCCACGTGAAATAATCTTGGTGGCATGTAATCAGTATTTGGGTACATTATATTATTTTGAAGCATGGCACACATTGAACATACACGTACAGTATTAAAATAACATGGGCCTTATATTTATCAAGTTATGAGACATTTTACGTAACCACAGTAAAACACACAAACATAACGATTACCAAAATATATTATGTGTGCATGGGACTAATGCGAAAATTCAATGACATTTTGCGTAACCACAGAAAAACACACAAACATAACTATTAAGGTACCAAAATATATTACGTGTGGAACTAATGCGAAAATTCAATGACATTTTGCGCATTCACAGTAAAACTCACAAACATATCGATTACAAAATATATTACGTGTGTGAGTACTGGGAAGATTCAATGACCTCTCCCTTCTCCTTCCCCTCCTCCCCTCGACACATGTTATCAAATAGTAAAGTGGACTTGATCAGATTACATACATCGCTCCTATACACGTTGACAAGGAAAATATAATGGGTATCTTTAGAGGATGAGTGTGAGTGTGAGTGTGTGTGTGTGTGTGTGTGTGTGTGTGTGTTTTTTTTTTTTTTTTTTTTTTTTTAAGGTGAGACATATTGACCAAAACAAACAAGTATATAGAACAGATTAACTAACTTTTTTCGGTAGTAGTGTTCTTCTTTTAAAACAATTATGATATCGTGTCACAATACCCCATCCTCCTCATTCCTTTCCAATCAATAAAAGAAAAGCAAAATCTATAAAAACCGCAATGCGTCATCTGGCTGCAGCTGGATAAAATAACTTAATTAATGACACCTATAAAATTAATCACCTGACTCACCATTCGCACCACCACCACTTAAAATGCATATATGTTCAGGCTTCGCAAGTGTTAGTAAGAATAATATACGTATGAACTTTTAGCATTATATATTTTCTCTCTCTCTCTCTCTCTCTCTCTCTCTCTCTCTCTCTCTCTCTCTACGCAAGTGTTAGTAAGAATAATAAACGTATGAACTTTTAGCATTATGTATGTATCTCTCTCTCTCTCTCTCTCGCGAGATTGGAACGAGTGCAAGCCAGGGCAACCAAACTTATACCCTCTCTTAGACACAAGAGCTATAAAGATCGGTTGGTAGAACTCGACCTGTTCTCTTTGGAAACCCGGAGAATGCGTGGTCAGCTTATCGAAGTGTTTAAAATACTACGAGGCTTTGACAATGTAGACTACAGGGACATTTTCCAACTCAGTGAGGGCACAACCAGGAATCATGGCTACAAACTTGAACTGAAGCGATACAACCGTGATCTGTGTGGTAAATTCTTTACATACAGCATATGCGGTACTTGGAACGCGCTTCCTGCTGATGTAGTCAACAGCAACTCTGTGGATCAGTTCAAGTTCAGATTAGACAAAGTCTTAAATCACCGTCTAGGTGTTTAAGCCGTTGTGCGAGTGTTCCTTGATGGTTTCACATGACACATTCGAGGACGGTCGCCTACTTGCGCAACTAAACCCACAGGTACCCTCTTTGTATGGATCGTAAGGTCCCCTAGGGTACTTCTTTTCCTTGTAACTCCTTGTAACTCTCTCTCTCTCTCTCTTGCATTGGGTATTGAAGGGATGGTATACTTTTGGTGCATTAGATAATTTAGACACCCTTTTTGACCACTCCAAAGTAATGCCAGGAAACAAGAGGACGACCAGATTAGTCAACAAAAATAATGGTGGCCTGTATAGATGCTTGGAATATAGTTTGCAAGAATTAGAATTAACAACACTGTCCTGTCCTTTTCCTTTATAAACTGGCTATGAAACTGTGACCTACACAACCGTTAAATAACCTTGGTGTAACTTGAGGACCCTAGCTGTGATCATGTATACGAGAAAATAGGAGGCCTCTTGATTCCTCCTGACCATGCCACGAAACAAGACCCTTCCATATTGGTGGTGTTGCGTGGTAATATTTGAAGGACTCGTTTACCTCCACTTTATTTTCTCACGACATCACAACACAAGGTCCCTTAAGCTTATCTCTCTTGAGGGTTCTTACCACAAAGTATAAGCTGTTTCTTTCGTATCCACAGGTTTGTTTTTGTTTTGTTATTGTTTAGTCATTTTGTTATTCTTTGTTTTTTTATATGTTTTTTGCTATTTTCTTTGCTGTTTTGCTGTTTTGTTTTGCTTTGTTTTTGATGTTTTGTATTGTTCTTTTCTATCTCACTGGGAACGAACACCAAGGGTCTTTTATCCAGATGTCGTGAAAAATGTGTAGCCGAGAATAACCTTCAAGTAGTGATGTTACATGCATGGTCACCTTCAGGCTTCAATTTTAACTCGGATAAAACGACGACTGTTTACCCTTTTATTTCCTTACGTGTCTTACTCTACTGACTGCATGCAACGTGTTTGATTTAAGGGGAGATTCTCTTGTTGGTAAATTGGAAGACTACTGATTCCACCTAAATCTATCAGGAAACAGACATGCTGAATGGTACAAATAGGGGATCTGTTTTATGGCTTAGTTAGGAGGAATCAGAGACCTTCCAATTCACAAACAAGAAAACCTCCCCTTAAGGGACCTTGTGATGTGGTCAGAAAATTGGAAGTAAATATGTCCTTCAAATATTGCCACGAAACACCGCCTATATATATGGAAGGAGCTTGTTATACGTGGCATAGTCAGGAGGAAACAGAAGCCTCCAATTCTCATACACGATCACAGAATCCTTAAGGGAATAGTATACTTTTGGTACATTGGAGTTCCTAAAGATTCCTCCAAAGTATGCCAGGAAACGGGACCAACAGATTAACAAAATTACTGGTGTCCTGTTGCTTTGAAGGTTCACGGTAATTGCCTTTATCCTTCAGTTGTCCCGTAAATTAAAACTTTGACCATCAAACGCGATTGGCAGCTGTACAAATTGTCTGAGAATACGTTATACCGATTCCAATTGCTTTAACCTAAGGGGAAGTCCTCTTTTTGGTCTCCAAGCTATGCCAGGAAACAAAACGCCCCTTTTTTTACTTATAGGGGATTTGTTTCGTGACATTGTTTGGAGGATTCAGTAGCCTTCCAATGTACCAAAAAGAGGTTCTTCCCCTTAAATATTGTATTGATCACGAGGGACTGCAAAGCGCTAAGTGTACCATGAGACAATAGCTTAATCTAATGTACATACATCACTAACACAAGACAATAGCTTAGTCTCCTGTACATACATCACTAACACAAGACAATAGCTTAGTCTCCTGTACATACATCACTAACACACGACAATAGCTTAGTCTCCTGTACATACATTACTAACACACGACAATAGCTTAGTTTCCTGTACATACAACACTAACACAAAACAATAGCTTTTGTGTTGATATTCCACTAATGTAACACCACACAGTCACTTGATAGGGTCACGTACGTACATTCCTTGGGTTAGCAGTTTCTTTGATATTTTGACATATATTGACTAACTCCAGATGATATTACTCAGCCCAAGACACATTAATGACACTCAAGAAGATTTTTTTTTTTTCAAGCACAAAAGTCCAAGCCACGTGTGAGTGTGTTTTGTTTACCTGAGTCAGCTGATCGTGTTTCGGTGAGGAGCCACGCATGCACCCCTGTACACAACCAACCAACGTGATGCCTGTCCTTCCCACTACTGATAGTAAAGGTCTGACTGACTGACTGGGCTGGGCTGGGCTGGGCACTCTCACTACACCCCCACCTAGCCACTCAGCCAGCCAGCCAGCCAGCCAAGTGGTGACGTCACAAGGTCATCAGAGAGAGAATGAGAGAGATACGTAAACACTAATACATTAACCTACGAGAGAGAGAGAGAGAGAGAGAGAGAGAGAGAGAGAGAGAGAGAGAGAACACTAACATATAAATTAACCTAAGAGAGAGAGAGAGAGAGAGAGAGAGAGAGAGAGAGAGAGAGAGAAAAAACACTAACATAAATTAACCTAAGAGGGAGAGAGAGAAAACACTAACATAAATTAACCTAAGAGAGAGAGAGAGAGAGAGAGAGAGAGAGAGAGAGAGAGAGAGAGAGAGAGAGAGAGAGAGAGAGAGGCTAACACATTATTAACCCACCTTCCCACCTCATCCTCAAATCCTTATTATTGTATCATCATTATGTCATTATTATTCGTTTCCAACCCAATGTACATTTTACACAGTGCAAAAAATATCTTAAGGGGGTATAACACAGTGCTAGTAAAATCTGGTCAATTATTCCTCCATATTATTCCAAGCAACAGGCCACCATTGTTATTGTTTATCTGGTCCTGCTTCTGGGCATACTTTGGAGGAATAGATATACTCCAATGTATGTACAGTCACGAGCACTAATAAGTATCCAGGTGTGCTTCGAATACCTATAGATAGTAATTAAGTAAATCTCTATTGCAATTAGTCCGTTGATGAGTTGGACTCTTCAAATCTTCAACCAAAGCTGTATACTTATTAGTGCTCTTGACTGTACATACATACCATAAGTGTTTAACCTCCTTAATCACCTTTATCTATGTTGCAAAATATGTCTACTGCACAAGTAAGACAACCCATGCATCACACATCTTAAATACTCACTATACACATCTTAAATACTTATTGTATAGTCAAGTTGGGACCAGTGTCAACTACTACTACTACTAGTGAACCCAACTCCTCCTGTTATTGACATTGTTATAATCTATGTTTCTTCATCTTCTCTTATAACAACTCAGCTTTTCATTCTAAACATCTTCTCTGCATCCAACGAATTGCCTTCATTATAATAACTCGGCTTTTCATTCTAACATCAACTATGCATCCACCGAATTTTCTTCATTAGCATCATACTGTGTTTATTTTACTGTTAAGTGTAGTTAGTTAATTCAGTCGTTCTCAAAGTCTGGCCACATGACAAGTAGGCCTATGTCTGAGTTTACTATATAGCTCTCCCATCAGTTTTTGCACTATAGGCTTACCGTTTGGATCTGAAAGGTCATCCGTGGTGTTAAGGGGAAAGTATATTACAAGGTTGGTAAATCTGGAGTAAATGATTCCTTCAAACTATTCCAAGCAACAGGAGCACCAATATATTTGTTCATCTAGTCTCGTTTCCTGGCATACTTTGGAGGAATCAAGGCACAATGTTGTTGGTGGTAAATCTGGAGCAACTGATTCCTCCAAACTACTCTAAGCAACAGGACAGTATTATATTTATTCATTGTTTCTGTTTCCTGACTTACTTTGGAGGAATCAAGGCACCCCAGTGTACCAAAAGTATATTATTCCCTAAATTAAGCTTTGTTAACTCTTGCCACTCGATTAATAAAACTTACCTTATTTTTTACAGTCGCGACTTTTTCTTCCTGCTTGTTGCTGACTCTCATTGTAATAATAATAATCTTCTTCCTTGTGATGATAAATAAAAAAAAAAAAAAAAAAAAAACACACACGCAACACACGAGAACAAAAAACAAATCAACACACACATGAGACTGGGAATAAACCTCACATAACACCACCACCATGCAGTCTCTATTTATTGTAATAATAATAATCTTCTTCCTTGTGGTGATAAATAAAGAAAATTGAAAAAAAAACACACACACAACACACGAGAACAAAAAACAAATCAACACACACATGAGACTGGGAATAAACCCCACATAACACCACCATGCAGTCTCTATTTATTGTAATAATAATAATCTTCTTCCTTGTGATGATAAAGAAAGATAATTGAAACTAAAAAAAAAAACACACACACACGCAACACACGAGAACAAAAAACAAATCAACACACATGAGACTGGGAATAGACCTAACATAACACCACCACCATGCAGTCTCTATTTATTTGCCAACCCACCACCACCACCACCACCACAGTACACATAACCACTACGTACACACATATTTCTTCTAGTCACGGCCCACTCTATACCCAAGGCCAATACAAGGTGAACCAACCATTCCTCCTCAGTGAAAATAGTGACTCAGTGATCTGTTGTTATTAGTGTTATTATTATAGAGCAAGTGACCATAATTATATTTGAGGTTCTGTTAATAATACGCTACTGTTTGACTAATGCCAGACGATTTATTCAAGTACTGTTGTTGTTGTTGTTGAATCATCGCTCCTTTAGGGTTAAAATGTATTTATTCATTTTAGCCACCAACGATATTTTGAACACTTCTTATATTCACCGGAGATGATTAGTTGTTACATTCCATTCTTCATTACACACGAGACACAATTAAATTCGTATCCAGTCTTTGGTGAAGTTTGTAATTAATTGCTTGGCACCTCTCTCAATCATTCATCCTAATCAGTCCTGCCTTTCTTAATTAATATAACTGTCGGAATTCTATTGAGATTAAAACGATACGAGGTCAGCCTTGGAACACATTTTAGATCACTATTGTACTTTCTAATATTGTAGTAGTAGTAGTAGGAGTAGTAGGCCTAGTAGTAGTAGTAGTAGAAATGTGTGTGTACGTGTGTGTGTTTGCGCATCATTATTTTGAAACCTATACGCATCGCACAGCAAATCTAAACACATATTCAGAATACGATAACATTCCAAGTCAAGAATACATTAAGGGAATGTAGTAATAGCCAGCAACAACATAAGGTTTTAGAACAGCAATGATCACCAACAACAACAACAAGGCCAAATATTATAAAGTACAGAACGTCATATGGCAAGTTGGCAACATTTGTTTGTCCTGGATGCCACATATCACCACCAGACATTCCTCATTCTCACAAGTTAATTAAGTTATATTTCCATACCTAACTAACTAACAAGAAAGAACCAGTGAGTGATGTATGTTCTTATATAGCTTGATGAAGAGTTGGAGAATATATATACAGTAACTTTTATCTAAATTGCTGAAAATAAATCTGAGTAAGAAACAGACATTGAAATCCAAGGTAGAAGATCATCAATTAAATGTTATGTAAGGCATGATGGAGTTAATAATCAGTTGTGGGGATCAATAACACTGTTTATTTTTCTGTTTATGGATTCATAGTGATTTAATATAGGGATAACTTATACATTGAACCAGGGGTGTGTGTGTGTTTATGTGTATGTGTGTGTATATGAACGAGATGCGAGCGGGACATCATTACAAAGTCTATAGTGGTACAGGGAGCATTTAAAAAAGGGGGTAACTAAGGTCTGTTTTGGCTTAGCTTGATAGAAAGTGTAAGAAAAGTTGGATACAATGACCTCAATATGAACTACACAAGAACAAAAATATGAAACTGACACTCAACATCATGGAATTTTGCAAGTGACAATCAACACCAGGGAATATTACAGTAGATGCGAGTTTCCCTTTGCAATGAGAGACTAGGGATTGTTGTCATCGGGAAGGCCACGTGGGTGATGGTGACGACACTTCCTGCTTCTGGCACTCACGCACTTGTCTGTTCGTTGTTGGTGTTGGTGTTTGTTGATACTATATACAGCCTCATCTCGCCTTGAGCTCAGGGTTTCAGGCTCATAATCCAATCGCATCGCACCACTGTTTAATGACGAATAAAAATATAATAATAATAATCATCAAGGAGTGTGTGTACATCACGTAGACACACAACACACTCTTCCTTCCTCTTCCTCTGCTGCTGCATGGTTAGAATATCAATTACACACTTTTGGTACATTGGAGCGTCTTACTTCCCCCAAAGTTTGCCAGGAAGCAGGATCAGGTTAGCAAATATAACGGTGTTTTGTTGTTTGGAACAGTTTGGGGAAATCATTATGCTCCAGAGTTGGGTTTTCTCTTCTGACACTAGGCTGCATGGACGACACTCACGAATTTGAACAGAGCAAATCAGTTCCGATATTCAATTGATGGGAGATGAAGGACGGAGGTAAGAGGTCATGCTTAATGGGAAATGAAGAACGGAAGAAGAAGATCACGTGTAATGGGAAATGAAGAACGGAGGAAGAAGATCACGTATAATGCGAAATGAAGGACGGAGGAATAAGGTCATGTGTGATGGGAGATAAATAATGGAGGAATAAGTTCATGTGTGATGGGAAATGAAGAACGAAGGAAGATCACGTATAATGGGAAATGAGGCAAAATTAATATCTTGTTACTACATAATTACCTGCTTCACTGAGACCAAACATATTCATAGACTCGAGAATGATCGGAATGTATTTAGTATTATGGAAGAGGATAAAAAAAAAGTACACAGTAATGCAATATGTAATTAATAATATTTGAACTATATTCCCATTGCATTGTGGTGTAATAAAAGTGCTTACACACACACACAGAGAGAGAGAGAGAGAGAGAGAGAGAGAGAGAGAGAGAGAGAGAGAGGATTCACATTATTGTATATTCAGTGGACCGCAAAACCTGGCCTCGTTCCAAGTTCCGTCTGTTAGATCTTCCTCTTGAACGAGAAAGTGAAAGGGTTGAGGTCACCGAGGTAGGCCTAACCTTCTCTAGTATATAGCCTACTAGCGAAGGTTAGGCCTACGGAAGAAGGAAAGAAATGTTTAAGGATATAATTTTTTTTTTTTTTGCCGAACTGGAAGGTTACTGAATCCTGCAAAGTACATCAGTAAACGACCCACCTCAGTATATACGAGTATGTGATGTGTTTTGTTACAGTGTTTGGAGGGCTACGTAGGCTCCAATACACCCATAGCAAAAGAAATCCCAAGGAAATGAACGATACCGGAAGACCCAAACTCATAAAGTGTCAAATCAACATAACAAGTTTCATCCCAGAATAGTCTACCACACAAGCAATGTCTTCCTTGTCCAGAAGCACTACCTCATCAAGCTACTTACTACAAGGAGTTCTATTAGCTTGACTCGTAACACAACACCAACAAGAGGCTAAAAAACATGATGAAGTATTTATATTTCCCTTTGGTTCTAAGTATAAACTAAGTATAAACGTAACTAATAATAATAATGATGATGATGATGTTGACAGGCCAAAATATAACATGTGGGATTACAAGTTAAAATATGGAATGTGCATCCTACAGTGTAATATAATTATAGTGTTGTTCGTTTATGCATTCATACCTAACATACAACCATATAATTTTAAATACAACTCTACTTTATGATAAATAGATAATATTATTCACCATTCCTTATAAAACACTACTGTATTGGTTTGTGATCCTATAGTCGAACCTGTGGGACAAAATTACCTCATGGGTTTGTGTATTTGTCTGGGGATAAACCTAAAATAAATATGACTTGGAATACCACAAACCCGATGACAACAACATTATTAATACTCAATGCCAATAGTATGATATTTGGATCTTTGAAAATAACTAAGTACGGTGCAAACGAGTATTAATTAATTATTTCGAGTGTCAATCGGCCTTTTGGGATCTTTGAAATTAAATACGGAGCGAACGAGTATTAATTATTTATTTATATGGAGTGTCAATCGGCCGTAAGTTTGACATGTGCGTAGGGTGAGTCTTGCTTCACTAGGATGAGGTCTTCGGTGGTCCTGGCTACTTCCTTGTACCCTCGTTGACTGAAGTTCCGTGACACGCTTTCCAATTCACTCCTGCGTTTCCACTCCATACACAACACCTGCGGAGGTATACAAAACAAAACTTCACGTGAGGTTATGACATGCTTCTATGGTCTAAATTGGTGGAAATGTGCGGATTATTGATTCATTCCATTCTTAAGTCAATAACAAAACATAAGGCAAACCAAAACGTATTATATCAGCACCATAAGACAAACAAGCAGGTCGTTATTGCATGTTAGACACAAGAAACTATTCAAAATATATATACTTAAATGAGGCTTGTCAATTGCATGGTAATCGGTGCTTGTTTACATTTTTTGAGTACGAGAAACTTACATGGATCACTACCATTATACTACTCAACCAATTTAACCAACCAACCAATCAACCAACTAATCAATCAACCAACCAACTACAACATCCAACCAACCAACCAACCTTCCAACCAACCAACTAATCAATCAACCAATCAACCAACCATCCAACCAATTAAACATCCAACTATCCAAACCAACCAACCAACCAAATATTCTCTTATAGACCACCAACCTGCACATTAAACTGGTGTAGATCGAGGTGTCCCAGGATGGCCATTTCAGCACCTTCTACATCCAACACGAGGAGGTCCACTTGTCTCACACCCATGGCCAGTAGGATTGACTCGAGGGGTAAACACTGGATCATCTCAAACCACGAATTGGCCAATATCTGCACAACATACAACCAGAGTATATAATTATCATCACACTTCATACACGGTTCATATCCAGATGCTGTGCCACAAAGCTTATCACATATATATACATTGTATCCTAGTATTTTTTGTTAAGGGGGTAGTACAATGCTGGTAAATCTGGAGCAAATGATTCCTTCAAAACTATTCCAAGCAACAGGGCACCATTCTATTTGTTCATCTGGTCCTGTTTCCTGGCATAGTTTGGAGGAATCAAGGCACTCCAATGTTCCAAAAGTATATTATCCCCTTAAGGCATTCTACTACGTATAATTCATTGTAGTGTTTATATTCTAACACACTGTGGAGGAACCAGAAGCGTCCGTTTTGCCTATACAACACCTCAACCCCTCCAATCCAAAAGTGTTCTCACCATGTTTGAAGAGAACTTGAGTAGGCTATTCATGGCTCTGATCTTGTAGCCGATAGGGGCGGCGGAAGGACCAGAGTGGTGAGGCAACTGGTTGAATATCTCCTGAAATGACACGTGAGGCAGATTTGGCGGTCAAGTAAATAATAAAAATAAAAATAATGATAATAATAATAATAATAACAATAATAATAATAATACAATATCATAATAATTTTAATGATAGTAATAACAGCATCAATAACATCAATGAAACAACCATAACAAAAACAATAACAATATTCACACGAGACAAATTCTAGTGACCTTGGACGGGTATGGGTTGGGTGAGAGACAGACATTAGCGGCCCAAGCTTTCCTATGTTTGGTGGTGAGGGCCAGGAAGGCAGCCGAGTCAGCCTCCACCAACAGACCGTTCCAACCCTGCTCCACCTCCAGCCACAGTGTGTTGGACATAGTCTCTCCATCCAGGGCCCCAGCCTCCACGAAGAATCCACCTCTCTATATAGGATACAAAGTTAAGATAATTATTTCAACTCCTCCAGTACAGCCAGCCTCTCTTTATAAGGTACAAAGTTAAGAGTAGCCTATTATTCAAGCTCCTTCTGTACAGCTATCCTCTCTCTAAATAGAATACAAAGTTAAGAGTATTATTCCAACTCCTCCTGTACAGCCAGCCTCTCTCTATATAGAATACAAAGTTAAAAGAATTATTCCAACTTCTTCTGTACAGCCAGCCTCTCTTTATATACTGTAGGGTACGAAGTTAAGATAATTATTCCAACTTCTATACAGCCAGCCTCTCTTTATATAGGGTACAAAATTGAGAGAATTATTCCAACTCCTTTTCCACACTGGTGGCTAATAATTCTGTCCTGAACCGAGGTACAATACGAGTCTCTACCAACTGAAGTGATTCGGTTGGAGTGAGTGGGATGCAAGGTTGGTAGGGATTAATTCATGTTGTGTCACGGATCAGAACAGAGTTATTGACCACCCAGTATACCACCACGAACCTTGTCCTTGAAGATTGCCCTGAGACTCTTGTTGTAGAATAACTCGCTTTCCTCCCTCATACGGGAAGCCAAGCTATTCTCCCCTAGAAAGTTATACGGTTCACTGGATGGCTCGTGTAGTACCTGCATGGCAGAATAAATGCATGGTGCTTACAAGAACATGGTTAGGTTACGTCAGGTTAGGTTAGGTTTGGATAGAACAACAGGAACATGGTTAGGTTAGATTTGGATAAAACAACAGGTACATGGTTTACTTAGGTTCGGTTAGGTTTGGAGAGGTTAGGTTAGGTTAGGTTAAGTCTCTCAATTTTTGCCAAGATAAAATAAAAATACAACTGACCTCGTCTCTGATGTATCGTAAGAGCTCAGAGTCGTTGTGTGGGATGGGACCTTGTAGAGAACGCAACAAGTAGTCTGTCCAGGAGGAATTAACACAGTGCAAATCCAGTTATTTAATCTAAAAATATGTGTTATAACATTGGCTTAGTAAATAATACAAGATTTACTGCATCTATACCGTATATAAAAAACACGATACTAGCAAGATACACCAAGACACTGACTGACCTGTGTAATGCTGTGTGAAGAGGGATGCTGTGAGAAATGTCATCACCGTAACCACCACCACCAACACCAACACCAACAACACACACATATGCACAAACCTATGCCTAGACCTTCTTCCACTCACAATTATCGTCGCACCCATTTTTCAGACAAGGTTAATTAAGGAAAGAAATAAGGAAGGAAGGAAGGGCCTGTCGACTCAATTATATGTTGTTTTCTGTTACAAAACGCCCGACGCAATAATCGACAACGTAACTGCTTCAACAAAATTCCAAGCAATCATGGAAGAACATATAATAAGAATTTAGGAAACAGCAGCTACAATAGAAGTGCAGTTCTTTGCAGTTCCTGATTTAGAAACCCATCTCATATTTAGACCCATTTCTTCACAAGCACCACACATAATAATACTACTAATAATAATATTCTCACAGTAACCATGTACTGTACCTTATTTCAAATCTAACTACACTTATAATTAGATTTGGGTTGCACTGTTCACATACCACCATCATCAACAAACTTCACTTTACTATAAACGTTCACTAAAATCGATCACAACCAAGTTCAGTCACTCGTCGCCGCAATGCCTGTTGAAAAGAGTTTTGTTCACTGTTTTACCTCGACACGTAGTCAGAGAGAGAGAGAGAGAGAGAGAGAGAGAGAAGAGAGAGAGAGAGAGAGAGGGGAGGGGTTAGATGGAATGCGTCCTCGTGTCATTATTATTACAAACATTTTCGAGAGAGATTTTCCTTGTTGCTCGTCTTCTGTTCTTAGTCACCCATAAGGTGTATAAGTTATTCTCGTTTTCTCACCATTAATATCACGCAGTTTTCTTCCTCATACAAGGGTAGACTCAGTAGCTTTCAAAAGATTTCTGCAATTCTTTACATACATAAATTTACTCATATTAATATCCCACCATGTATCAAATAACTTCATGGCCTTTAGCGGCAACGTTCTCCAGAGTGTTGGGGCTTGTACTAAAGATAAAAAAAATAAAAAGTAAAATTACCGGGCCCATTTTTTGAAGAGGGTAATACTTTTGGTAAATCTGGAGCAAATGATGCCTCCAAACTTTTCCAGGTAACAGAACACCATGATATTTGTTCATCTAGTCGTGTTTCCTGGCATACTTTGGAGGAATCAAGCTCTCCAATGTACTAAAATTGTATTACCGGCCCTTAACTGTTATTAAATACACAACATCATGCATTTATCTACCATCAATAACCACATACGTAACCTAACTTCATGATGGTCTTTAGCGACAAATTGAAGAACCTTGATTCCTCCAAAAATTAAAGTACAGTGTGTCAGAAAACAGAACCAATGAATAAATATAGAGGTATGCTGTTGCTTGGAGGAATCAGTTGCTCCATTATTTACCACCACCAACAACACTGTATGGACTTTATGCTTCCTTAAGGGACCCTGTGATGTAGTCAGAAAATTCGAGATAAACGAGTCCTTCAAATATTGCCACGAAACACCACCTATAATGTAAGGAGCTTGTTTCGTGGCACAGTCAGGAGGAATCAGAAGCCTCCAATTAATCATCATACACGAACATAGAGTCCTTAATAATTAAACCCCAATAACGAACTAAATTACACCAATATTCAATCATCAGTGCTAAATAGAACTAAAAAAAAAAAAAAAAAAAAAAAAATTAGTAAGAAGATCAGTCAATGGAGGATGAAAACACGATCCCCAGGCAACAAATGAGTTCTTGGAGTGGTTGTCAGGTGTCCAGGGGAGGTGAGGCCAGCTGGAAAAAAAGAGTCCAATTGTAGGTTACTCTGTTTGAAGCACGTGTGATTAATTCATTCATATGCTATATATACTACCTGCATGGGATGTTGTTTGGGTCGGGTCAGTATTTTTAGATTGAGAAGGGACAAGTATACTCGAGCTATAGGTAAATTCGCGACCACGTCCCCAAATGTTTATATATGTCATCTGAGCTGGTAACACTGTGTTGGGAAGGAAGGTGTCATTGTATAGGTGAAAGATTGTATCATGTCCCTCTACTTACTATGTTCCACCTACTCTGATTCCTCCCCAAATAAAATTATGTTACCAGGTCAAATGGCATAAACATCTAAGTACGTGGTCGCGAATTTACTAGCTCGGGTGTACTAAAGTGTTGATAAATCTGGAATAGCTTCATTATTCCTCCAAACTATTTTATTCCCAGCAACAGACAACATTAGTTTTTTGTTAATATAATTTTGAATACTGGCAATTTTTTTTTTTTTTTTTTTTTTTTGTCTAGTTCATCCTGTTTCCTGGCATACTTTTTAGGACTCGAGACACTCTATTGTATCATAGGTGTTAATATTATCCCTCTTATTGTGACATGATGAAACTCACACAGATATAATCCAAGTTTTCTGAGAAGTTTATCATACGTGAAACTATATTTTTCTCTCTCTCTCTCTCTCTCTCTCTCTCTCTCTCTCTCTCTCTCTCTCTCTCTCTCTCTATTTGTGTTTTGCTCTCTCTCTCTCTCTCTCTCTCTCTCTCTCTCTCTCTCTCTCTCTCTCTCTCTCTCTCTCTCTCTCTCTCTCTCTCTCTCTCTCTCTCTCTCCTGTCTATTTATATCTGTGTGTGTCTACTTCTGTTTTGCTCTCTCTCTCTCTCTCTCTCTCTCTCTCTCTATCTCTCTCTCTCTCAACATTTTTGCCTCGATCCATCACTGTCAAGACAAGGGCTGACTGCTGCTATGATATCCCTTCCTTTTTGGTATATCCCGTGCTGTTTGCCCTTTCCCCTCACTCTCTCTCTCTCTCTCTCTCTCTCTCTCTCTCTCTCTCTCTCTCTCTCTCTCGTGCACATTCTTTCTCTTCTCTCGCTCACACTCATTTCCTTCAATCTCACTCCCACTCACTAATTCTCTTCAATCTCTCTCTCTCTCTCTCTCTCTCTCTCCTCTCTCTCTCTCCCACTAACTCACTTTCCTTTACATCTCCTTCCCATTCGTTCTTTTCCCCTCTCATTCATTTTCATTCCCCCCCCCATCCTCTCCCCTCCCCTCTCCCATACAGTACTCCTCTCGCTGTCAATCTCTTTCCACCCCCATGCATCCACTCCCTTCTTCACCCCCCTACCCCCCCCATCCCCCCAATACCTCCTTATTCAGTTTCCCCATCACATTCAACTTCTCTCTTCCTCCCTTCCTTCCTTCCTTCCTTTCTTTCTTTGGTTTTCATTCAGTGATTGGGGTGGATGAAAGAGTGGATGAGTGGGTGGATGAACGAGTGGATGAGTGGGTGGACGAGTCGGTGGGTGAACGAGTGGATGAGTGAGTGGATGGGTGGGTGAAAAAGTGGGTGGATGAGCGGGTGAGTGGATGAGTGGGTGGGTGAAGGAGTGGATGGGTGAGTGGATGAACGAGTGGATGGGTGAGTGGATGAACGAGTGGATGGGTGAGTGGATGAGTGGGTGAAAAAGTGGGTGGGTGGGTGAAAAAGTGGGTGGATGAGTGGGTGAGTGGATGAGTGGGTGGGTGAAAGAGTGGATGGGTGAGTGGATGAACGAGTGGATGGGTAAGTGGATGAACGAGTGGATGGGTGAGTGGATGAGTGGATGAAAAAGTGGGTGGATGAGTGGATGAACGGGTTGATGAGTGGATGAACGGGTTGATGAGTGGATGAACGGGTTGATGAGTGAGTGAACAAGTGGATGAGTGATGGAGGTGGGTGAACGAGTGGATGAGTGAGTGAGTGAACGAGTGATGGAGTTGAGTGAGTGAGTGAGGGAGGGAGGGGGAAAGATAAGGAGGGAGGGGGGAATGATAAGGAGGGAGGGAGTGAGTGAGAGAGGGGAGGAGGGACGGGGATGAGTGAGTGAGTGAGTGAGTGAGAGAGGGAGGGAGTGAGAGAGGGAGGGAGGGAGGGAGGGAGTGGGAATGATAAGGAGGGAGGAATGACTGAAGAGGACAAGTGTTGAGGAAGAAGTGAGGAAGAGTGGGGAGGGGAGGGAGAAGGGAGAAAGGGAGTGGGGAGGGAAGGGAGGGGGAGGGAGGGAGGGGAGAGGGTGGGAATGGAAGGGTGGGGGAGAGGGTGGGAAGGGAAGGGAGAGGGTGGGGAGGGAAGGGAGGGGAAGGGAGTGGGGAGGAGAGGGAGGGAAGGGAAGGGAGAGGGAGGATGGAGGGGGAGGATATGAGAGAGGAAAGAGCAAAGGGAGAGAGGAAAGTGTAAGGAGAGAGAGGAAGAAAATAAGGAGAGGGAGGAAAGTGTAAGGAGAGAGAGAGAAAGGAAATAAGGAGAGAGAGGAAAAAGCAAGGGGAGAGAGGAAAGAATAAAGATAGAGGGGAAAAAGCAAGGGGTGAGAGGAAAGAATAAGGAGAGAGCAACAGATGAGGAGCAAGGAAGGAAGGAAGGAAGGAAGGAAGGAAGGAAGGAAGGAAGGAAGAGAGAAGTGTGAAGACAGGACTAAGTGAAAAGGAAAGATTTTATAGGAAGTAAACAGTAAGTAGAAACACTGATAAATGGAGGGATAGAGGGAAGAGTAAGGAGGAGGGAAGAGTAAGGAGGAGTGGAGGGAAAATTAAGGAGGAATGGAGGGAAGGGCAGGAAAGAATGGAGGGAAGGGCAGGGAGGAATGGAGGGAAATAGAGAAAGATGGAGGGAAGAGTAAGGAGGAGTGGAGGGAAAATTAAGGAGGAATGGAGGGAAGGGCAGGAAAGAATGGAGAGAAAGGACAGGGAGGAATGGAGGGAAATAGAGAAAGATGGAGGGGAAAGCAGGGAGGAATGGAGGGAAGGAGAAATGGATGGAGGGAAGGAGAAATTGATGGAGGGAAGAAGGGATTGCTAGACAGAAGGAGAAAAGGAAGGAGGGAAGGAGGGGTGATGAACAGAAGGAGTGATGGATGGAGAATAGGAACGAAGGATGGATGAGAGCAGGGATCGCAAGAGGAAGGAGGAATGGATGGAGACTAGGAATGAAGGATGGACGAGAGCAGGGATCGCTAGAGGAAAGGATGGAGAGAAGGAATGAAGGATGATAGAGGAGAGAAGGGATCACTAGAGAGGGAGGGATGGTGAGAGGGAGGGATGGTGAGAGGGAGGGATGGTGAGAGGGAGGGATGGTGAGAGGGAGGGATGGCGAGAGGGAGGGATGGTGAGAGGGAGGGATGGTGAGAGGGAGGGATGGTGAGAGGGAGGGATGGTGAGAGGGAGGGATGGTGAGAGGGAGGGATGGTGAGAGAGAGGATTGAAGCAGAATGAACAGTGGTGGTATAATAGAGAGAGTATACAGAGTGAAGAGGGTGTGGACAGATGGTTTGTTGGTGTTAGTGTGTTAATAAATAGTGGACTGCTGTGTGTGATCTCTCGTGTTCAAGGCAAAGTTAGGAATGGATCGCTGCTGTAAGTGGATATGAATCTAGAAGTGAAGGAGTGATAGATGTGAGTTGAGATCAATGCTGATACACATACACTATACATATACTCTCTCTCTCTCTCTCTCTCTCTCTCTCTCTCTCTGACACACTGACACACACACTGTATTTCAAACACTCATGAAAACACACCACACACACACACACACACGCACACGCACACGCACACACACACACACACACACACACACACACACACACACACAACACACACACACGCACACACACACACACACGCACACGCACACACCCACTCATGAAAACGCACACACACACTCATGAAAACACACACACACTCATGAAAACACAGGCACACACACACACACAGGCACACACACACACACACACATCATATATACACAAAGTAGGTAACATTATATTATCATCTTGACACTGACGTTGCCTTGTCTATCCGTATATATATATGTAAACAAATAAATGGATGAAGGCAAGTGTGTGAATGAGTGTCAGACTCAAGTGTAAAGTTACATTTTGGTTTATAAACATTTGGGAATAAAGCATGAGTCTGTTGAACCTTGGGTGGGGGTGGTGGGGATGAGGTGGGGGGGGGGGGGTGAGAGGTAAAGGTAAAAGGGAGAAGAGGTATAGGGGAGGAGGAGGGAGATGCTGGAAGGGAGAGGAGAGGTACGAGGGAGAAGGGAGAGAGAGGAGAGGTAAGAGGGAGAAGGAAAGAATAGCAAGAAGGGGAAGGAAAGGTAAGAAGGGAAGGAGAGATAAATGGGAGGTGTAGTGGGAGAGAGGTTATAGGGAAGTAGGGATAAGGGAGAATAAGTAG
>JAWQEG010001362.1:0-129628 GCA_033782935.1 Petrolisthes cinctipes | reverse complement strand
GTTGTATCATTTATGAACTTTATTGTACTCTTTGATGTGTGTTTTACAAGCATGTCTGCATCCGTGTTGTCATATTGAGGTGTTCTCATGATTAGATAACAAAATTAGTTTAATGCATTATTTTTACTTGTATATTGAATCATTAAAAATAAATGTAGTTTTCTAAGTTTTTTATATACTACATGTATATTACTGTTTATTTTACGAAATGTTTTGCACATGGTTTGTATCCGAGCACTCACGTCAGCATTACAAATATCACCTAACCAAAACGAATCCTAAAATAAAACAACAAATAGTTTCTCAGATCCGACGTGTGTGACAGTGAATTTGTGTTGAGGCCTTAATTGGTACCCACAACACTTATACTCTTGACCCTGAGAACACCCAGTGACCCAGTCATGGCCATAATAATTTGTTTGGGTAGTTGCTATGCCAACTGTGGTTCATTGTCTGGAAGGATAAGGCATGACGTCACCACTTGTGGGGGGAATTTTTGCATTAGCTGGTAATTGCCTTGGGGAGTAGAGTATTAATGGACATGTTGGGTTATCATCCTTATTGACGCTTGTTGTGTTATGTTTGTTGTGTTGTTGGTGTGTAATGTTTGGTATGCAATATGTCCATGAACTGCCACTTCTGATGTAGTCACGACACTCTTACTGTGTGTGTGTGTGTGTGTGTGTGTGGTCAAGTGTATTGTCCCTGTGTGTGTTGTGATGATGATGTGTTGTCTTCTTTGAGCCCTGGGGTCGTGTGTGTTACTGTGGTGTGTGAGTGTTGTTGTTGTTTGTTGTCATGTATTGTATGTACAGTCACCAACAGTTGTACACATTGTTGTCGATGAATTTTGACATGCTGACCGGACATTATGCATTGTTCAGACCAACACAGTGACAGACTCAGTTGGTATCATTAATTCTTGCTCACTATTCTTACAATTATAGTCCATAATCAAAAAGTAGGTGTATCACAAGTTAATTTTTTTTATTTTACCATGGATTATTATCATGACGCAGAGGTATTGTAAGCTGATAATTACCTTTTACCATGAATTATCTTTATTTAATACTAGCGAACCCCGGGGTAATCCAAACAGTATAGCCAATCGTATACTAAGAAGAAAAGCTTGCTTGCGTAACCTTCACTTCTTCCATCCTGGCTGTACATAAAACTGTGGAAGTAGCAATGATATGTTGTGACAGCTGCTTGTCCCTCTTCGCCTTTGATCGGTTCAGAAGCTAGAGTATATGTGTAACTTTGATGTATTTGAGTGTGTTGCATTGGGGTCTATCGAGCGGACGTGTACTGCAGCTGTGTTTGTTGTGATTCCGTCTGCTGTATGTTTATATAGACCAAGACTGAGCGATGTACAATGATACAGACTGTCTTAAGTGTCTTTATTCCTCTGATATGTGTTTTCATTCATACGTATTCATTCGTAGTGTTGTAGACTGTGTTGTTGTCGTACTGCCTCGTCTATGTACCCAAACGTTGTGTGTAATGTACCCTCCCTGGTGTTTTGTTTCCGTACAGTGTTACAACAAAATGTGTGTGTGTGTGTGTGTGTGTGTCGGTACGAATGTATGACTGTGTACGAATGTATGATTGTTGTGGCTTTTGTCTTCCTCTACTTCGAGTTCATCTGCACTTGGGGTCGATATCACGCTGCTTGTTGTTTGTTTACTTCTTGTACAACGGAACGGGTCACTTTAGTGGGCATTGTAATACACTGTTGGTACAATAGACCGTCTTGATTTCTCCAAAGTAGGCCAGGAAACAGAACCAGATTAACATATAATTATAATGGTGGCCTGTTGATTGGAATAGTTTAGGGAAATAATTTGCTCCAGATTTACCAACACTGTACTTATTCCCCCTAAATTAAGCCACATTGGCATTCGTGCAGGGTTGGTGTGTGAGTTGCCGAATGAATGGTTCTGAACAGTGTAGCGATTTGTAGCTGAATTCTGTGGTGATTTTGCTGAAAGAACTACAGTATGTGCTAATCGAATCTGTGGAGTGTGTGTATGTGTGTCAAAAATTCTAAATAAATGACTACGGAGAAACCAAGCAAATAGCAATTGCTCTGAAAATGGTAAAATTGGGCCAATGTCTTCACACATACTCTCGCCACTTCACCACTGTCTAAACTCATCACTCACGCAATGGGGAACTTGTGGAAATTGTCTGCCACCAGATGTCTCCCACTGTCAACATGTGTTTTGCCTCTAGTACGTGTTATATTACCATGAGTTTCCTTCGTTTATGTGAGAAAGTGTGTGTCATTGTAAACAGTAATACCACGAAAACACAAAACAAATAGAGTGCCTTGTTGTGTTGTGTGAGTGGTGTTGTGTTATGTGTTGTGGTGCTGTGTAGAATCTGTGTTTTGTCTTGTGCTGTGTTTTGTTGTCCTATGAAACTTTACCTTACTTTAATTTACATACTGCCTTGTTGTGTTGTGTGAGTGGTGTCAGTGTTATGTGTTGTGGTGCTGTGTAGAATCTGTATCTTGTCTTGTGTTGTGTTGTGTTGTGTTGTGTTCTCATGTCGCGTTAAATGTCATGTCGTTGTGTTGTTTTAGGTCGTGTCATGCTGTGTTATAATATCATCTCGTTGTGTTGTGGTAGACTTCGTGTTGCTGCTATATATTATTTTTGAGGTGTTTGTATGTGTTGACGTGTTTTTGTGTTACTTTATGTCGTTTACTGCTGGTTTTTTTGTATCGTGTCGTGAGGTGATGTGTTGCGTTGTTGTGTTGTGTTTAGTTGTGTTGTGTTGTGTTGTGTTTCTTATCGTGAAGAGATGTGAGGTATGTTGTTGTGTTGTGTTATGTTGTGGCGTTTCGTATTGTGTTGTGTTTTGTTGTGTTGTGTTGTTTTGTGTTGACAGGAGTTCGGCCAGATACATGATCAAAGACAGGCAAGGTCACATATGGCCCCGGAGGTAATAGTCAGGTGTGGCCCAGGTGTGTGTGTGTGTGTGTGTGTGTGTGTATGCTTGTTAGGAGGTTCTCTCTCCCTCTCTCTCTCTCTGTACGTGTGTGTGTGTGTGCTTGCTAGGCGGTTCTCTCTCTCTCTCTCTCTCTCTCTCTCTCTCTCTCTCTCTCTCTCTCTCTCTCTCTCTCTCTCTCTCTCTCTCTCTCTCTCTCTCTCCTTCTGTAACATGTGTGTGTGGGCTACATGGTCTGTATGGCCTAACTGTGTGGATTTATTCATTTCTCTTGTGCCCGGGAACTCCACTAATTGGACACTTTTGAAGACTGAGGATGATCAAACCAAGCCACCATTCATCCATAGATAAACTAACCATTTTTCCGTCCCATCGTGTTTTAGTCTACAGGAAATGACTCTGTCCACAATATTTCTGGTCCATTAAACTGGTCAGCTGTTATTATGGGTTGAGTGGCCAGTGCTCTGATTTGCCACTCGTTATACTTATAATGATAATAATGATGATGATATTATTGCCATTTGAAACACGACACATGCATGCTGGGGTTGGCAGTAAAAGGACACAAACTCACCTATGATATTGTTTTAGAAATACAGTGTCATCCTGAATCCTTAATTAATCTTGTTTTAGTCATACAGTGTCATCCTGAATCCTTTAATCTTGTTTTAGTCATACAGTGTCATCCTGAATCCTTTAATCTTGTTTTAGTCATACAATCCTTAATCCTATTTCATTACTTTGTAGTATACAAGTGAAGAATTATTTTGTGATTATTAAAAATATCTACACAAAGTGATGTTGGTACAGGTTTTTGAAATAATTAAAATAATTCATGAAGTTCTTGTTCACTCTTCCACAAATTCAGTGATCTATTAATGTTCTTGCCTATGGCCCATTGCATTATGTCTATATTCTTTGTATCTACACATTAACACATTTTTACCTCAAATACACATGAATTATAATGATAAAAATAAATAGACGTTGCTGAAGGAAGGAGAAAAGATTAAACATGTGCAATAGCGACTGTATTATATAGTCACGTGTATAAATAAGGTGTCGTCATCTATAGTGGAATAGAAGAGAAGCTATATATACCAAGGAAGGAGAAAAGATTAAACATGTGCAATAGCGACTGTATTATATAGTCACGTGTATAAATAAGGTGTCGTCATCAGCAAGAAGCTCCACTGTCTCACCTACTGTAGTGCAACAACCCAATAACCTCGGGGCCTACATGCATACTTGTCTTCCGTGTCACATACAGTCACTCTTCTTATTAGCATGTATGTATGTGTGTGTTGTGTTGGTGTGAGTGGAACAGCAGAGGAGTTGAGGTTTGCGTCACTCGTCTATAGGTCCGGCCTGGCACACACACACACACCTGTATAATAATAATATATAGCCTGCCTTGCATCAACCTTACACACTCACCATGCGTTGCTTATACTTTGTCGAGGCTTTGTCCTAGAGGTGTAATATCCGTACAGTTGGATGGATACACATGCCGTGGTACAGTCGGCCTCGGCAATTCGTATACACCACTGTGACATCAAGGGTTCGTAACAACTAGATAATTTAGTACATTAATTTCCTAACACCAAACTTTTCTAGTAATGTTATTTGGCTAATATTTGAATCAGTCAGCAGAACAATCATTACAGTATGTGCAGAATACAGATCACTTTTAACCAATGCTCTGTGTACGACGATTTTCTGAGGCCGACTGTACAGAGCATGGCTTTGTTTAAGAAATATGACAGTTGTATGTTTATATGCAATATCTTATTACATATATAGGGGAATATTTTGTCATGGGATGGTATTACTAAGTCATTCAATACGACACACACACACACTATTGTATACAAACACATTGAAGTCGTGTATTATAAAACTGAACAGACACCGGATCACGGATGTATGTATGTACAGTTGCCAGCACTTATAACTGGTACAGAAAAAGAGGTCTGACAACGCTGACTGTACCAGTTATAAGTGCTGGCAATTGTACACTCGCAATCCAAAATTTGTATCCAGGTCTTGTTGAAGTTTCGAATTATTTGACATACTAGTGATCCAATTACAACGTTTATCCTGTTTCATATTTGCTTGAGCTCGCTTAATTAATACTCGATCAGGCTATTCGAAGCAAACCTAGATACATATTTTGGATTGCGAGTGTACAGTAGAAATATATGTATGTGTTGGTATACCTGGAACATCCAAAATAGAATATTAGTACGAGGCGGCCGGAATCGGAAATTTTCTGTCGTAAATAATATAATAATTGTCCCATCATTTCCGTTTGCCATGTTAGGAGGTATAGAGTTGAGCCGTCCCCCATCTGTCATTAGAGGAAACTATTTTATTCCATATTGCGCCCCTTTTTAATGCCCAAAACCCTTTACAGTTTAATGTATAACGTAAAGCCTATATTATATCATCTTGCTGCATGATCTAATCGGTCTGAAATAACTTTATAGGCTACTTGTATATTGAAATGATCTGTTTTATCAGCAGCTATTCTTTGTAAGTAAACACACACACACACACACACACACACACACACACACACACACACACACACACACACACACACACACACACACACACACACACACACACACACTCTCTCTCTCTCTCTCTCTCTCTCTCTCTCTCTCTCTCTCTCTCTCTCTCTCTCTCTCTCTCTCTCTCTCTCTCTCTCTCTCTCTCTCTCTCTCTCTCTCTCTCTCTCTCTCTCTCTCGCTAACCAACCAACCACTGACCCTCCTCCTTTTCTGCCTCATACAGGTCGAGATGACATGTCACCGCCCTCGTCTGAGAACTACGGTGACCCCAAGAAGAAGAAGGGCCCACTGCCACGCCAACAAGAGGAGCTGTGTCTGGTGTGTGGGGACAGAGCCTCGGGTTACCACTACAATGCTCTCACCTGCGAGGGATGCAAAGGTCAGTCAGACACATGCATATTCACCATGCACTTCTCTATTAAGGGGGGGAAGTTAGTTTTGTGTTGGTAATTCTGGAGCAACTGAATCCTCCAAACTATTCCGAGCAACATATTTCTGTATTAAGGGGGAAGTTTGTTTTGTGTTGGTAATTCTGAAGCAACTGAATCCTCCAAACTATTCCAAGCAACAGCAGAATACCATTATTTTTGCTCTTCCGGTCCTTGCTGTTTCCTGGCATACTTTGGAGGAATCGAGAAGCTCCAATGTAACAAAAGCGAATTACCACCTTAAGGGACCCTACATGTGTTGTAGTCAGAAAATTGGAGGTAAATGAGTCCTTCAAATATTGCCACGAAACACACACACACCTATATAGGAACTTGTCTCGTGGCATGGTCAGAAGGAATCAGAAGCCTCCAATTTTCATACACGATCACAGGGTCCTTAATATAGCAAAAATAGTGATGTGAACTGAACATATTATTACCCACATTTTTCTTCTTCGATATTGCATAATTAAAAAAGGTGAAATACTGATCAACTGAGCATGTTATTATCCACATTTTTCTTCTTCGATATGCCATAATAAGATTTATTATCTACATATTAACTCCTTCGATGTTCCGTAATTGAAATAGTTATATGAATTTACCACATTTTCATCCACATAATTTACTCGATACTCCATAATTTAAAAAGTAAAATCATATATTCATGAAGTGAACATAAATATATATATGAACAAAAAAAAAAAAAAAAAAAAAAAAAGAGCTAGATTTTTTTTTTTTTTTTTTTAATGTGTGTGTGGCCTAATAGCTCATTCCCTGACCTTCATTTACAGGTTTCTTCCGGAGATCAATCACTAAGAACGCGGTGTACCAGTGTAAATACGGCAACAACTGCGAGATGGATATGTACATGAGACGCAAATGCCAAGAATGTCGTCTCAAAAAGTGTCTCAGTGTGGGCATGCGACCAGAATGTGAGTCAATCAATCATTAATTTTGTTGTTATTGATGGTGGTGGGGGTAGTGATAATGTTGTTGATGTCAATTTATAGTTCTGTTTGAGTAATAGGAGTTAATCATTTGTTGTTGTTGTTGTTGTTGGTGTTGTTGTCATTGTATTATTCTGTTTGGGTAATCATTGTTATTGTTGTTGTTGATGTCATTGTATTATTCTGTTTGGGTAATAGGAGTTAATCATTTGTTGTTGTTGATGTCATTGTATTATTCTGTTTGGGGAATCATTGTTATTGTTGTTGTTGTTATTGTCACTCATTTTATAATTCTGTTTGGGTAATAGGAGTTACTCATTTGTTATTGTTGTTGTTGTTGTTGTTGCCATTATATTATTCTGTTTGGGTATTGTGAGTTAATCATTTTTGTTCTTGTTGTTATTGTTGTCTCTCATTATATTGTTCTGATTTAAGGGGAGATTATTTTGTTGGTGAATTAATTTTAAGGTCTCTGATTCCTTCAAACTATGACAAGAAACAGCAGATCCTCTATTAGTACTACTGGGGGCGTCTATCTGTTTTCTGGTATAGTTAGGAGGAATCAGTAGCCTTCCAATTTACCAACAAGAAAATATCCCCTTAATAATATTAGTGTTTTTTTTTTAGTTTGTCATTATTGTTGATGTAGTCAGAACATTGGAGGCAAATGAGTCCTTCAAATATTGCCACGAAACACCACCTATATGGAAGGAGTATTTTATTTCGTGGCATAGTCAGGAGGAATCAGCAGAAACCACCAATTCTCTCAGTACACGTTCACAGGGTTCCTTCAGGGGTTAGTTGAGTTAGTGTTGGTAAATCTGGAGCAATTACTGACCCCTCCAAACTTAATCCAAGCAACAGTGTGACCAATATTATTTTTGTTAATCTGGTGGTGTTGTTTCCTGACATACTTTGTAGGAATCAAGGCGCTCCAAGTTCCAACGTACCAAGAGTGTAGTCCTCCCCATCCCCCTTAACACCTCCCTTCCTTGTGTCATGAGGATTCCAGCTGCAGATATGTAGGTTAAGGCCACACCATCAGCCGCTCTCTCTCTCTCTCTCTCTCTAAAGAAAACGTACAGCTCTCAATTTCTCTCCACACTCTCCTCCTGCCTTCCACAGTCTCAGGGTCGTATTATTAATTAAGGTCAGAAGGATTACTAATATATTTGTTAAGGCCAGCTGGCAGGTGTACATTACGTAAAGAAAAATGAGAGAGATGTTCATGAGTAAATAGACATAAATACAGAAAGTGCCCTGTAGCCTATAAAGTAAATATCCAAACATTTATAGTGTTTTTACTGATCGTGTTAGGAAGATATTAATGATACTGACAATACGAAATGTTGACCGAAAATGGAATGACAGATAGGTTTGGAAATATTTCTAATGTTGACTTTTAATGACCATTGTGGCCTAGGCATATCTCCCTCCACCTATAGCAGCATTTGGCCTTTATATGCCCTAACTAATATACATACATAATGATATACATAATATATACATATACAGTACCTGTATACATATATAAATTGTATCTGGATTACATAGATATCAGGACTATTTCATTCTATCTTCTTTATATATGCTTAAAATAAATGATACCCTGGCAATAGTATGTGGAAAAATTTATTAATCGAATATTTCTACGTTGTTGTACGGTACTGTAAATGTATAAATAAGTCTGTGGGAACTGTACATAACCTTTCAGATACAGACAGTTAATAAGAAGGGCAGATTATCTTGTTGGTGAATTGGAAGCCGGAAGGTCACTTTTGATTCCTCCTAACTAAGCCAGAAAACAGACTCCCTCAATGATTGGTACATACTCATAGGGGATCTGTTTCTTGGCACAGTTAGGTGGAATCAGTAGCCTTTCAATTTGCCCACAAAAGAATCTCCCTTTAACTTGTCACACCAAAAGTCCAAAATTTATTATAAGCAACGCTCTAAATTTTTTTATTAGGCCTACATCTGATAGTAAAGTAATAGTCACAGAAAAGAAAGGTCCAGTTGCCTCCATTAATAACGAGCACAGCGTCGGGTGGGGTTGACGAAATGTAGCACCACTGTGTTTATTTACTCGTAAAAATAGTTAAATGAATGGACAAAACTCACTCCTGCTATAGTATCCAGTACCTACCATAAGGATGCTATGCAAACAGACACAGTGGTGCTACATTTCACCAAACCCATCAGATGCTGTGCTTGTTACTAGTGGAGGCAACTGTACTTACCAACCAAGGGCATAATTGATTAAGGACCCTAGCTGTGAACGTGTATAAATGAGACTAGGTGGCTTCTGATTTCTCCTGACTATGCCACGAAACGAGCAGTTCCTTCAATACAGCTATAGGTGGTGTTTTGTGGCAATGTTTGAAGGACTCACTAACCTACAATTTTCCGATTGCATCACACTGCCCTTGTTAAAGAAAAATAATGGTTTGTTTTCCTTTTATACCCAAATAAGGCTTACAATGTGTGACATGCAGTTCACAATAATCTCTGGAGGATAAAATATTGTATAATGCCAAGCAAAGGGGCTCATGACAAAAAATAATTTAATGAGAATAGGTTACCATGACAAAGAATAATTTAATGTGAAATACTTTAATGAGAATGCCATGACAGGTGTGGTACCCGAGTCGCAGTGCCAAGTGAAACGGGAGGCGAAGAAAGCCCGCGACAAGGATACCAAGAAAGAGTATCCTAGTATTGGGTCACCTATTCAGGATGACAAGCCTATCCTCCTCAGCCCGGTGAGTCCTACGCTCAAGGACGTGCAAGGGATGGCACATATGAAGGTAAATCTCGCACATGGTGACCTCTGTAATTTTAACCCTCTAGAGCAGCTCATAAATTATTGTAATCCTTCATGACTGTTCCTATTTAAAGCTTTGATTGATTGTGTGGGCTTTTTAAGTTGACTGACTCCATCATGTACAATATTGGTATAAAAATTTCACAACTTTTCTGCAATATTGATTATACTGTGTATGATATATGACCCAAAAAATTATAATGATAAAAATCTAATAAGTTTTTATTATGTAGGGATTTTTGTTGTATTGGATGCTTAATTACCAATTTTGTGTTCTGTCTTCCTTTTCTTTAAATTTGGCCAGCCAGTGGATACAGGGTTAAAAAAAAGAAATGATCACATGCCTTTTATTTCCATGTGTGGGATTTACAGTACCTTCATAATTTTATGGTGTCATACAATGTTGACATGTTCATCTCAAAGAGAGACGTTACTAAGGCTTAGCTCGAAACTTGACTCTGTTGAACTGTATGACCTTTAGATATGAAAACTGCATGAGCTAGTAATCTATATTGGTGATAATGATATCTGATATGTTTGTAATAAGGCACTAATAGAATGTGAAATTGAAACTATAGTCCCAAATACAGACTGTGACTCACATTACTCAAGTGTTATAGCCTACTAGTCTTGATGTGTACCAAGTTGTCAATTGTACAGTAGTACATTTTTGTTTCCCAAATAGTATTAAAATCACATAAGAGGATAACACACACAGGTAATACAGTACTATACTGTTAATTTTACCATATAGAGAAAATTAAGTACTATGTGCAATTTTATTTTTTAAGACCAGAAAGATATTACAAATAACGTACGTCATGCACAGAAATAACAGAGATCATTCTAATTTCTTTATATAATAAGCAGTAATGTATACTCAGTGGACTCATTTATAGGATCAGACTTAAACTAAATATCCACACAAATAAGTGCTGTACACAAATTTTAATGTGACTAATGTCTGTACAGCAACTGAAGAAATTACTGTAGTGGGTTGCAATATAAATGCAGGAGTGAAGTGCAAAATTAAACTTGCTTTATCATTTATAGATTATTCAAAGCAAAACATATAGATACAGAGTTGAAATTCGAGTTAAGACAATAGGTTACATTGAGCCATCATGGGAGGAGGACTAAGCAACAGGCATTTTCTCTGACTGTTGAATAATTTTACTTGTGAAGGGTTATCATTTGCATTAATTATTTCAGACAGTTAATTTGTTTATGTATTAGATTTTAAGTTAATATCTGGTGCTATGATATTCAGTGTTGTTGATTACAGTCACTATCCAAAGTTCAGTAACCCCTAGTAAGGAAGACAATATAAGTTAGTTTTGTAGTCTGTATTTTGTTAGTGAGGTCTTTGAAGCCTACCATTGTATTGCCTTATTACTGAACTGCAAACACTGGATGCTGTACTGTATATAGATGAACCAGTCTTAATTAATTTATCCTTTGGGGTGTACAGAAACTTGGATTGTGACAGTATCTTCACTGTATCATAGCTGTGGTTCAGTTTAGCATTGAGGCAGTGCCATTTACAGTTTACGTGATATTTTCTTTTCCCTTGGATTGCTTCATTACATTTCACAAGTTTGTTTTGCTGTTTATATTATGGCTTACCTGGGCCTCCAGTTGCTTTTATTTGGGTGTCTCAGACTTAGCTTCTTTGGTTTTATGAGCCTGGATATTTCTTCCTAGGACTTACCACTATGTGGCTTCCTTGTCCATAAGGAAAATATCTTTATGCAGATATATTATGCTATACACACGAACACAAGTTTTGAACTATTGTATGGTATTGTTCTTTTCTTTAACCTGTTTTCACTGTTTCATATTACAGTATATAGTTTAGGAAGGGGCATATGGTGGGCTAGACAGAGGGTCATATAGGTGATTCATTTGTGGCCACCCCCTTTAGGAGATAAGAATAACATGCATTTGCTAGGTGAATAGATAGACCACACTCCAAGATTAAATATTCTTGGGTTAAGCCCAAGAAAGTTTTTAACATCATTTTTTATTTAATTTTTTAGTAACAGGTAATTACAGTACAGTACCATTATACCCTTGCTTTAAAAAAACATTATTTACAAAATTACTTTATTTCAGTGTAACCCCAAAGGGCCATCAACTGCATGTGCTATGCAGTTCAAAAATCTTGTTGGAAGCAGTAGCATCGGTCAATGTCCAGTAAGTAAGAGATGGCCCTGGCATCAAAATTACATTTTTCCATTTGGCATAATATTTGGTCAAGTTTCAATTGTACCTGCATAGGTGAAATTTAACATTATTATTATGTCCACAGGAAATTTAGTTGCAACAAGAGAAACAATGGATTTGAACTTTGTACAAATATATACTCAATCAGATACTGAAATAGGCCAAGACATAGTCAATTCAGCTCAGAGTCAGAGGAGTTGACATAATAAGTACTGTACTGTACTGTACAGTACTGAATGGCAAATTCTGGTACACTGGCATTCCTTATGAGGAGTACTGTATAAGTTTTAGTGGATCTGATAGTTTTTACTTTAATCCCCCTCTTGAACTAAGCCACTCACAGATTTTGCTGTTGACATTTACATACACACTGAAAGTATGTTCGGTTAGTAAACTTTCTCTGAGGTATGCACACCTGTCATCAGTGTCATCATCAAGAATGAATCCCTAAGGATGGTGGCAATCAAAGCTAACTTACTGCACCAACCACAACTTGCCTTGGGGCCTGTTGAAGTCTATCCAGTGCTTGCTCTCATCCACTCCTCTCTCATGCACTGTGCTTTTCATTCTCTTTCCCAGAACTTTAGGCAGCACCGATGTCATCAATATTCATTTATGGTGCTAAGTTATAGATCTACTGTATGTATAGTTCATGTATTTCATCCTGTTGAAATAATGGTTCCTGTTTGTCAGATTTGTAGATTACCTTGAAGTTCTTTTTATCTCATATCCTGATAAGTTGTACTCCAAATATGCAAGTAATGTATACTACAGTATCATTTGATATCTATATTTTATTATAATCATGCTGTAAATTCATGGTTATAAAGATTTTTAAATAGCCTATATAATTTAGTACAGTATTGGGTAATTTTTCATGTGGAGTATCATCTTCTTACCATATTAGTGGCGAAACACTACCTTCTGCCTTTGAAATATAGTCTAAATTTAGTATTGGAAATGGCTCTGTTAGGTTTAGTAGAAGGTAAGAGAATACCGTACATTAATATTTTATTGTAAATACTATTTGATTATTCATTCACGCATATACAATCGCTTGCTTATATATATATCCTGCAGTGTATTATATCAGTACAGTATTATAGAACTTACATTGTAGGTTTTTATAATAATATCAACACTCATAATTATTACCCCTTATGGCATACTGTCCCATCACATGTCCACTGCCACTTATAACCAAACTCGCCACATACTTGAGACATCATTTTAGGTAAAGTGTGTTGAGTTGCTTGTGTGAACACTGACTGGTGACTTCTTCCCTGACTGTTCTGTACTATATGACATACACCACTCCATATCACTTATTATTACTTTGCTCCACCTCATTTAACTCATTAACTGTGGCAAGCTTCGATGTATAGTATCCTTATACAGTACTAGAATAAAAAGGGATGGGTGCTTATCTTTGTTCACCATGTATAGTAAACAAAGGTGCACAAAACTGCTCCAATCCCACTAGTGGCCTGATGAGGTCAGATGGGAAAAGTAACAAGACCATAATTATATGGGAGATGTGTGCTGGGTGAAAAAGCAGTTGGTGGAGAGTTTACAAAGGGGCACTGGAGTAAAATTAAGGAGACAGATCACTGATCAGATGGATGTACAGAGTGGAGAAGTAAACAAGAGAAATGTGAATGGAAGAGGAGAACTGCACCAAGTGGAACAGGGAAAACTGGAGAGACTGCTGTGTCCATTCCCTTGGCAGGGTAGTTTCTGGATGGAACGAAGCATCAGAGCTGTAGATAAATAAGAATATATATATGAACAGTGCTTAAAATATCTCTCTATACAGAATTGTTACAATTTGTGAACATTTACTAAAGTGCCTCAAGGAAGTGTGATACAGTACAGCGATTTCATTCTCATTTTATCTGAAAATAGGTAGGCAGATTCCAAATCCTGTGTCATCATCTACCATAAACAGTCAATACATTCCAAATGTATTGTATATGTTCCAAATGTATTGATATGCTCTGTTTTCTTGGAAAAAAAAAATACACAAACCATCTGTTTTCTTCAACCTCAGAGCAATACCTGTAACATTTGGTTGCCATAGTTTAAGAGTTCATTTCCTTTACTGCATTGATTTATTCACAAAAATTCATCATATGAAGTCTGTCTGTACTATATATTTTCACTCTTATTTCACAATATATAACCTTGACTGTCTTTCCATTCATACTGTACCCAACTACAACATTTTGGTAACCCACTTCACTCTAAAATTATCACTGAGCTCTCTCCCTAATACTATATCTTACTAACCAATCCAAACCATTTACCTTAACCCTCCTCCCCTCCCCTCCCTTCCTTACTTTCACTCAATCTCATTCATTTTAATTCAACCCATCTCTTCTTCTCTCATGCTTTCACACCCACTCCCCTCCCTAACCAGTTCTCACCTTATTCACTGCTTCAACACCACACCATCTCAACCCCATAATAACCCAAATATTTCACCCAACACAGCTGCCAATGGCCCCACGGATGAATGTGAAACCTCTGACTCGAGAACAGGAGGAGCTGATCAACACACTAGTCTACTACCAGGACGAATTTGAGCAGCCGTCTGAAGATGACCTCAAGAAGATTAAGGTGAGTGTATGAGATGTGCTGGCCTGGGACAAAATCTTTTCAATAGTAGTGCTCTTGTACAAAGTGTGACATTAATTACCATGTATATTCTGAAATTATTATTATAGAACTAAAAAAAAAAATGAAATAGGCTTTGCTTTCATAATTATCAGTCACTAGTAAGTCAGATGAAGCACAGGGTAGATGCAGTGGTAGCGGTCATGTCTAAATTCTAGTCTGCAAGTTTGTGATTGTAAGACACTCAGTTGTAGCTCACTCCTCTTCAACCTCAGTACAGCTACATATCTTGTATGGCCTTGCTCAGTAGATTTCGTTTCCATTTCCATATGTCAGATAATCGTGTATATATACTATAATACCTTATTTCATTTTGATTATATATAACAAGAGCATGATGCATTTTTTTTACTTGTCTTTTAGTCAGAAGATACTTGTCCAATATTAATGTCATACCTTGTATCTTTATGTATATCTTAGTGTTTAGCTAAGCATGGTTTTATCCTGGAATAAATTCATACTGTAGCTAACAATATATTGCCTCTAAGTTGAAGCTGAGTATATATGATATGTATATTTTTACTCACACTAAATGCTTAAGTCTGACTTCTCTGTATGCCTTCTAAATGAGCCTTTTTGCATCTAGAATCCTGGAGGGTTAATATACTGTACCTGTAATTGAATTTTGATGTGATTTATAGTACATGCCAAGGAATTGCTTTACTGTTACATGCAGAAGATATGCTTTACTGTTTATCAAATGTTGCTTCAGGATTTTGTGTTGTGATTTGATAGGGAGTCATTGTTTGAAACAGTGTGTGCTTCTAGTATATACTGTATTTGTAATGAATAGGGGAGTATCATTACCTCTATGTGAAATATTAGATAGTTGGATGAATATCACTGTTGCCAGCAAAAGGGAGAAAGGAAGAGGAGGGAACACCTTGATCAAAAGTGCTTCTAAATTTCCTTACCATATTCTGCTATGTGTATATCCATTATGTGATCTCTTATGTATATCCCTTTGCTCATTATTAGACCAAGGCTTGTTCATATTGTACTGAAAGACATTTTATAATTTGTAATACATACAGTATGTCCCAGTTCAAGTATAAAGTGTTATATATCATTATAATTATATTTCCTATTGATCACCATACAGCTTAAGGGGAGAGTATACTTTTGGTACATTGGAGCGCCTTGATTCCTCCAAAGTATGCCAGAAAACAGAACCAGAGGAACAAAATTAATGGTGGCCTGTTGCTTGGAATTGTTTGGAGGAATAATTTGCTCCGGATTTACCAACACTGTATCCTCCCCTTAACAGTATTTTTCCTTTTGATCACCATACCACTCAACAGTATTATCCAATGTAAAACCTTGGCTAAGTGCCAGTAATGAGGGCACCATAATAAACATCAATGAGAACCACTTACTAGAACACTGACCTTATTAGATGTGATTGATAAACAAAGATAACACACATGAGAGAGTTGGTTACAATTCTAGAGTAACTGGATGCTTTTATCAGTTGCATCCCTTCTTCCTTCACTCTCTTGCTTGGCTCATGTATGCTTAGTAAATGATAATACAGGATACGTAGGTAATACAAGTCATTATTAGTTTGTAGGAATTATGCTGAGTTAAGTGTAAGAAAGACTTGAATGAGTTTGAATTTTTTTACTTAAATGTTAGTTTATAGGGTAGGTCAGTAATAAATTATTTTTTATTAATATTTAGAAGGTCCAAGAGTGCTGCTGATAATGAGAGATTATGCTTTAGTTGTGTTAAAGTCCCTCTTGAGTAATATGACTTTTTACAAGTACAGTAGATTGTGTCAGAACATTACATACTGTAATTCATTATCTAGTACCCCGTTAGTTTAATAGATAAACAATTTAAGGACAGGAACACAGTTTTCTATGCTGTATACTTGTTAGCCTATCATTAGTACAATAGAGGACAGTAGCTATTCTGGACACAAGAGGTCAGCATCACAATACATAATGCCAAATTTAACTGCAGTAAGTATAGAGACCCTTGGATGTGTACAGACAGAATTTTATCATTGCAGTAGAGATGAAAATCAATAATTAGACCACACTGATACATACATAGTATGTTATAGGTAAAATGTTACCAAAGACTGAAGGATTAAACAGAAAATGCTTAGCATTATGATCATGCTGTTGTACAGTATATAAATTAAGAGACCAGTATAGTATACTGTATGATCAGAAGTAGAATGGACAAGTAGAGTCATGTTATTTTAACAATTCTGAATTTAGATCAGTCATCATACAGTAGTATATATTTCCTTGTCTTTTCTCCTTAAGATTTTATCTTCAAGGCTACATTTTATCTTAGAAAACTATTCTGATTAGATTTCTTTAAATATACTGTATTCAGTTAGTTGATAGGTTAGCAGTTTATATGACATATACCGTGTAGCCATCATTTATCACAAATTCAGTTCAATTTTTTGAAATGTACAATATCATTAATTGTTACTGAGTGTCAGCATTACATGTGTGAGTCATATTTTAATGGAAGAAATAGAGAGAAGTATGGAATTTTTTCATGCTTCAAAATGCATCCTCAAATGGTATCACACTGAAATATGAAAGGTTTAATGTTACTACAGTACAGTATCTGTTTTTCTGTTGCCAGATTCCTTAAGGCCAAAAATGGTGCCATTACTTATTGATAACAAAATGCTAGTTTGTGTGAGTGATTCCATGTCAGATATAAAGTTGACCAAATCAGAATAAAAGAGTTGGATAACTTATCCGGGGCAGTTGATAGAGCATAAGTCTGTACATAACAGTACAGTACTGTATTTGGAGGCTTGAGAGATGAACACAAGGAGGTATAATTTACAGTGTACTTGTGTAACTATGTTTGGGATTATTTTCTCCATCAAGTATATATCAGTGCATTTTATTTTCATTAGCATGAAGTCTAATCCACATACAAATACCAAATACTGTACTTGTATACCAAATTCAGGATAAGTGATGACTCTTCTGTATAATGGTATGAATGATTTAGAAGCTTGTCAGTGGAGATCCTATTGCTTTATAAGACAAAGTTTGTGTTTATTTTGCATTGTACGTAATTCTTCATCAAAAATTCCAGCAGTACAGTAGTTTATATAGATTAATCTTATCATTAATAACAATGGCATCATTATTCATGTAGTTCATTATGTGATAAGTTTGTACCTTCAAATAATATTTATGTGGAAGTAAATACAGTTGAAGGAAGTGTTTGGGAAGGCATAGACAGAATATACAATATCTGTGGAAGTGTGAATTAAAGCTAAGATACTATTCTGTACTCCAAATTCCCATGTCAAAAATTTTTTCAACAAGACTTCATAATCAGTCTCAAGCATTATTTTCTAGTCTTACTCAGTTTAATAGCCAAAATATTTTTGGAGTATGATGTAAGAGGTTGACTATTTTTCAGCGATTATTGGTCCTTGCGCTGTGAATATGAGTAAATTAATGTGTAATACCACATTTGTAATATGCAAGTGAATAAATTACCATAGTGTGATATTCAATATGTATCCAGCTGTAATAGTTTCTAAAGTGTCCATTGTTTAATGTAAGGCATACTGTATAGTTGAGTGTGTTGGTTGTACGTTAAATCAACACCACTGCACTCATTGAGGCAGCTTGGCTTGCCACCCTGCTAAATTCTAAACCCAGTTTGATTGTGTTGCAAAGGAATCTTGTGAATGGGACAATATCATGAGCTCATCTAAAGCGTATTTGTTTTTCAGGATGTTTTTGTATTATGCACATTTTGCATGATGCGAAATTGCTGACTGAAAGCAGGACACTTATTGTGAGTGTCCTCTTAGGAAATATGTTAATGAAAACAAGCAGCTTATGGATGTGGTGAAGATACACACAATATACACTGGAGACTGAATTTGAAACTACAGTACTTATGAATACACCAAGATTAACATACATACATACATACATATATGTACATACACACACCAACACTCATCTTCCTTGATTTCTGACCTATCCAACTTTATTTTGGTGATTGGCCCCCTTGCATGTTGTTGGCTTTATTGGTGCATGTGTCTTTTGGCATCTGTTGCATTTAGCCTTTAACCTGCTGAGTAAACTGAAGCCTTTAACACAGTGAAATGAAGGTTAGATAATAGAGTAAACACTACAGTATATTAGAAGTAGAATTTTGGTTCCTATTAACAGTGCTACAATATTCTCAGAAAAAACTGGTTGGCATGATTTGTATTCTGTCTCTATAATAGAATATACAATATGATAAGAGTATCCTAATTCTGTTTATGACATAATTAAAGAAAAGGCTGGATAGCTGATAATTTTGTTAAAATGTACTGTACCAAAAAATTTTTGCAGATGATATGAAAATATATGAAAACATACAGTACAGTATTGCAAAAACTAGCATTATTCTATCATGTGGGTTGTTCCCTCAATGAAACTCCCTCTATGGGCTGGCCAAAGCAGAACAGTCGTAACTTTCAAGGTTTTACTGGGGACCAGCCTATCCATCCCAAAGAGACTATTTACTCCCTGCCCCCATCGATACACGATTCATTGTACAAAAGTATTGTACAGTATTTATTTTCAGGTACAAGGCTGACCATTGATATGATGGATAAAATGGGGGACAGGAGGAGGAAAATGTTCATGAAACGCGAGGTAATAGTGGATAGAGGTAAAAGAAAATGTGATTACTACCAGAACTGTAGGAGAGAAGAGGGAAGCTAAGAGGAATACTGTGGTGAATTGAAACAAAAGTAAAATGTAGAGGAGAAAAATATGTTACTGTGACCCAATACAGATTTCAAATGGGGTTAATACAAGACTACTGTACATTCTCATAGAAATGGCTGCTGTTTCATGAGAATTTATTCCTATTTATATTAAGAGAATTATGACGTGTAAGCCTGCTGTACAGAGTGATGCAAATTCTTGATATCTACAGACACAGTCATTGCCTTTAACAGGTTCTTTTATATACAGTATATGTTTATATTTTTTTTTCAAAGCTGTAGGTGTGAATGCATTGAAAACTTTGAAAGATTGGAAATGTAAATGTATACTGTACTGTACCTCTTCAGTACAAGATGTATTCTGCAATATATCTATTGAATTATTCCAAACCCTACCATTATCATCAATATTACTTTGCTGCCTCTAGGAGACCGTTACTGAGATCCCAACAGACATAGATATTGTTAACAACCAATGAATGATCTCACAGATCCCTTTGCATAACTATATACAGGTACAGTACTGGAAAGTTGGAACCCTGAGTACAGCATATTACTCTGAGATGCATCTGTGCTTTCAGTCTCATCTGAAAACAGATCGCCATGTTAAAAATTACTTTGAATGTTTAAGCATAAACAATGATTTCCACAAGCATTTATGCTGTGATACAGCAACATTAAAATTTTGTAAGATTTTTCATATGGAATTGCATATTTAGGGATCATTTACTGAAAATGATATATCTGTTTTATTACTTTGTTTAGTCTGTGTGAAATTCACTGGTAGCTTTTGGCTGTGATAATACAGCATAGTTCCATTGTTTTGTCTCACCACTGTTGTGTACACACAACAATAAATAATATCGTTACAGAGGGGTTCGATGGGTTTCATACTGAACAATCCGGCTGTCTCGGTAGGGTTGGTAAGCGTGGCTGTTGGCGAGTTGCCAAATAGGAAGAGGTATAGAAATATGTATGGGATAATTGATTGATTGAAGACTTTAGGTGCGGCGAAAGTGATAGAGAGGTGGGACAACAAGCACGAAGGAAACAGAAGGAAAGGAGAAACTTAGAGGAAGAGAGTGTGTCTTTCCATCGAGTGCTAGGAAGTGACTCTCATGCATGGGAAAAGCAATGGATATAGCTAATAAAGTGGAACCAAGCCCTATGTTGCCTTACCATTAGGCTGATAGTTTGACATGATCAAATACCGAGTTTATCTATGTTTCACGTAACCTCCTAGGCTCGGTGGAGGGTATGAGACGTATCAGTCTGTGGAATTCGCTCAGATGACCGAATCATGAGTACCTGACCATTTCTGAGCTTTAGATTGTTTCATGATTCAAAAGGAGTTGAAATGGACAAAACACCTGGCATGATAGCCTCATATTTTTGCTGTGTCATTTTGTATCGTGCAGAAGGTGTAACTATAGTTTTTTTGTTGTGTGTACAATCGTATTTGTGAATTTGTAAAAATTTTGCTATACAACCATGCTGCCATACTGAGAAAAAAAGAGAGATGAATGTTTAAATTTCCCGCCATCCTTATACAAAACAAGAAATGAAAGCTGCATGCCTGCTTGACTTACACGTGCAGATTACTGTAGTGCCGCCTGCCTGCTGCTTGGTTGTCAGTGTTATCTGGCTTTTCATGATTGATTATTTTGTTAATAGTTGCATCCTCTATCAGTGCGCTCCTAAAAATGAGAAATTGTAGACTGCTGTATGAACACTTAAAATATAATTTGAAGAAGAGTAGTAGCTGCATGTTGAATTATTTTTCTTTGATTTTTAAGATTATCTTTATGGTATTGTGAGTGCAGTTGACAAGCATTAATGAGAAAATAGGCAAGTTTAAAAGTAGTAACCAAGGTTACGACGTTAGTGAAAAAGTAACTAATACTGTTCAAATGAATGGCAGAGAATTACTGTACAGGACAGTTCTGCACTAGGTCACCTTCTGTACTTAACTACTCCCAAGCCATCCAGCAAAAGAGCAGAAACAGTGGTTTAGGAATCGTGTGTATCCAGCAAAAACCTGGATGTCTAATGTTCAGTTGATATGATATTATGAAACTAGTAATGTGTTTTGCAACAAAGCAGACAATAGGTAGTATGGTATTTATTATACAAGCATGTTCCTGTACTGTATATACTGTACTTTTCCATTCCACTGAAGAAAAAAAATTATACCGGTACTGAAAATATAAAAGATTATGTGCCATTGTAGGCACTAATGATAGTTATTAGTAAGCCTGCTATGAGCGTCAATTCAGAGTACAATGCAACCAGTGATAAAGCTTTGAATAAGTGGCCAATAGGAACCAAAATATTCACAAATGATTAGGGTGGTAGAAACCAAAAATAAGAATCACTCTGTAGCCATTAAAGCTTTATTTTGTATAGAGTATGTAATGTAGATCTCTCATCTGTTTCAGTTTATTAGTTTGGTTTCTTGGACTGACATGACTTGTAAATATACACCTGACTTAGTTTCAGTAGCTAAACACTCTCAGGTATCCCAGTGTTCCCTTACCTCTTTTGAATCATTCTTGGTCATTTCCTCACCAAGTGGCTTCTGTTTCCTTCCTTCAGTTTAACTTCGATGGTGAAGATACAAGTGACATGAGATTCAGGCACATAACCGAGATGACGATCCTCACAGTTCAGCTCATTGTGGAATTCTCCAAGCAACTACCAGGTTTCGGCACACTGCAGCGTGAAGACCAGATTACTCTGCTCAAGGTACACAGTCCACCACATGAAAATGATGATGGATTGATGAGCGAATTCCCTTACAGACTCATTAACGAACACTTGAAACCCTAGGGGATTTCTGGGTGTATTTAATGAATTTGGCATCATAGTGGCCAATTATCAGTATGGTATGGCATATACTGTACTGAATCCAGCCCTGCTACTAAATTAATCTATAATGGAGAGAGCATCCTCGGTACTGAGAAGACTAAAAGGGCTGAAATAAAGCCATAAAAGTTAAAGATCTTTTTACCTCCTTAGCGCCCAGAAGTCTCCATTTCAGAAGGACACTGGGCCACCTGAGACCCAGCACACCACGGACAGAATCGTTCTTCTCTTGGCTCTCATCTGCCTCGGTGTTCAGCGCTCATTGCTCATCTTGGTCCTTTACGGATAAGCTAAAACACCATGGCCTATGCTCTTTCTTTCTTTTCATTTTTCCTAAATTTTAATTTGTATGATGGTGGTGGAATTACACACACAGACACACACAAATACAAACACATACATTGACACACTCACACACATACATATATACGGTGACTGCTGTTTATGTACCTTGACCAAAAGTGAGATGAGCACAGGGCACTGAGGTGGGAGGGAGATCAGACGAGGAACGGTTCACCTCCCTCGCTCTCTTCTTCCCCTTTGGGTAAATGAGGGGGAGTTGAGGAGGTGAGGAAGGTGCAGAGGAGGAGGAGGGGGCTACTGCAACACATTGTAAGTCAGTGGTTCCTTTGACTTCTTCTAGGATTACGAAATAAGCGCTGACGACTCGGATGCCAAGTTTAAACACATCACAGACATGACCATCCTGACAGTGCAGCTGATCGTAGAGTTCTCCAAGCGGCTTCCAGGCTTTGACACCTTGCTCAGGGAGGACCAGATTACCCTGCTGAAGGTATTTGATTTAAACGCTCTGTAGAGAACAGTTGTACTAGGTGGGAGGTAAGTGGGTTTATTGCAGGGTTTGTGGATGAGAAAGCATCCTAGATCATAAGTTGGCATTTAATTGGTAGTTTTGCAATGTTGTTTCTCCATAGGTAGTACTTTCACTAAACCCAGTGAAACAGAACTTCTTTAATATTCATTTGTACAAATCTAACTTCTTATAGTTCCATGTTATATTATTTTTAGTGCTATAAAACACGTCACATACAGCTCCTGTCACCAAACATCACCAAACACTGACACATTGATTTATTTGTTAACAGATATTGTACTCCACATGTTTGTTCACATATGAATAGTTTGGGATTTTAGTTCAATACATTCTTAACTTAGAGGGACAAACAACTACTATTATCAAACAGGAGTAGCTCGATGTATCCTCTCCTCTGTAGTTAGTATATATTGGAGTCCTTCAGTAACATCTCTGTAGCTGTTAATAGCATACCTTGAAGACACTTGTCGAGCACTTGCAGCATTACATATACAAAAATATATTTCTTGGTTACCTACAGGTATTGTATGTGGGATTCCTAAAGAAATACAAGTAGTTATCCAACACTGTACAATGTAGCAGTATACTGTACTGTCCTGTGATTTGTATGTGTGATGGGTAGAGAAGGCATGACTGTTGTAATTGTTGACTGAGAACATTTTATATTGTAAAGTACCAATACCTTCTGTTGTCTTATCAGAATTTGACAGACAAGCAGCTAGGTTGAAGAAATCTCTAGGTATATTATTCTGAATTACCTGTACTATGCTTATTTATTAATGACATTTGAATGAATGAAGAATAGATGAAGACTGACTGCATTCATTATTACTAGATAAGTTATTATTATTGTCAAAGCTAATTTTTTAAGATATATACCGTATAGCATCAGAATTATGTATGGCACCAAAGTACACTATAAAAGACAGGTATCAAGTCATTTTAAAATGGTGTCGGGTAATAGGCCTACACCATTTCTAATTCATAAAAAATTTTGCATGGCATCAATCACAGGGATGAACTGTGAAAATGATTCCATGAAGAGTGTATTTACAGTAAATGGTTGGGATTGGCACACAGTCTTGTCAGTCCTGCAGTCAGATAACATCAGGATTTGTGTACATGAACCAGTGGGTGGTAAAGTGGACCCAAGGCTTTGTGACACATTTTATTTTCCAATGTTTTATATTGTCACTTGTGCTATTGGTGAATAAACTTTCTCTTAACCATTTCAATCATTCTAGGAATCTGTTGCATGACATGTAAATCCTACAACACCAGTCATGGTCAATAATTGTATGCCTGGAGTAGCCTACTGTACGGGCATTAAAAGGGAACAATAAACAATTCCCTGATAATTACTAAGTATACTGCATTTCTCTTTAATACTTCCCAGAAAAAATTCATGTTAATTATGAAAACTTTTTTTATGTATAATTGTGTATGGAGTTTTTAGCCTAAGTATTCCATTCTGATAAACACTGCTCTTAGCCTTTAAATAATCCATTATGATAGACACAGTGCCATTACTTCACATGTGCCTCCCCCTTTCTACTCTTATCATGATACTGTAACCACTAATGAGTAAAAATGCAGTACAGAGTTTACATATTTGTAGTTACCTCCTAATGAACTAAACTGGGTCCTGCACTCACCACTAAGCTCTATATTAAAAATAAGTAAAATACCCTACACAGAAGTATGGGCTTTATGCAAGAACATCCGTGGTGTTGACGATGGCTTGGTACCAGTACGATGGCTCTGTTGTTTGTCTATGGAGTCATCGTACCAGTACCTCGCCATCATGTGCGTCATAAATGTTCTTGAATATGACCCTATAACTTACAAATCAGTATTTATATAATTCATGCTCCCCATTTGTTTTGTACTGGAGGTGCTATCATTCTTTTCCCCTTTATCTTAATGCTATATCTAGTTACAATATATTATGGTTTACATCTCCTGTTGCTTTGTTTCTTCTCAAGCAAGAAAAGAAACAAGACAGTTTCTTTTCAGAACATAAACAGTCTCCCTCTTCCCTTGCGTGACAGCAGTAATGCAACGCATGCAATCACTGACCCACATGGCACCTTCTATTATCTTTCCAACAGGCATGTTCATCTGAGGTGATGATGTTGAGAGCTGCCCGCCGCTATGACTCCAAGACAGACTCTATTGTCTTTGGTAACAACTTTCCCTACACCCAACATTCATATGAACTGGCTGGCCTTGGGGAGTCTGCAGCTTCACTCTTCCGTTTCTGCCGCAACATGTGTAAAATGAAGGTTGATAATGCAGAGTACGCTCTCCTGGCTGCTATAGCTATTTTTTCAGGTAAGTAATAAAATGTTAATTGTCTGGATTTCATTGATGATGCCAAGACAACACTTGTTACTTTTAAAAAATCATCATCATTATCAGTTATCATCATGATTGGTCAAGAGTTTTGAGCTGCAGGAATGGGACTTTTCTGATCTTTCTTTATACCACACAGCAGTGTTCTAACTAATTATAGTGGATCATCTAAATGTCTTTCCTTTGTGTGGTTTAGTGTCCTTTATGGCTTGTTTCATAATTGAGTTGTCATCTTGTCATTCAAATTGACCATCTGTTATCAGTTGTACAACTGACATGACATGCCCAAATCCATTTCAGCAGGTTTCCCAGCCATTTGTTCAAACTATGATTCCCTTGACAGTACACTGTATTTTCCTTGAAGCTATTCTTCCCTAATATTTGTTTATGTTTCTTCAGAGCGCCCCAACCTTAAAGAGCTACATAAGGTTGAAAAACTTCAGGAAATCTATCTTGAGGCACTGAAGTCTTATGTTGAGAACCGCAGGATGCCTCGATCAGCCATGATGTTTGCCAAGCTACTCAACATCCTGACAGAACTGCGCACCCTGGGGAATCTCAACTCCGAAGTGTGCTTCTCCCTCACCCTCAAGAACAAGCGCCTCCCGCCCTTCCTAGCTGAGATCTGGGATATCAGTGGGTGTTAATGCCCGCCCCGCCCCGCCCAGTTCTATTCAAGGGTTCCTGGAGTTGGACAGGAGGCGGGCGGACCTACACTATGTACCTGCAGGCTGTGAGTGAGAGGGGGGCGGGGGTGGCCGGCGGGGGATGTGGCGACCCATGGCCACTGCCATCCCAAGCATCCGGACCCGAGGCCGCCGGGACGCGACGCCAGTGCAATGTTCCAGTGTATAAGCAATGCACCAAAAAAAAAAAATGATATACAACAAAAACAGACACAATGATAGTGTATGCGTGAATGGCGGCAGTCGGTGCAGTGTAGCCTTGGTCACTAACACGGCCTTCAGCCTTCTCGCACCACAACATTTGTATAGAATTTTTTAATACACTTTGCTCTCAAATAATGTGACTACTATACTAGCAAAGAAAACTAAGGCTACTTTGTGCTGTTGCTCACCTACCACGCAAGCCACCTATACTGGCAGGCAACGAACTCCCGTGCCTTGCTGCTTAAACGGTCAGCCTCTGTTTCCTACACTATTCTCAAGGTGCTCCCACGGGACTGAGCAGAGTGGATGTCAAAACACAAGGAACAGTGCGATGTCTTCTGATCCATATTTTTATATGACTTTTCTTGTTAATTTAATGAGCTGGTATGCCGTCCTTACAAGTAGTAGATTATTGACGATCTATGTTAATATCATTGTAATGTTATTAATACTGCTATCAAGTGTAATCTTATACCAATGTCCCTGCCCTTGCACGTGGAAGTTGTGCTGCAGAAATTAAGCAAAGTGTGCGAGTGAGGAATGCTACTTTGAGAGTGACATGGGCATGCATGTTGCTTTTTTGAGATGTGCAATGTAAAGTGATGGATTTTGTTAGCCAGATATCAGGAGTGTGTGTTGGGGTAATTAAGCGATAGATTGGTATACCGTATAGTAATTTTTAAATTTTTAATGAGGGAAATTTTATTATTACGTACTGTATGTACTAGGAAAAGTTCTTTTATCACTTTTTTGTCAACAAAATATGTGGTAAGCTATAATATTTTTGTCAGTTTATTGAGCATTGGAATACTCCTGAATTCTTTGGTGTAGTTTAATATTAAAGTTTCATCTTACTAATATTACAGTACAATCAGAATTCATAATTTTGCATCATAGGACAAAGTCAAAAACACAAGCTTTAATCAGTTATCCTAAAGTGCTGTGAAAGTTACTAATTGTACCGGTACTAACAGTCTATGACAGTGTTTACCTAGGCTGTATTATCACCCCTCCCATACCCCAACAACACCTGGTTTGTATCAGTATATAAATCCTCAGCATGATATTCACCCCTGACTAAACCTTTGTGAAACACCCTTATTGCCTTCACACCCTGGAAAAACAGCTTATTGAGACAAAAAAAAAAAGGTGATAGATTATTACAGTAATTGGTGATTAGATCGATGTTATGTTTTGTTGTTGCTCGAATACTGTATTACTGACAACCACCTATTAGTTTTATCATCTCTCACTGATCACCCTAACCTTGCTTGATTTTTCATATTTGACTTAATCACGCTTAGAAATTTTTCATCAAACATTAGTAATTTTTGACATTACCTGAAAAGTACAACTGATAGTATAGATTAAGCTAAAGATATAAAATTATTGTTAGGAAAACTAGTAGGGTGCTGAGGAAATACAAAAAGAGTATAAGTCCAGGGTGCTACGTTGAAGTAACAAATTTTAACACTGTTATGAGAAGGGCTCAGAAACTCAGTTTAGAACAACACCTGGTAAGATGCATCCTATATGGTGGCAGTGGTTGATTCTTCCTCTTGAAGACACCCTCCACTGTCACCTGACATCAAAAGTTGGTGGTTGCTCCTGTTAGGTATCAGCTCAAGACTACAGGAGAAACACCAGTAATGTTGATGCCTCAAAAGTAAAGTGATATAGATTGCAAGTTAATGTTTACCAGATTTCATGCTATACAGTACTGTACTTATAATTGAAATATCGAAATCAGATAAATACCAAAAGAACAGTGCATCAACAGACTCAAACTGTAAACATTTCAGTCCACTGCAAGTGTACATTCATTTACGGGGACAGAGATGTACATATTATATATAAATACATATATTTTTATGTTGTGCTGTTGAAATCACAATTTAGTACTGTACCATAAAGTTCATGAAACTGGTGAATCAATTAAGGCTTTGTACTCCATGTGTCTAGCAAGCCGCCCATGATTTGTTCTGGACAGGTGATGTTGTGTATAATCTGTGTTTTTTAAGGCAGATGCTCTGATATACAAAATCCCTTGTTCAGACTGTGACAACATTATTTGTATATCATGAATCCAGTGCATTACTAAGTATCTCATGTTGTTGTTTGTCCAGAAATATTGGTTGTTTGCTACAATATCAGTGTTTACCATTATATGTAAAACAGGAAATTGTAAAGCAGAAGTACATGAAGGCTGATATGATTGTGAATGAGTGTGTCTGATTTTCTTTTAGTGTGCATGTGTGTAAGTACAGAAAGACTTCACCTTCATCTTAGGTTTAAGTTCATCTTCCATAGTCTTTTAGCTTTTCCTCATCTTCACATCTTCATATTATTATTTTTTTTAGGCCACTTTTCAGCACATTAGGAAAATGTTTATTTTTGTCAGTCTGAGTAACAAGTTGGTTTAAACATGGCTCAAGCTGGACTAAAGCCTTTTTATGAACTCAGTAAAAACAGTCTGCAATCAAAAGCCCGGTGAAGTAGTGGGAAGGTGTGTGTGTGTGTGTGTGTGTGCAGCTGTGGTGGCATTTCAGGCAGGTTCTAGTGGAGGAGCTGGTGCTGATGCCACACTCGACTTGTTGTAAATAGATGTGTAGAATCTGAGTTAAGAACTCCTAATTGAGGCTGTTGTATTTTTGTGCTAGCTTTTGGTATAATTTCATCACTTCACTTCATTTTTGTGCAGCGAGATACAACTGAATTCAGGTGAAAACCTGTTCCCCCCCAAAGTAGAATTATTCTAATAGTAAATTACTATAAAAAAATCTCTATTTTACATGCAAGTGCGAGCCTAATATTTGGTTGATATAAAACATTGGCTGCCTTTTAATCAAGCTCAGGTAATTGGTCAGCACCTGTGATAAGATGATATGATCAATTTGGTAAAAAGTATAGCTATATGTATTTCAGACACTCAGATTCTTCCAGTTGTTAAGTAGTGGTGGTGCATAATAAAAGTATCTGTGATACTTCATTCTGTAAAGGAAGCCTTCTATTCAATATGATATTAAGATGTTTCAATTTTTGTGTTCTGTGAAGCTTAGCAAGCACAAACTTTTTATTGTTTTGGTTAAATAGCAGAGGCAGTTGCTAAATATAATTATTTGAGACTTAAATTTCCTTTAAAGCCAGGAAGTTAAATACAATATATGCATATATATTATGGTTGGCACTTAAGTTATCTTGAGGAACTCCCATAATTTAAGAGTTTTCATGCAGTATGAGTGAGGAAAGAGCTAATCAAATATGCTTAGATGTAAGACTGCAATCAACAGTTGTGAATGTCATCAGTGTTCACAGTAACCAATCTGTGGTATTCTGATCACATCTGAACTCAGTCTGTCCCCTGGTTTGTCTGTGTTAGTCTTAACCAACTTGTTGCAATTACCAATAGACTTGTGCTTGGATTCCACCTGGAAGTTACCCATGTACCCAGAGAAGAGACTTTGTAACTATATTTTCTTGGTCTGCTTTAAACAAATCCAAGACTAATGCATGTATAAATGAACCATCTGTCAATACAGTATTTGCTTCTGTGAGAACATATCTTCAAATATGATTGGGTGACAGTAGTCAGCCAATCACTTTTGAAAAGGCCATATAAATGTGTCTCACTGTCATCTGATTGGTAGCAACCTATAGTCCACTAACCAATCAGGTGTCAGTTATACGTCCAAGCTCCTCCTCCAATAAGACAATTGTAACAAATTATGCTGGAAATGAGGAACCCATTAATTTTGAAGAAAAGTTTTTATAGTAAATTTGGAAAATAATAAAATTATCTTGTTTTTTTTCTTTTTCTACTCTAACCATGAATTTCATCATACAGACTTGGAATGTACAGCCGGCAGCATAAATATGCGCCCATCCCCATGTACTGTACTTAATGATGCTAATATAACCAGAAAGAGTTGTATTCTGAACCAGTTTCTATTCTAACAACATATGTAATTTACCATATGAGAAATACGTCTGTCATCTCTACATTTAAATAGCATTACAACATAACTATAGACGTATAGGCATGACCTGCCCAGGGGGGCTGACTATATTCTCTGTGAATATTAGCCATCCCCCACAGGGCTAGATTAAAGATTGTTGTAGGATCTGGTCACTTTCTGGTGGATTTGACGAGATCTGCCCACATGGATTAAAAACCCACGTGAGGTGTACTGCAACCGGAGGCTTTTTTTTTATTTAAAGTGCTGCATGGACCGCCGGCACACGGGGGTGCATTATCCCTTGCATGCAGCAGTCTAAACTCCCTCCCCCTTATGGTCCCTTCAGGGCTGGTCTCATGGAAGGTGCGGCCCCACTTGTAGCTCTTGTGGTAACGTGGACTTGGACCCACAGCACTGGCTGTGGGATCAAAGACCTTCCCCCCAATCTCCCTGGTGGTCGGAGGCCCCCAGACTCCCTGGTCCAGGAAGCTCTGGTCCCATTTCCCTGGGATTTGCTTCGGTAGCCCAGCCATATAGGGCCAGCCCCTCCTTTATTTTAATTTATTTTTTCACTGCGACCAGAGAGTACCAGGGGTCTGTGGGGCAGGAGGCTATTCTGTCCCGGGAGAACATCAACAACTTAGGCAGGAGGAAATGAAGTGAACTTATGCTGCCGATTGTACAGTTGCTTGCAACCCAATGATATTTGATTTTGGCTGGTTTTGCTGGCTGGATGCCCTTCCTGATACCACTCTCCCCATTTAAACGGGACCAGCACTGATCGGGCACGTTGGCCCCCAGTGGCTGGGATAATTACAGCATTAACATCTGTAAAATGTGATGAAGTCTTTTATCTGTGATGGTGTATAAATTTGTATTTACTTCTACATATATGAAGATAAAATTACATTAATGTTATTTTCCCTTAAATTTACATATTCTATATTGTTACGAGTTAATAAAGACCTGGCAGCTATACATAACACCCCAGTACTGTTACTTATGAGCTCCGTCCATGTAGTTACTGTTTATTAGATTATTAACTTTCATCTGTAGAGAATAATTGTGATTATCATACTGTCTGTGACTTATAGTAAATTATTAGTAGTACTTTCCTTCATAACCTTTTGATGTAATTACTGAATAGTATCTTTCATTACAGAATAACTAGCCACTTCTGGAATAAAACCTAATCACGGTAATGATGACTAACAGCGGAAATGGAACTGAAAGAGGTTGATGGGGAGAAAACTTTGTACACAATGTAAACTACTACGCATATTTTAAGGGGTTCGTTTCATTATCTACCAAATTTTCTGAGAACCTTCAATCTGACCTGACCTGGAAAATCGAAGTAGCCTATTTAACGAATAACGAATCTTTTAAGAGGTTTTTTTTAAGTAAATTCCTCTATGGAACTCAGGCATAGTGACGAACAATACAGGTTAAATGAGCCGAGGAGTAATCTGACGATGGGTTTCAGAGCGTTTGAAAGGTGTGCATCAAGGCTCTTTAATGGCTTGCCATTAAATGTCCATAGTGAAAAATGCACCATTTTTAAGAAAAGACTGAAAACATATCTGTTCGCTGAGTGTTACGACAGGGATGATATGAGTATTACAAGTTATTATAGTGTTTAAGGGGGTGCGGGAGTAGGGGACAGGCTTGAGGGGTGCCGGAATAGGGGGACAGGCTTGCGGGGGGGGGGGGCTAGAAAGCCTGTCCCCCCCCTCCCCAAGCTTGTCCCCCTACTCCCACATTCCCCAAAACCCCTCCCAAGCCTGTCCCCTACTCCCGCACCCCTTAACCCCCCCCCCAACCCTATCCCTCTATTCCCGCACCCCCTTAATAATATTGAAGGAGGCCCTGCGGAGCACCATCTACTGGTGGAGCGGGGCATAGAATATCTAACAACAGGTAACAAGTAAAATGAGTCATAAATTCAGTCATTTACTCATTTACTGTCATTGACTTTTATATTGTTTATCATCATCAGTGTTGCCAGATGCAGGGAAATGTCTCTGTTTTAGGGAATATTGAAGTCCACATACGGACATTATATAAAGATTGTTCATGAATAAACAGGGAAAGTTTTACCAGACCAAAAAATTACCAAAAAGACCGTCAGTGATCAAGAGTAAACAGAGAATTATTCAGGTATAAAAGGGAAAAATTAAGGTTGAGTTAGGAAATGATGTCCAATAGATCTGGCAACACTCGGCATGATGGCCGCCATACCTTGGTGTTGTTGTCTGAGAAAAAGAAAATAAAGAGTGAAGAAGAAAGATATGACAACACTACTACTACTACTAATAGTAAGTTAGGTAAATTTACAGAAGAACTGGGTTCACTATATTGTGTATTTTAGTATCATTACCCACTATTTTGGACCATTCTAAAACACTTTTATTCTATGGTGTTTCTTTCGGAGATGCCCCGTTTTCGAGATATGCCCCGTTTTACAAACATAATTTGGAAATTAGTCTGACCTCACCTGACCTAACCTAACCTAGACAACATCAGACTACCGGGACCTAACCTGGACAAACTACCGGGACCTAACCTGGGCAAACTATCGGGATATAACCGGTGTAAACTATCATAAAGTGACTGGGGCAAATTCCCAGGACCTAGCCGGATGTGGTAACACTGCGCGATCCTAGCCAAAAACCCAGTTATTCTGTAATAATACCGTAAGTTACTATTATTATTATTATTATTTGTGGTAAATATTGAATGAATTACCGTTATTGCGTACGGTTTTTCTACCTTCATTACCCACTTATTTAGACCATTCTAAGACTATTTTCGGTAAATATTGAATGAATTACCGTTATTGCGTACGTTTTTTCTACCTTCAATACCCACTTATTTAGACTTTTCTAAGACTATTTTCTTCTATGGCATTTCCTCCGCAAATGCCCCGTTTCCAAGATAGGGCATATTCAAATGGGGCATTTTGAAATTAGCCTGACCTTACCTGACCTGACCTAACCTAACCTAAACCGCATCAGACTACCGGGACCTAACCTTGGCAAACTACCGTGACCTAACCTGGGCAAACTACCGGGAAATAATCGTGATAAAGTACAATAAATGACTGGGGCAAAATACTGGGACCCAGCCGGATCTGGCAACACTGCTGCAAAACGGTAATTCTTTCAATAAATACCCTATTTTCTTCTATGGCATTTTCTCCGCAAATGCCCCATTTCCAAGATAGGAATATTCAAATGGGGCATTTTGAAATTAGCCTGACCTTACCTGACCTAACCTAACCTAGATCACATCAGACTACCGGGACCTAACCTGGGCAGACTACCGGGACCCAACCTGGGCAAACTACCGGGATAAAGTTCAGGGTAAATTTACAGAAGAACTGGGTTCACTATATTGTGTATTTTAGTATCATTACCTACTATATTGGACCATTCTAAGACACTTTTCATCTATGGTGTATCTCTCGGAGATGCCCCGTTTTCGAGATATGCTCCGTTCTACAAACATAATTTGGAAATTAGTCTGACCTTACCTGACCTGACCTAACCTAACCTAGACCACAGCAGACTACCGGGACCTAACCTGGGCAAACTACCGGGACTTAACCTGGGTAAACTACCGGGATATAACCAGTGTAAACTATCATAAAGTGACTGGGGCAAATTTCCGGGACCTAGCCAGATGTGGTAACACTGCGCGATCCTAGCCAAAAACCCAGTTATTCTGTAATAATACCCAAGTGCAGTAAATGACTGGGGCAAAATACTGGGACCCAGCCGGATCTGGCAACACTGCTGCAAAACGGTAATTCTTTCAATAAATACCTTATTATTATTATTATTTGTGATAGAAGAGTAGGAGCAATACTCATTATACCCTTATACTCATTATACCCTGCCCCTCAAGAACGGAAATAGGTATGTGACTACTACCACTAATACCGTACTACTACTTGTGATAGAAATATAAGACAACACTCACTTATCTTCAAGAGTACGAGCAATACTCGGTAAAAGAAGAAAAGTTCTGAGTTCACTATATTGTATATTTTAGTATCATTACCCACTATTTTGGACCATTCTAAGACACTTTTCATAATTTGGAAATTAGTCTGACCTAACCTGACCTGACTTAACTTAACCTAGACCACAGCAGACTACCGGGACCTAACCTGGGCTAACTACCGGACCTAACCTGGGCAAACTACCGGATATAACCGGTGTAAACTATCATTAAGAGACCGGAGCAAATTTCCGGGACCTAGCCGGATGTGGTAACACTGCGCGGCCCTAGCCAAGAACGCAGTACTTCTCTACTAATACCCAATACTCATTATACCCTGCCCCTCAAGAACAGAAATAGGTTTGTGACTGTTACTATTACTACTACTACTATTATTACTACTACTATTATTATTACTACTACTATTACTACTACTATTACTACCACTATTACTACTACTACTATTACTACTACTACTATTACTACTACTACTATTACTACTACTACTACTACTACTACTACTACTAATAATATTACTACTATTTGTTGTAGAATGTGAACTTTACCTGTATTTATAATACTCCATATTTTACAGGACCATATTCAAGAACATTTGGGGGAGGCGGTGGCAGAGTGGATAAAGTGACGGACTGCGAATGGCATAGACCCTAGTTCAAGTCTACGAGAAATGTCTGGGGTTTTCCATGGGTGTTCCGATGGGTCCAGCTGTTCGTCACAGTATCCTGGCTAGGTTGACACGTCAAGAAAATATTCCCTACATCGTCATCAATTCACAACATAGAAGATGCCAGACCATATTCCCAGATGCTGTGAGTGACAGTGTAGCTGCCCTTGTCTCCTGTATAGTGACGTGTATAAATATGGTGTGTGTGTGTGTAACTCCTCTTGTCTCCTGTATAGTGACATGTATAAATATGGTGTGTGTGTGTGTATGTGTAAAACTCCTCTTGTCTCCTGTATAGTGACATGTATAATAATGGTGTGGTCATCTAGTGTGTGTACTCTTGTCTCCTGTATAGTGACGTGTATAAATATGGTGCGTGTGTGTGTGTGTGTACTCTTGTCTCCTGTATAGTGACTTGTATAAATAAGGTGTGGTCATCTAGTGGGACAGAAGAGAAGCTACGGTACCAACATCACCACCACCAAGCTCCACTGTCTCATTTAGTGTGTGTGTGTGTGAGTAGCCCGTGACTCTTGCTAGGCCCCGAGATTATTGGGTGTCGCACTAGATGAGACAGTGGAGCTTAGTGGTGATGTTGGTACCATAGCTTCTCTTCTGTCCCACTAGATGACCACACCTTAATTTTATACATGTCACTATACAGGAGACAAGAGTACACACACACACACACACTCCATATTTATACATGTCACTATACAGAAGACAAGAGGAGTTACACACATACACACACACACACACACACACACTAGATGACCACACCTTATTTATACACGTCACTATACAAAAGACAAGAGGAGTTACACACACACACACTATATGACCACACCTTATTTATACACGTCACTATACAGGACACACACACACACACACACACTAGGTGAGACAGTGGAGCTTGGTGGTGATGTTGGTACCGTAGCTTCTCTTCTGTCCCACTAGATGACCACACCTGACTGACTGACTGACTGACTGACTGACTCACTGATGCTGGCTGACTCATTGACTGATTGACTGGTTGTCTGACTAACTGACTTACTGGCCGGCTGGCTGACTGACTTGACTGACTGGCTGGCTGACTGACTGACTGACTGACTGACTGACTGGTACTCTCATGGTGTGGCTAGGGCAGAATCCTCCTTTTCCTCCCCGCTTCACTTCTTCCATCCCTTCCCCTCCCCTCCTGTTCTTCCATTCCATCGCCTCCCCTCCTTCCTCCCCCTCCCCTCCTTCTCTCCTTACATTCCTTCCCCTCCTCCTCTCCTTCCATTCCTTCCCCTCCTCTCCTTCCATTCCTTCCCCCCCTCCTCCTCTCCATCCATTCCTTCCCCTCCCCTCCCCTCCTCTCCTTCCATTCCTTCCCCTCCCCTCCTCTCCTCTCCTTCCATTCCTTCCTCCCCTCCTTCTCTCCTTCCATTCCTTCCTCCTCTTCTTCCATTCCTCTCCTTCCATTTCTCTCAGTTACTCCTCCTCCATGTTTGTCAAAGTATTGGTATTATATTGTAGTAATTCTAAAGTAATAATTCATATATATTTTGTACCATCCATAAATTAATTAGGTTGTATTTTGTACCATCCATAAATTAATTAGGTTGTATTTTGTTACAGAGTTGTGGAGTGTAATTGTACAAGAGACTTAACAACCATTATTGCTCACTGTGTTCATCCTTACATCAACAACATCAATAACAACAACAGTACAAGCATCACCACTTTTTGTGAGTGTTTCATGGAGTTAAGGTGGTAATACTTTTATGTTACATTGGAGTACCTTGATTCCTCCAAAGTATGCCAGGAAACAGAACCAGAAGAGCAAAAATAATGGTGTTCTGTTGCTTGGAATAGTTTGGAGGACTCAGTTGCTCCAGATTTACCAACACAAAACTTTCCCCTGAAGTCCTTTCCACACGAGAGGCAAACAGACGGCGGGCACGGCCAACTGAGTGGAATTCTCTCACTTTTTACCAGTGTTACCAGATCAAACAGTCACCGGTACCCATTAACCACTTGTGACCGACACCTACCCACAAAATTGGTAACAGTGTCTGCCAGCCGTCTTTTGCCTCTCGTGTGGAAGGGGCTATACTGTGTGTGATATTTCTCTTCTCACACACACACACACACACTATGTTTATGTTGTTATAATACCTGTGTGTGTGTGCTTTGTCACACACACACACAGTATTATAACAACACTATGGGGATAATACACTTTTGGTACAGTTGCCAAAATATGAATTACAACAACTTTTGATAAAACATTTAAGTTTATTAATTAGTTGTTTGTAGGGATGATAAGTGTGTAATACAGAAGGATATGTATATTTCCTTCAGAATTACATGCTTATAGGGTCAATTCCACAGTGGTATTGGTTTGTTAGCTTCCCAACCAACCACACTTGTCAGGCTTCATTATTTTCCAAGGGTTGATTCCACAGTGGTATTTGTTTGTGAGCTTCCCAACCAACCACACTTGTAAAGCTTCATTATTTTCCAAGGATTAATTCCACAGTGGCATTTGTTTGTTAGCTTCCCAACCAACCACACTTGTAAAGCTTCATTATTTTCCAATGGTTGATTCCATAGTGGTATTTGTTTGTTAGCTTGCCAACCATCCACACTTGTAAGGCTTCATTATTTTCCAAGGGTTGATTCCACTGTGGTATTTGTTTATTAGCTTCCCAACTAACCACACTTGTAAGGCTTCATTATTTTCCAAAAGCTGAGTATCCACATTCACAAAATCTATTAAAACAGTTAGATAATGATAATCACTGTATAGATTACTCACCAAATTCATTAAATAATTCAGCCATAAGTCATTAATAATAATAATAATGATGGTCACTGCATAGGTTACTCATTAAATAATTCAGCCGTAAGTCATTTATTCAGCTAAAATTCTTTCGTTTGCATGCTTACCAACCACTGTGGAATCAACCCATAGTCCCTACAAATAGTTGTGGATATTACTATGGTTAAAGTTCCATTATGATTTGTTGTTGCAATTCATATTTAGGTAACTGTACATTAGAGCACCTTGATTCCTCCAAAGTATACCAGAAAACAACAGGACCAGATTGACAATGGTGTCCTGTTGTTGCTTGGAATAGTTTGGAGGAATCAATTGCTCCAGATTTACCACCAAGTGTACTATCCCCTTAAGTTATATTTGAACCTTATACCCTTACAGGTATAAAATTATCATTGGTTATTATAATACTTGTCTGTGTGTAATTAATAACACACACACACAGTATTATAATAACATCAACAATATTTATTACAGGTATAAAATTATCATTGATGTTATTATAATACTTGTCCGTGTGCAATTAATGACACACCCACACACAGTATTATGATAACATCAACAATATTTATTACAGGAATAATGTTATCATTGATGTTATTATAATACTTGTCTGTGTGTGTAATTAATGACACACACACAGTATTATAATAACATCAACAATAATTATTTGAACCCTACACCCTTACAGGTATTAAATAATTAATATATTCACCTTCTATGTCAGTGTTCTAATAAAATATCTGAAGTAATAATATATATACTTTATTTTTTCCTCTTACATTACAGCAATATATTATGTGTGTTTTTCTTCTCTCTCCTCGTGCCTTGTGTTCTCTTCTCTCTCTCCTGCCTTGTCTCTCCTTCTCTCTTATTCTCTCCTTCACTCACTACACACCTGTAAAGCAGACACATTAATTAATTTGAGTCAAACCTTTTGTGTAGTTCATTTTAAAATCCAAGCTACATACATACAAACTTTATATAGAGTATGATGTAAAAAAATCAAACTGTGAAATTAGGCAGATATTAAGGGGAAAGTTTTGTGTTGGTAAATCTGGAGCAACTGATTCTTCCAAACTATTCCAAGCAACAGAACACTATTATTTTTGTTCAATTGGTCCTGTTTCCTGGCATACTTTGGAGGAATCTGCAGCACTCCAATGTAACAAAAGTGAATTACCACCTTAAGGGGAAAATATTCTCCTGTTAGTAAATTAGAAGGTTACTGATTCCTCCAAACTATACCAGAAAACAGACCGATGCCCTCAATGGTACTAATAATTAATGGATCTGTTGTTTTGTTGCATACTTTGGAGGAATCACAGACCTTCCAATTCAACAACAACAACAAAACAATCTCACCTTAAGGGGGTAATTCCCTTTTGTTACATTGGAGTGCCCTGATTCCTCCAAAGTATGCCAGGAAACAGGACCACATGAACAAAAATAATTATGTTTGTTCTGTTGCTTGGAATAGTTTGGAGGAATCATTTACTCCAGATTTACCAGCACTGTACTTCCCCCTTAAGGGACCCTGTGTGTGATGTAGTCAGAAAATTGGAGACAAATGAGTCCTTCAAATATTGCCATGAAACACACACACCTACATTAAAAGGAGCTTGTTTTGTGGCATTGTCAGGAGGAATCAGAAGCTTCCAATTTTCATACACAATCACAGGGTCCTTAAAACAAAGTGAAATAGAAAATTATTTGTACTGTCAGATACAAATGAACACAAACATGGTGATAAGAGAAATGTGTGTAGATTCCACAGTGGTTGGTAAGCACGCAAACGAAAGAATGTTAGCTGTGTAAATGACTTATGTGTGAATTATTGTATTTATTGAATTTGGTTTGTAAGCACACAAATGAAAGAATGTTAGCCATGTAAATGACTTATGAGTGAAATATTTAATGAATTTGGTGAGTAAACTATACAGTGATCATTCTTATTATTACTGGTATTATTATTATATAATGACTTCTGGTGGGGGTTGCTACCTCCTCCAATAGGGATTGGGGGGTTGAGATGTGGAGTGTATGTGTGTGTGTGTGTGGGGGGGGGGGGGGAGTTCTACTAATGGGCATTTTGTTTCGGAGTGTGTGCGACCTGACGGGGCTACCTCCAGCATGCAGATGAAGGCCTGGTATATGTATGTATGCATGTATGTTGTTGTATATGGCAACAATGAGTGGTATGAAAGAACATCAGTACTATGGTGTGGCACTGACAACAGAGCCGTCGTACTGGTACAATGCCATTGTATATACCATGAACGTTCTTGAATATGACCCATTGAGTGATATGCAAGAACAACAGTGGTGTATACTATGATATGGTACTGGTACGATGGCTCCATTGAAAAACAACAGAGCCGTCGTACAGGAACCATGCCATCGTATATACCATGATGTTCTTGAATATGACCTGACCCAATGTAACTCCACATATACTCACAGGAACTGGTGATGTTTGTACTGTTATTGTTGTTGTTGTTTTGTACTGTTGTTGTTGTAGTTGGAAGGAAGGATGAACAAACGACAATAACAAACAATGATGGTTGTTAAAGTCTCTGTACAATTACACTCCACAATTCTGAAACAAATTACAACCTAATTTAATTCATGGATGGTACAAATTACATTATTTAATTAATATTTGGACGGCACAAAATACAACCTAATTAATTCATGGATGGCACAAATTACAACCTAATTAATTCATGGATGGCACAAATTACAACCTAATTAATTCATGCATGGCACAAATTACAATCTTATTAATTCATGCATGGTACAAATTACAACCTAATTAATTTGTGGATGGTACAAATTACAACATTATTTAATTAATATTTGGATGGCACATAATACAACCTAATTAATTTGTGGATGGTACAAATTACAACCTAATTATTTCATGAATTGTACAAACTAAAACCAAATTAATTAATTTATAGACGTCACAAAATACAACCAAACTAATAATGAGAAGAGATTTCTGAAAAACCCACTCACCAGAAGTAACCAACCAGCCATCTAGCCACCCAACAAGTAAAGCCAGCAAACCAACAAGTCAGCCAGCCAGCAAGTCAACCACAAAGAAACTGGCATCTGAGGTGGGCCCTGGTGGGGTGATAGGTAGAGATCTCCCTCCAAGCAGTGTTGCCATATATATAATGAGCCAATCAGCCACCTAGCCAGCCAACCAGTCAGCCATAATAAACCACTGTGGGACAATTGTCAGCCATCCAGCCAGCCACCTAGCCAGCCATAATAAACAACTGTGAGACAATTGTCAGCCAATCATCCATCCACTTAGCCAGCCAGCCATAATAAACCACTGAGGGACAATTCCTGCAAAAATAAAACTATATTAGTATATAGCTTTTAACCAGTGTTCAGTTCATTATAACATATATATATATTTATATTATATATATATACTGTAATTATTAATCTTATAGGGAATAGCTTTTATCCAGTGTTCAATTCATTACAACATATATATATACTGTAATCATTAATCTTATAGGAAATAGCTCTTATCAAGTGTTCAGTTCATTATAACACATTGTGGAATCTATAATCTCCACTATAATTCAGTATGCTCAACTCACTGGTTACACGGTTCACGGTTTATTAGAGAACAGGTTGTAGCACTGTAAGGTAGTACAGGAAAATATAGTGCTCCAGGACCAGGCCAGACTAAGTAGAGAGTGAACAGGTGGTAGTGGGAGAGCACACACGAGGTATAACTTGCAGGTAGAGCTGTGCTTGCAGGTGAGTCGCTGTAGTGTGTAGCAGGAGCGTGGATACAAGGATTTATTCATTGTATATCCAGGGTTTACAATATCAGCAGCATCCACTCCACAAACACCACTACCTCTATACACACACACACACACACTTTTTCAACATTTCTGCAGTTATTGCAACCCATATTATATTATAGTAGTACTGTACTGTATTACCTTCAGGCTTCAGTCCTACATATACTATACATTTAATATTATGTACCCTGTGATCGTATATGAGAATTAGTGGCTTCTGATTCCTCCTGAGTACACCACGAAACAAACTCCTTCTATGTAGGTGGTGTTTCATAGTAGTAATTGAAGGAATCATTTACCTCCAATTTTCTGACTACATCACAGGGTCCCTCAAGGATCTTCAAGATACCAACCTGTCACTACAAACAGTAGCTGTAATCTTAACATATATCAAGGCCACATTATATTATATTATATCATACTTCAGTTCCAATAATACACTTGATATTAAGACACCAACCTGTCACCAAACATTACTGTCATCCTTGTGTTGTGTGTGTGAAAATGTTTTTCTTAATTCTTTTTTTTACTCATTAATTTGTTTCCACATTTATTAAAGGGTGGCAAACAATGATAGCCTCCCCCACCTCCCTGCTGGACAAATACTGTATTAGCTAGAAATATGATGGTGATATCATCTGAAAGTATATTAAATTCTTCTTCTTTGCTGGTATCAACATGGGTGCTGGTGTGTTAAATAACAGTGAAAAGAAGAGTTTTATCAACCGCATCCGAGCAGTTATGATTCGTGAGGTCTGTGACACTGGTGCCTCCTTTATATCTCAGTTGTGTTTTGCTCTATGGCTCAGAGGGTCCAAGGACTTTGTCAATCATAAGGTCTGTGACACCAGTGCCTCCTATATACCTCAGTTGTGTTTTACTCTATGGCTCAGAGGGTCCAAGGACTTTGTCAATCATAATTGGAACAAGAGTCTGGATGATAGTGAAGCTAAGTTTGTGGGTTGTAGGTCTAAGTTTTGTCTCAGGAGTCTTTAGACATTGTCATTGAGTGATCCTGTTGTTATGGTGAATTGATCAAAAGTGGTGAATGTGTTGGTGTTCTTCACTGCACGGTGGATGATGTGGGTAATAAAGCCTCGGGGGCAAAGTTGGGATGGAGATTATTTTTGGAAGATCTTGACAAAGCTTGTCATTCCCTTCCTTCAAGACTCTCAAAATGTTGTGGATGTCACTCAGGTTACTTTTCTGCACAACAAAGCACCATATGTGAAAGTGCTTTGAACCCAGCCAGAACCTTCTGAAGGACAACAAGATTGACTTCTTTGGTAATGACGAGTGGCCCAGTAATTCTCCTGATCTGTGAAAATGTTGGATCTATCTTGAAGGACAAGGTTGAAAAAAGGATGTTGTCTGAACCTCTATCAACTCAATTTAGTCTTACCAAGATGGAGGAGCACATCAATGCTGTGCTTCAGGGAATGAAGTTCAACATAGAAATTTTTGAGTCACTTTTGTCTTCCTACCCTGCTTGTCTTCAAGCTGTTCATGACGCCAATGGAGGCAATACTGAATACTGAGCTTGTCAGCATTTTTTTCCTATCATGCTTAGGGGGAGGGGAGCAATCATTGTTTGGCAATGCTTTCATTCAAAGTTATATTTCATGTGTGAACAGTTTTGTGTAATGTGAGTTGGGATTTGTCAGAAAACTTTTTACCACATTCATTACATTCATAATCATTTACTCTTGTATGAACTTTCATATGTACATTAAGGTTAAATTTCCTACTAAATCTTTTACCACATTCATTACATTCAAAATCCTTCACTCCTGCGTGTATAAGTATGTGCTGACTTAGTTCAGCCTTTCTCACAAACCTTTTACCACATTCATTACATTCAAAGTTCTTCACTCTTGTGTGTACAAGTATGTGCTTGCTTAGATTACCTTTTGTCACAAACTTTTTACCACATTCTTCACATTCAAAGTTCCTCACTCCTGTGTGTATAAGTATGTGCTGCTTCAGATTATTTTCTGTCACAAACTTTTTACAACATTCTTCACATTCAAAGTTCTTCACTCCTGTGTGTACAAGTATGTGCAGCTTTAGAACATCCTTTTTCACAAACCTTTTACCACATTCATTACATTCAAAATCCTTCATTCCTGTGTGTATAAGTATGTGCTTCTTTAGATTACATTTTGTCACAAACTTTTTACCACATTCATTACATTCAAAGCTCTTCACTCCTGTGTGTATACGTATGTGTCGCTTTAGAACATTCTTTCCCACAAACCTTTTACCACATTCATTACATTCAAAATCCTTCACTCCTGTGTGTATAAGCATGTGCTGCCTTAGTTCAAACTTTCTCACAAACTTTTTACCACATTCTTCACATTCAAAGTCCTTCACTCCTGTGTGTATAAGTATGTGCCTCTTTAGATTACATTTTGTCACAAACTTTATACCACATTCTTCACATTCAAAGTTCCTCTCTCCTGTGTGTATTAGTATGTGCTTCTTTAGTTCACTATTTGTCACAAACTTTTTACCACATTCTTCACATTCAAAGTCCTTCACTCCAATGTGCATAAGTATGTGTCGCTTTAGATGACTCTTTGTCACAAACTTTTTACCACATTCTTCACATTCAAAGTTTCTCTCTTTTTTTTTTTTATTCTTCTTAGCAGGATTTTCAGCTCCTGTGTGAAAAATGCTGTGATTCTTAAGGTCAGATTTCAAAATAAACTCTTTACCACACTCAACACACATAAACATTTTCTTTCCAGTATGAGTCAACAAATGGTGAGTGAGATCACATTTCCTACTAAACTTTTGACCACATTGTTGACAGACCAACTTGCTACACTTCTCTTCTCTGACAACATTGATGGTGTCACTTCCTTCCACTTCCATCACTAACACAGCTTTATTCTGCCACCAATATGACCACTTGGTTAGTACTGGTGTCAGAGGTGTCAACCACACTGTTACTGGTGGTCAGGGTTGCCAACCACACTGTTACTGGTGTTATCTGAAACAAATATAACAATATATTTTTACAAACATATGAAAGTATTATATAACTCCTAAAGCATTGTCTTAAAATGTCTTGATGGTTTGTATCAAGTAATGTTTTGTTTTGTACTGTTATTGTTGTTATGGGTGTGTATTGTACTGTTTATTATGAATGTGTGTACCACATTATACACTGTTGTTGTTGTTATGGGTGTGTATTGTATTGTTTATTATGAATGTGTGTACAGTAAACCCTCATTATACACTGTTGTTGTTGTTGTTATAGGTGTGTATTGTACTGTTTACTATGAATGTGTGTACAGTAAACCCTCATTATACACCACTGGGTATATGGGTGTGTAATATTTACTATACACACATTCATTAACAACAGTACAAAATAAACAAGGCATTTCTGTATATTTTTGTAAATATTTACTTTATTTCCGTTCTCTAGTTTGGGGGGGGGGGGGTCCAGCATCATTACCAATTAATGTAAATCATTATAAGATTATTTTCATCTATGACCTTTCTCTCGCCTAACCTGGGGGCGGATGCACGAAAGACCTTAGCGGCCGTTAAGTTACCTTAGCCGCCATTTTTGCCCTTAACTCACTAAGGTGGTATGCACGAAACACGTTAGCGGCAATTGTGGCGGCCATCTTTAACCTTACTGCTAAGGGTGGTCGAGAGCACCCTTTAGACGACCGTAGGGTTGAGTAGTGGAGCGTTGTGCTGCCGACCTGCCCAAATTATCGTACAGTAATACCGAAATTATGGTACTTTCCTCAAAATTATGGTACGCTGTGCACTATTATTGTACTGTGCTAATCTTTACTAATAAGCAAATTTTTAATAACCAAGTTATATTATAGGCCTACTATAAAAGAGGAAAATCACATAGGTTAAAAATGCGTTTATTTGTTATTATTTTTAAATTATATCCTTGAATAGATGCTCTTTTCTTACCATAATTATTTATTTTGTATGTTCCGACATTGTATTGGTCTACTACAACTACCACCATTGTCCTACCACAACAACAAACATTACACAGGGAATGGTAAGTTTGGAAAATCATCTAAACGGGAATCATCACCACCACATTCACTACTACCACAACAACAACCTTCACATAAATAGAGAAGAAAAGTAGACAGTAAGAGAGGAAGTAAGGTGGTCAGAAATCTCTGCATATTCTGGTTGTAATAGCTAGGCCTCCCTGTTATGAAGTCGGCAAATTCAAAGTTTCTCAATCCTCCAAACTATGCTAGGAAACAAATTACTCTATAGCCTACATACTAAATCAATGTGTATTCTGGTGTGATGTGGACGAATGGTAGCCACCAGAAAATGTGTTCTCTTTTTTTCCATTCAGTTATCATAATCATGAGTTCTTCATCAGCTGCAGTATAATTTGCAATCTTGCAAGCTTAGTAGGAGGCTCTTCTGCCATATCAAGTAATTAAATGCCAAAATAAATATATGCTCAAGAAATCTCACACAATGTTCACCTCCCACTTCACGCAATGAAAATGAGTCATTTGTTTGTTTTCTGTGATAAGCTGTCATCCCAACTGACTTCTGATTGGCTTATGTTGCCTAACGTGTCTATGAAGTTGCCCTCTCATTGGCCCAGAGAATGTCAGCTGGTGGTCCATAGTCGGAAGGGAATGGAACGAAACAAACATGGCCGACTGCTAAGATCACCTAAGGGAACACTAAGGTTGATATTAAGGCCAATAGAGCATACAACCATAGCAGCAACCTTACCATCCCCTTAGTGAAACTGCCTAAGGTTACCTTAACGGTCACTCCGCTAAGGTCTTTCGTGCATCTGCCCCCTGGATCACAACAAACTACCGGGACCTAACCGGATGTGGCAACACTGTTACAGAACAGTATAATAAACAAAGTATATTTTACAAGCCAGACAGACACCTTTCCTTTCACTCAGTCATTCCATAAACAATAACACTTGCTTGGCTCTGTTACCTTTCACATTTTTAATGAATTAAGGGACTTTGTGATGTAGTCAGCTAATTGGAGATAAATGAGTCCTTCAAATATATATGCCATGATGGATTGATTTATATTAAGCGTCACAACAGAGGTCATATAGAGCCAGAAAAACATGATAGAGAGGTGTGACAGCAACCAGGAAGGAAATAGAAAGAAAAGAGGGACAGATGAATAACTGAAAGCTAGTGGCTGGGGCTGAAGGGGTGCCAAAACCCTTAAAATATTGCCCACATCACTATAGACAATGCCTCCCTATGGGGAATATTTCCACAAAACACACACCTATATGGAAGGAGTTTGTTTTGTGATATAGTCAGGAGGAATCAGGGTAAATAATGAAAGAATTGCCGTTATTGTGTACGGTTTTTCTACCTTCATTACCCACTTATTAGACCATTCTAAGACTTTTTTTCTATGGCATTTCCTCTGCAAATGCCCAATTTCCAAGATAGGGCATATTCAAATGGGGCATTTTGAAATTAGCCTGACCTTACTGAACCTAACCTAGGCCGCATCAGACTACCAGGACCTAACCTGGGCAAACTACCGGGAAATAACCATGGTAAAGTACAGGAAATGACAGGGGCAAAATACGGTAAATAATGAATGAATTACCGTTATTGGGTACGGTTTTTCTACCTTCATTACCCACTTATTTAGACCATTCTAAGACTATTTTCTTCTATGGCATTTTCTCCGCAAATGCCCCATTTCCAAGATAGGGCATATTCAAATGGGGCATTTTGAAATTAGCCTGACCTTACCTGACCTGACCTAACCTAACCTAGACCGCATCAGACTACCGGGACCTAACCTGGGCAAACTACCGGGAAATAACCATGGTAAATTACAGAAAATGACCGGGCCAAAGTACTGGGACCTAGCCGGATCTGGCAACACTGCTAATTCTTTCAATAAATACCGGAATGAGAAGCCTCCAATTTTCATACACGATCACAGGGTCCTTAACGGGGAAGTAGTGTTGGTAAATCTGGAGGAACTGATTCCTCCAAACTATTCCAAGCAAGGCGCCATATGACCTCGCTGTTGCGGCGCCTAATATCAATCCATCTAGTCCAAGCAACAGGACACCATTAATTTTGTTCACCAGCTGGGCCCATATTTATCATAACTGCTGCGAGTTCTCATAAGTTTTCACTCATAAGTAACCAAAACACTCACAACTAAGAGGAACTCCTAGGAGTCATTTATCATTGCCCTGCGAGCATCTCCTAACTAAGAGTAGGAGTAAAGTTAAGAGTGAATTTAGGAGTGACTATCCTGCTACACTTAGCAGAAAACATGCTGCTATAATTTGTATCTTTTAGTTGTTTTGCTATTATACTATGTGATTAATGTACAAAAAATATAAACATTATTTTTAATTATAAATTTCGTTTATATTTCCCACTATTTTGTGAATTAACAGCATTACTATTTTTCTCTGCAGTTACTATTTTTCTGCCAGTTCACGACTTCACGTGTTATTGTTTTGAATTCACTGTATTCAGTCAGACAGTCACACTCACAGAGTCTGAGATTACAATGGAACTTATGGAAGGCCAAAGTAGTGAAAGTACTCCAAAAAGAAAAGCAAATTGGAGCAAGGAGGCATGTTTATATTTGCTTCATTTGATATCTGAAAAGAAGCATATAGTGGAAGGGAAGAAGTTTAACAACGAAGTGACCGCCAAAGCCAGGAAGGACACATGGGAGATCACCAACAAAATTAATGCTGCCTACTTCGATGCAGTGAGGGATAAAGGGGACGTGGAAAAAAAGTGGTAGGCCCTCAAAGGACAAGGCCGTGAGGAGCTATCACAGCACAAAAAGATTCTTGGTGGAACAGGTGAGAAATCCTGTAGTTTGTAGTAATGTTAAGCCTAGTAATTCATATCTTAAGACCTACTAGCTTATGTAAATGTTTTTTTCATATTAACTTTGTGTGTGATCTTGCTTTTAAACAAGAGAATGAACTTGAATGGCAATGATGTATGATTTTTTAGGCCTTGCTAGTTTTTCCTTGCCTTATATAATTTTGCCTTTATTAATGTGCTATGGGTAAGGATATTTTTCAAGCAACCTTATATTTCTAGTAGATAGAAGAAAATTCAGTTTAGGTGTATGTGTGTTTTGTATATATGGTACCTTTATGGTATTACTATTTTTAACTCTTCTTTCAGGTGGCGGCAAAGCACCTAAGCCCTTATCTGAGGTGGCCATTGTAGTAGAAGGAATTTTGGGGGCCGACAATGCCTCTATAGGTGGGATTGCATCTGCACCAAGACATGATGCAATATTTAACCAGATTAGGTAAGAACATTGTTACTGCACTGTTTTATTTAGGGCCGTACACATGAATAAATGTCAGTAGTCCAAAGAGTGCCAGACAGTTGTACTTGTCTATGGCCCTTATACTCATACCTGTGCAGTCGGCCACAGGAATACAAGCACAGTAAGATACTGTATCGCTGTTGAAAGTAATATGTAAAACACCTTTATAATCACTTTTTTCCATTCTATTATAGAGCTTAACCTATGTTAGTATTTTAAAATCTGTAAAATGAGTCAAGTTTTGGAGTTCTCTTTGTTGCATCTTTTGTTTATTTTCTATTTTATTTTGTAGATTGTAGTGAATTTGGTTATTAGTATTTTTTTATCATAATGGGTAATATGCCCTTTGTTGTGGTACACTTACTTGTTTTTAATATTTTGTTTATCCAGCATATTTTCTGACCTCTTATTTTGGATGTTCTTTTTTCTGTTACTGTGCTGTATACTAGTCAACTGCAGTTTTAGAGATGAACTAGTAATCAACTAATGGCTGTATCACCCACTCAGTCTTCTTTTCCTTGAATAAGTAAGGAATTTGAAAATTACTTAAAATGAATATGTACAGTAAGTACATACAGTATGTATACCCTTCCCTGGAAGTGGACATACTAATACAGTACAGTACATGTGTTACAGACCCCACTGATCCTTCAACCAGCCATGCAGATACAGTAATGATAATTGTAGTACCAGTATATAATGCCATATGTCTTATTACTGTATGTGACTTGGCACTTTCCTTTCTTTCCCAGGAACCTAAGAAATGAAGAAGTCCTTATCGAGGAACTGCCAGAGGAGGGCTTGGAGGAAGAGCCGCAATTATTGGAGGTCACTTGGGTAGGTAGTACGGCATCGGTGACCGTACCACAACCCATGGTGTCGACACCTTTGTCCTCCATGTTGCAGCTTACCACTCCAACTCCCACGTCATCTGTATGCTCATCAAACCCATTATACTCCCTGTCCCAGCCGAGCAACACAAGGACCTCGGCAAAGTGTGAGCTGTTTCCAGCTGGTGGTGAGGAGCAGCATCTTGCAAAGAAACGAAGACTGGAACTAGAACTGGCCGAGGTCAATGTGGAAGTGGGTAAGGCCCAGTTAGATCTGTGCAAGGCCCAAGCAGCTCTATGTAAGGCCCAAACTGCCAAGGCAGAATTAGAAAAAAAGATCCTTGAGCTTGATTTTGAGCACAAGGCTCTAATGATAAAAGAGCAAAGGGCCTCCATAGGTGACAAAACCCCTAACTCCTCTGTGTAACATAAATAAAAAAATCTCTCATTCCTCTTTAAGTTTTTCTTACTTAACTCTTATATAAATTGGTGAAATTAATAAATATAAATCTAATAATTACTACTGGTTGAATAAAAGGCCGTAAACTGTAGGCACAACACAAGTTTACTAACATGATTCTAAATGTTAAAAGTAAAAACATGAGTGGTCTAGGAAACATATGAAGTGTGGAAAAGAGGAAAAAACTGCAATACTAGAGAAGAAAGAAACACATATGCAGGTGAGTGAAGTATAGCAGAAATCATCTTATGGTTTGGGAGGTGGTAACATATATACACTGCATGAGAGGCCTCCTTGTATTGGTAGCAGCATTGTGGTGTTGGCTGGACATGCCTCCCCTCCTGCTGCATAACAGTCTTAGTCTTCAATCCTGCAAATAAAATTGCATTATTTGAATTTACAAGAAGTGAGAGGAAAGAAAACTTGTTGCAAAAAATATTTAAACTTCCAGTGTGACCAAAGGACTAGATTTTTTTTTTTTTTTACATATAGTGAGTGGAGGAAAGGAAAAAACAAATAAATAAATGGTTTCATTTACCTATTGGCATCCTCCACTCAAAATATTTAAAACAACTGGATTTAAATTGCTGGGGGTTATAACTTGCTGGAAAACATACTGCATACTGTATCTTAAACATGAGTGTTTGTAAAAACATTGCAGCATTGATATAAAAAACATTCCATGAAAAACAAAACCTATTGAATCATACAAGTACCTGAGGAACCAGCTATAACCTATGGTTATATAACCTATGGTTATATATGGAAAATAACAGTAAACAGTTGTGTACTGGCACCACAATTTTGTCACTTCCCATACCTGTGAAATAGGGTATTTTGTGTGACCAAATCATTAAATATAAAAAATAAGTGATTAGTTAAACTACATGAAAGAAAAATACTTCCACTTGTTATATACTTACATGAAAATATTCCGGGCAAGATTGTCCCTGAAAAGTACTCCTTCTTGAGCTCCAGCATTAGGTGCTGGTTGAAACACATCGAGGCCATTGGGATCATCAACATCCTCTTCCTCCTCCTCTTCAAGCTGAATGTTTAGTCTTTTGCAGATGTTGTGGAGTATGCCACAGGCCATAATCACTTTGGCAGCTTTTTCAGGGGCAAGTCTGATTTCACCATGGAGGACATGAAACCTTCGTTTCAACAGGCTGATTCCTCTCTCCACAACGCTTCTCGTTTTCTTATGTGCTCTGAAGAAATAGAATACTTACATTTAAAATACTAATCATAGAATTTGTTAAGATAAAGCAGGTAGGTACAGGTAAATAAGGCAGAGTTTGATTAATGATGTCATTCCTTACCCATCCTCTCTTATCCTAGCAAACAACTCCGCTATTTAAGAGATGTAATGAACCCATTTACAGTATAAAAAAAGTGATCCTCTATAACCACCTTATTTTTTTGGATATTCAAAGTAAAAGATTGTTTTATTTTTTCTCAAGTGCTGTACATTGAGAATATAACATTGTTATTGGAGTACCAGTACTCCCACACCCCCTCTTGATAGGAATCTAACTTTAGCAACCCAAACCTACAAGTACCTAACCTCAAGTCCTCAACTTAGTTAATTTTTATAAGTTGCCACAACAATTTCACTGCAATAATATAAATTTTCTAAAAGTTTATAGCATAATTGCAGTGATTTTGCTGACTTAACCTAACCTGACTTACCTAATTTATGTTAAGGCCAGGGTTAATCAAAACCTTGAATCACCAAAAGTAGTGTTCAATTAATTTTTGGAATACCTAATAAACTCTTCAATAGCACAGCATATAGATAAGCCAAGATTGAATGATGGGACAAAAAACAACCTAACCTAGCATACCTGTTTAATTCTAAACAGGCCTACATCATAAATATGATCCTATTGTACATTACCTATTGAAAGCTTCTTGATATCCTTCCTGCGGCCTCAGATATGGGGTTAGCAACCATCGCTTGCATGGGTAGCCGCTGTCACCGAGCAGATGGCATCCAGCTGGTATTGGCAATTGATGGTTTTCAAATGCCTGCCAAAGTCCACTTTCACGTAGAATTCTGGAATCATGAGTAGACCCAGGCCACCTTGCAACAATGTCTCTGATTTGATATTTTGCATCAAATACAACCTGCACATTGATGCTATGAAAGTTTTTTCTGTTGACATAAACTTCCTCGTACTCTTTGGGAGCAACAATTCTTACGTGAGTCCCATCTACAACACTCACAACACCAGGAAATCCTGCAATTCTTAGAAATTCACCCTGTATATCACGGATTTCTTCTAGGTTCACAGGGAACTGTATAAATCTTGATAGTATAAGTTCAGCTGTAAGAGCATCTAGAGTCTGAGTGATAGCTCTGGATATTGTGGGCTGAGAGAGTCCAAAATCATCGCCGTTACATAATTGCATTTTTCCTGTGGATAGATATCTTAAAGTCATTGCCACTTTCATATCCGCAGTCACAGCATGGCTCCTCTGTGTACGGCTGCCTATTTCATCTCTCACCAAATTAGTCACATACATAAGGCCATTACGATCTAGTCTGTACCTTTTTTTCAGTTCTGTGTCACTATATTCACCGAAAATATCCAAACGTGGACGAAAATTTCTTGGGCGGCGAATGCGGAATGCTCGTTGTTGTTGTTGCTCGGCCATGTTTATACGCACTGACCAGTTAAAAGAAACTCCTAAGTTACTGGGACACCTCTACACCACTCCTAAATCTGGGAGAGAGATAGGAGAACTCCTAACACTTGTGAGGTTTGATAAATTGCTCCTACGAGTTTTCATAACTTTATGAGCATACTTAAGGACATAGGAGTACTCCTAAGGACTTAAGAGTACTCCTATGTACTCCAATGTATCCAAAGTGTAAATACCTATTTTTCTCTTAATTATGCCACCAAACTATCCTCCTACCTCTTTGTATGTATAGGTCATTTGAGTCTTGAAATACACAGTAAATGTGATGGTGATTGGTGACGTTGAACTTGCTTTGTTATTGTCAATCTTTGAAGTTGTCAAATGAGCTCTTCTTGTTATAATGTTATCATAAAATGATATCTATAATAAATATAAAATATCTCTCTATATATAATTGAGAATGAATTATTATAATGCCAACATGTTATTTTTATATCCCATGTAATGATATATTTCTATTAATAATGTTAATATTATACACAGCCTCTACATTGACTTAAGTTCGCTGGCAGTTCAGTTGCTTTGTGGGGGAATTTCCTTTGCAACGGCTCCCCTTTTAATTTTTTTTATTGTGCTTTTTTTCTACGGTGCCTGAGCTTTTTATCTCTTTTTCCACAATTCCACCAATACATCTTTTAAGTTTTCTATATTTTCAAATAACAATTGTCCACATTTATCTCTTGTATAAGGCTGCTGAAATAATTTTGATGTATTTCTTATATTCTGTAAGTTTGGACAATAAAGTAAAAAAATGTTCTAAATCTTCCTTTTCTGCAGGCTGCTCCACATCCTTCACATTTTTCTGATACTCCTATAAATCTTTTTCTATCACTTAAATTTAGGGTGTTGGTTCTTACCTTAAATAACAAAATTGATCCATACGTATTACTATTAGGGTTTGTGGGTGTGAGAGGGAGGAGGAAAAATGAAGGGGATGAAAGATAATGTGATAAAAACAAAAAGCCGTAAGGAAGAGCATACGTGGACAAATATGATGAAACAAATGAAATGTGTGAATACAACCACAAGGATTCTAGCACTGGAATCCTTATAATATAATTAATGATAAAAGAAAAAAAATATTTTGTGCAATACGTCATGTAAAGTAAGACATCAGCCTGCTACAGCATTTGTGATAATTATTAGGGACCATTAAAAAGTGTCTCACATTCTATTATGTGTATGGAAGCGTCTTAAATATAAATTTTTACAATAATATAAATCCAGACAATAATTATTTCCCTAAAAAAGGAAAAGAAAAGAAACATTTCCACACTCACGAGTATATATAATTCTAAATGTTATGGTAAAAAAAAATGAAAAGAAACATTTCCATACTCGAGTATATATAATTCTAAATATTATGGTAAAATATGAATAGCTAAATATCATATAATCATGATCCCTCAGCCGCCATTGTTGTTTTGATGACGTCACAGCCGGACCTCCCTCGAAGTCATGCTCGAAGTTCGGCAAGTACCTCCTGTCATTTTCGATCCGCCATTTTCTTGTCTTATTTTTATTTCTCTCCTTATCCTTGACTGAGAAATATACCAAAATTATGTTTATGTGTAAGTCTTGTTTTATCAATTTTACATGCAAGATATCCGTGTGTTTTGTTTTTACCACCTCAAGTCCTCAACATGTCCCCTATTTCTCTCATCCATCAGTATCATTAAACCTCCCCCCTTTCTTTCATTAACCTCCCTATATCTTTCAATTTTATATAACTCATCTGAAATTTTAAATTTATTAAATTTTTGTTGAGTTTCTGTAACACATACAAAATTATTTTCACTCACTAATTGCTCTAATTCTATCAATTTACTCCCTGTTAGTCCTTGAATATTTATCAATTTAAACCCCAATTATCTCCTTCTCTATACTCCACCCCTATTCTTGGTATCTCTTGAACTTTAACAATCTCCCATCTCTTAACATACCACCCCTGTAGTAAAGTAGATATCAGGTAAATAACCACGTGCTGTCCCCCATACACCCGGCCTGTCAAAATGGCGGATCGAAAATGACCGGTGGAACTTGCCGAACTTCGAGCATGACTTCGAGGGAGGTCCGGCTGTGACGTCATCAAAACAACAATGGCGGCTGAGGGATCATGATTATATGATATTTAGCTATTCATATTTTACCATAATATTTAGAATTATATATACTCGAGTATGGAAATGTTTCTTTTCATTTTTTTTACCATAACATTTAGAATTATATATACTCGTGAGTGTGGAAATGTTTCTTTTCTCTTCTTTTTTTAGGGAAATAATTATTGACTGGATTTATATTATTGTAAAAAATTATATTTAAGACGCTTCCATACACATAATAGAATGTGAGACACTTTTTAATGGTCCCTAATAATTATCACAAATGCTGTAGCTGATGTCTTACTTTACATGACGTATTGCACAATATATATTTTTTTATAATTAATTATATTATAAGGATTCCAGTGCTAGAATCCTTGTGGTTGTATTCACACATTTCATTTGTTTCATCATATTTGTCCACGTATGCTCTTCCTTACTGTTTTTTGTTTTTATTACATTATCTTTCATCCCCTTCATTTTTCCTCCTCCCTCTCACACCCACAAACCCTAATAGTAATACAATATTGTTTACCCTCCCAGAGCACCATTTTCCCAAATATAAATTCGGAGATGGCTTGAATGAATGTAGGCTACCATTTAATACGAATAAAACACAAACATTTCCCCTTCGTTGGTTTACGTGTCCTGGTTTCCCTCACCTAACTTTATTTATAGTCTTGAGATATTTTTATTATTACCATTTTCATCTACAGTTATTTAGTCGACAGTTGAGAATAATATTTACCGGTCCGCATCAGTTTGTGTTGATATGTAGTGTTATGATTAACTAGTTTTATTTTAGTCTCAGCTTGTAGAAGGTCCAAAAATTCATCAATAATTGTTCGAAATTTTCTCATACATGGTACAGTATATCAAACCATGCTACACAAGCCAACATACATATTATAATTGTCATTCTTATTGCGAGGAGATAGTAATGCTGAATGGCCCGTTTGCCGAGTACTGTATTAAGAAATGCAAATAAAAAATGAATAGCGAATAGGATTTAATTAATAGAGAATATACTGGATATCAATCAATCAACAAATCACGTGTACAAAAACATATATTCACTTACATAAACGAATATCACATTGGAATCCTATACATTGTGGAGAATTAATGTATGAAAAACTTTGAGCATCACAACCACAGAGGAATTATTATATATTATGCATCATGAATATTTCCTCTTACTGACAGGAGACAATTATAATTATTCTCTATATACCTTAATTGTGTTCTCATGGGTTGTAAAGTCAGGAACAAGTTTGAGTATTTCATCATGTGTATCAATACCTAAAGGGGAGATTAATTCTCTTGTTGGTGAATTGGGAGGCCTGCGATTCCTCCAAACTATGCCACAAAACAGACCCCCTATTAGTTCCATTGAGGGGGTCTGTTTCCTGGTATAGTTAGGAGGAATCAGTAAGCCTTCCAATTTACTAACAAGAGAATCTCTCCTCAAGATTAATATAATTCAGACAATTTTGTGAGAGGAACACATTAATTAAATTGTGTTCATAATACATACACATTACTACAACTTACAGTAAAGGGGTATTACAGTGTTGGTTAATCTAGAGCAACTGATTCTTCCAAATTATTTCAAGCAACAAGCCACCAATAGGTTTGTTAATCTGGTCCTGTTTCCTGGCATAGATGGAGGAATCAAGGCACTAAAATTCACCAAAGAGAGAATCTCCCTTTTTAATCAATGGCTACAACTTAAAGATTTTTTTATAGATGGGTGATGGTGATATAAACTGTGTCCCTGACTGTACACTAATTAATTAAAATAACTGTATTAGCTGGAATAATATTTTGTGTACAAATATAATGTTATGTTATCTTCCATTACAGTAGTAAAGTTTATCCCACTTACTGTTACATTTATTAACACTACATGTTTTTGTATCATTTTGAGATTACAACAAAGCCAGGATGAAGGAAAAAAAAATCTTAATAAAAACTTCCTGAACTAGTCCTTAAGATGGTGGTTATATGCACACAGGAATCAGAAAGTATAAAAGAAAAAAATAATACAGTACAGTATTTTCATTCCCTCTATCGTTCAAACAGCAGCAATTTACAGTATTGGATTTTATAAGTGTTTTACCACCAACCTTTTCAACTCATTTACATGGTATTACACTTAATTATTACTTCATTAAATCTGATGAATTAATTGACTGATAGAATAAGATCATCCAGGCAGAGCACTGTAAGGGGAAACAGTAGTATACTTTTGGTACATTAGAGTGCCTTGATTCCTCCAAAGTATGCCAGGAAACAGAACCAAGTTTACAAAAATAATAATGGTGGCCTGTTGCTTGGAACTGTATAGAGGAATCGGTCTGCAGTTACTCCAAATTTACCAACACTGTACTACCCCCTTTAATTTAGTCAGTCCCACTCACATGATCAAGTCTCGTAGTTAACTTGACTGTCAACATACAAATAATACTTAACAATGGAGATCTACTGTACATTTGGTATATTTTTGTGCCTGGCATAAAATACAGCATATTATTATGGCTCATCCTTTCTTTCAAACACACACAGATCACACAACTATCCACATATTATTTCTCTTGCATACATTTTTTATAATAATCATGTAGTCTGGACTCTGCTAATCATAACCCATGATAAGTATTTGGATTATCACACTCAAGTACAATTTTCATCATTCCAAGCAAACCACTTTTGTAACACACACCACTAATGTCCACACACACATTATTTATTAGAGATTCCCAGTAATAGAAAACCTACTGGAACATGACTATATACAGATAAATTCGTGTGTTAAGTAACATTAAGACTAGTTCCTGCTGTATCTATGCAAGAGGACCAGTAACACCATCATACAAACAGACTCGTATAAATAGCAATCATCCACTTGATAGCCACCCTTTCACGCACAGAGATAGTTACAGCATACAGTACAGTATACAATTCTACTGCCACCTTGCAATAGGAAGCGGAATGTATAAAAATATATACATCAATATCTACACTGCCTTCAACTGCAAATTGTATGTAGCCTTGTATGCACTGGTCCAACTTGGCAAGGCATTCTCTTAACACTGATTATTCCAAGACACTTCTAAGGCCAGTAAATATCATCATTCTGGTCTCACGTTTCAGATTCTTCGAGGTGTGTCGAGTTCTGAGTAGCAACAACTTGTAATGACGTTTCGTGCACACAGTGTGATGGGTCCTTCATTTTGATGCATGTGTCTTGTGTTATTCTTCTGTCGTTTGTGTCCTGTTCCAAATCTCTACTTCTCTCCTGAGTTCTGTGTTCATCTTTGGCCTCATCACTCTTCTCATTAATTTGACTAGCCTCCACCTCCTCCTCGTCCTTATCCTCCTCAACATTATTAACACATTCACATCCTTCCTGACGGACACCGATTGTCTCTTTTTTGTTCTCACTGGTAGTTTCCTTCTCTTGGGTGTCTGATGGCTCCTGTCCACCCTTTTTAGTAGCTATTTGGAATACCCCGGGAAGATTTCTATCCACCTCCTCATGACCCGAGGAGGAGGAAGAAGAGGACGAGGAGCTGGAGGAGGATGAGGAGGAGACATTAACAGGATACACAGAATGGGACGTTTCCGAAGTGATAGTGTGTGTGTCATTACTACTACTACTACTACTACAGGCAGAGGCGGTGTTGAGAGATGATGATGATGCTAAGGTCGGGTTGATGGCTGAGTTTTCATGGGCTATCTCCTCGTATCTGAAAAATAAAAAGGTGATATTAATAAAAAAGAAAAAAAAAAGTACATTAACCTTCAATAATGCATAACATCCTTTAACGGCATGTGCTACGTACTGCACATATCCTTTTGCTAGTGATTTTGAAGGTCTCTGATTCCTCCAAACTATGCCAAGAAACAGATGTCCTATTAGTACTATTAAGGGCGTCTGTTTTCTGGTATAATTAGGAGGAATCAATATGCTCGGAAAAAAAAATCATATTTTTGTGAAATGTTTTTGTACCATAAGTATAATTACGTTCTATAAATAATATGAACACAATGTTGATTACTATGTATATTAAGGGGATAATTCACTTTTGTTACAATGGAGCGCCTTGATTCCTCCAAAGTATGTCAGGAAACAGGACCAAATGAATAAAAATAATGGTATTCTGTTGCTTGGAATAGTCTGGAGGAATCATTTGTTCCAGATTTACCAACACTGAACTTCCCCCTTAATAATAAAGCAGCAGATACCTAAAGTAAACTGCACACACAGCTGGTATCCAAAGTGTTAAATTACAGTATCCTCTATATATACCTGGGTGGTTTCTCGGGGAGTATGGTGAAGTAGTCAGGTGGGAGTCCATCTGAACTAATGATAGCGTCGTAGCTTGGGGGTTTGTCCTCTGGGTCAGTACCTCGAACTCCACGCTCCAAAGACTCCGCTCTCTGTGTGTAGGGGAAGACAGAGTTAGTGGATACAGTAAGGAATGGGATAAGGCTCTGTGTGTGTGTGTGTGTGTGTGTGTGTGTGTGTAGGATTAGCTCCGTGTGTGTATGTAGGATTAGCTCAAACTATTTTGCTGCTCATTAGTAATATATATAGATTGAGTATAGGCTCTTCTGTGTGTAGGGGAAGACAAGGTTAGTGGATAGAGTAAGGAATGGGATAAGGCTCTGTGTGTGTGTGTGTGTGTGTGTGTGTGTAGGATTAGCTCCGTGTGTGTATGTAGGATTAGCTCAAACTATTTTGCTGCTCATTAGTAATATATATAGATTGAGTATAGGCTCTTCTGTGTGTAGGGGAAGACAAGGTTAGTGGATAGAGTAAGGAATGGGATAAGGCTCTGTGTGTGTGTGTGTGTGTGTAGGATTAGCTCAAACTATTTTGCTGCTCATTAGTAATATAGATTAAGTATAGGCCCTCTGTGTGTAGGGGAAGACAAGGTTAGTGGGTGGGTGGGCTCAGTCAAACTATTCTGAAGTTTAATAGTAACATAGAGTAAGGAATGGGATAAGGCTTCGTGTGTCGTGTGTTGGATTAGCTCAAACTATTCTGCTGCTGATTAGTAATATAGAATGAGCATAGGCCCTCTGAAACTGATAAGTAACATAACAATAATAATAATAATAATAATAATAATAATAACAATAAATATAATAATATATAAACACAGGGACGATATTTTCTGTGTGTAGGGGGCAGTGGAGGGGGGCTCATGCCAGCTAACTATTCTGAGGCTGATTATAGTAACATACACTTGAGAGAATGAGTAGCCTACGTAGGGAAACGCCACATGACCTGAAGAAGCAGAAACGAGAAGTCATCAAATTATTGTTGCTGCTGATGAATACAAACAGAAATACTACAAGTGCATCATAATAAATTTAGGCCTATAAGCTACTGACCGGGTACTACACCATGAACCCACCATCAACACCAACCATTGTACAGAGAACGTGACATAACCCAAGCAAGCAAGCAAGCAAGCAAGCAACTGCATCCACGACCCCCCCCAATCACACACACACACACACACCCTTCATATACAGTTCCGCCAGACTCCTGCGTGTAGAAACAGGGACTGGTGGTGGTGGTGGTGGGTGGGACGGATGAGCGGGCAGGCTATGATAAACACTATAGGAATTTCGCCATAGAGGTAGGGAGTGAAATACGGGGAGTGTGTGAGGCAATACAGAGAGAGAGAGAGAGAGAGAGAGAGAGAGTGGGGGTAGTGTGTGGGTGTTTCTTGTGTGTGTGTGTGTGTGTGTGTGTTCCGCTTCGTGCTGTTTGAATTTGAATTATGAAATGTTGTGACCGTTCTAAAGTATATTGGAGAGAGAGAGAGAGAGAGAGAGAGAGAGAGAGAGAGAGAGAGAGAGAGAGAGAGCAAAAAATAGGACATTATGTAGTTTTAGTGAGAGATAAAATGGACGAAGAAACAGCTGAGAGAGAGAGAGAGAGAGAGAGAGATGGTAGGATGGATGCCACAATTGCATCACCTCCCTTTGTGTATAATTCTCTTCGCCTTTCTTTCTTTATTCCCTCCCAGTGACCTCCCTACACCTCACGTCTAACTCCCTCCCACTCACTTATACCTCCTTCCCTTTTACTGACTGCTACAAGGCTTTAAACACACACACACACACACACACAGAGGTTAACTCGGGTCTTATAAAAATGAACACTAATAATAATAATAGTAAATATAACAATAATAATCATAATAATAGTAATAATAAATATAACAATAATAATAAATATAACAATAATAATAATAATAATAATAATAATAATAATAACAATAATAACAACAATAATAATAATAATAACAACAATAATAATAATAATAAGACATAGAAGAGGAAAAAGGAGACGGAAAAAAAAAAAAAAAAGGAAGAAGAAAACCGCCAAGTGAAACATTAATTAATACACACTGATCCCAGAAAGGGTTTGTCTATGTTACTGCCTGGATATCTGACAGGAAGAGATCTCACCACCAGTCACTCCAAGCACCAATCATTCTAACTACACAAATTTGCATCATCAACCCAAACAACGACTAGGCTGTAAGTAGGCTGTAAGTAGGCTATAAGCGTATATCACCAGGGGGTCTCTTTATAGTCCAGTGGTATGTCCTTCCTTCACGCTGGTGCATTTGTATCTCTAGTATTATAGTAGTATATAATAAACATATTTATACACGACACGTTGTTCAGGGAATATTGTTTTCAGAGCTCCATCTGTGTTCACTTAGAAATTTGCAAGCAAGAAAATGTACAGTACGAGAGTTTGTGTTAGTCGTAATAGTTACTAAGTTACATTCGTTGAAGAGTAATTCCATAATTCATTAACAGTCTCCAAGCAACATCATTCTCTCGTGAAGATAACTAACTATAAAAAACATCCACCCACACACACACACACACACACCCCTGGGTCTTCAAGGTAACTAACTGTACAGTACAAGGGGAATAATTCACGAGACCCACGAGTACTGTACTTTATAATTTGAGGGTGGCAAAAGTCCTTCAACACACACGCAGAGAGAGAGAGAGAGAGAGAGAGAGAGAGAGAGAGAGAGAGAGAGAGACATAATCACTGGGCAACAACAACAAGCAGGTTATTTATTACATAAAGCACGGATACAAGGGCAATTCTGTTGACCTTTACTGTACTTTCCAGCCAGCACGTGAACAGACCATTACAGCAGCAGCAGATTTAAGACTGTACCATGCAGGAAGATTATGTGCTCGTGAACAGAGGCTACACCGGTGCTAAATTGAACTCTATACCGGCGTTGCTCTAACCCACAATACTCGAATAGGATACACATGCAGAGCACCTTAAAAATAATTGGCGTTCAATATGATTTTTTTTCTTTTATTACAAGGAATGGTGCCTGGAGAAAAATAGTTTGGTTGAAGTGCTCTACGTTAGTAGCCTAATCTCAAGGCCATTAATTAACTCCCTCACCAACAACCATGACCACAATGAGTCTCGCTAAACTTATACTTTACTGTCTTATATTGTTTACTATGGAAATGTGTTTTAAAAAGGAATGGGGCTTGAAGAGATATGGGTTAGGTTTAGTGTATTACGTTACTAATTCCAAAGAAGGCAGCTCACTCACTCACTCACTCTCTCTCTCCCTCACCCACCATCACTAAAATGAGTCTGGCTACACTGGTAAAAATGTGCTTTAAATAGGAATGACGTTTGGATAAAAATGGTTTGGGTAAAGTGCTGTATGTTAGGCTACTAATCTTAAGGCAGGCAGCTCACTCTCACCCACCACCACTACTACCACTACCACCACCACTACTACCACTACCACCACAACCACCACCACTATCATCATAACTACCACCATCACCACCAATATGAGTCTCGCTACACTAGTAATGACGAGACATGCAACGCTGCCCCTGTAATTAACCTGAGATATACGACGTGAATAAAAAGAAGTGCATATAAGAAGTCCTACTCCACTCTCGTCTGTGTATCCCTCCCTCCCTCCCCACTATAATTCCCTCCCTCCCCACTATAATTCCCTCACCTATCCCTCCTTCCCCACTTTAATTTCGTCACCTATCCCTCCTTCCCCACTTTAATTCCCTCACCTATCCCTCCTCCTAACCTTAATTCCCTCACCTATCCCTTCCTCCCCACTTTAATTCCCTCACCTATCCCTCCTTCCCCACTTTAATTTCGTCACCTATCCCTTCCTCCCCACTTTAAATCCCTCACCTATCCCTCCTCCCACTTTAAATCCCTCACCTATCCCTCCTCCCACTTTAAATCCCTTACCTATCCCTCCCCCACTATAATTCTCTCACCTATCCCTCCCTCTTTTAATTCCTCTCTACCCTCGCTGACTTACTCCTCCATTTCACACCAATATAATTTATTGTTATTCTCTCGACTCTCTAACCTTATCTATTCCTTCCGATCCTCATCTACTCCTCCACAACCTCACTTATATCTATATCCACATTGTCGCCTAACCATCCATCCCTCCACAGAGTCCACACCTTCACTTATCCCTTTCCAACCCAACCTACTCCTCCACATCCCTCCACACTGACACCTAACCCTGCCATCACATGTAACTATCAACACACACACAAAGAGAGAGAGAGAGAGAGAGAGAGAGAGAGAGAGAGAGAGAGAGAGAGAGAGAGAGAGAGAGAGAGAGAGAGAGAGAGTACAAACCTATCCCATCTCTCCACATTCTCAGCTACCCCTTTCCCTCCCTAAGTCCGTCAAGGTTACTAAGGTATATCAAGTTATTTAAAGACCCTCCTGTGTTCGTATATGTGACTTGGTGGCTTCTGCTGATTCCTCCTGACTATGCCACGAAACGAGCTCCTGCAAATAATTATATAGGTGGTGTTTCGTGGCAATATTTGAAGGACTCACTAACCTCCAAATTCCTGACTATATACATCACGGGATCGCTTTATTAATAGTGACTCACCTTGTTGTTATAATTGTTTGGATTGTTTTTAGTCCCCACAGACACACAAGGCGAGGTGAGCCACATTCAGGTAGGTGACATTATATACAGGGATCATTGCCCAGCCTTACTCACTCATTCATTCATTCATTCGTTCATTCATTCAATCATTTGTTCACCCATACATACATTTATTTACTTACTCATTCATTTACTTACTCATTCATTTACTAACTCATCCATACATATATTTATTCATTCACTAATTCATCCATACATTCACTCACTCATTCGTCAATATTCATTCACTCACTCACTCATTCACTTAATCATCCATACATTCACTCACTCACTTACTCATTCATTCATTCATTCATTCACACTCAGTCTTGTCGGAGGTAATTTGTTGTGGTAAATAAAAAAAAAAAATAAAAAAAAAATGGGTGATCTATAAACTTTGCACGATGTTTAACACAATCTTCAAAATGCATAGTCTAGGCCAGGGGTCAAATTGCATCTATCCTTCACTTTCCTTTCACTCAGGTTCAAACCCAAACATCTCTCTGTTTCTTGGCAATGTTAGGAGGAATCAGAGACCTTCCAATTCACCAACAAAAAAAGAACCTCGATTAATTAAGGGAGTAATTAATATATTTTAAGGGACCCTGTGATGTAGTCAGAAAATTGGAGTTATACGAGTCCTTCAAATATTGCCACGAAACACCATCTATATGGAAGGAGCTTGTTTCGTGGTGTGGCCAGGAGGAATCAGAAGCCGCCAGTTTTCATACACGATCACAGGGTCCCATTTAAGGTGGTAATTCCCTTTTGGTACAATTGCCAGCACTTATAACTGGTACAGGAGAAGAGGACTCACAACGAAGACTGTACCAGTTATAAGTGCCGGCAACTGTATATTGGAGCGCCTCAATTCCTCCAAAATATGCTTGGAAACAGGCCCAAGTTAACAAAGATAATGGTGTTCTGTTGCTTGGAATAGTTTGGAGGATTCAGTTGCTCCAGATTTACTAACACAAAACTTCCCCCCTAACCTTTACCGAGTCATTACCCTCCACCTCCCCCTCACCTCCCCAGACCTTTTCCAATGTGATCCCACTGTGTGTGTGTGTGTGTGTGTGTGTGTGTGTGTGTGTGTGTGTGTGTGTGTGTGTGTGTGTGTGGCAATAAAACTCCCGTATTGTCACAAACACCAACCACGACAACCCACCATTGTTTCAGTGACTGTGTGGTGGAAGGGAAGGTCTTTCTTTTATGGCTTGAAAACTCAGTGATGTGGAGGGAGGGAAGGGAGGGGAGGGCAGCACTCTAGCGACGGTTGTGTTAAGGGGGAAGTTTTGTGTTGATAAATCTGGAGCAATTGAATCATCCAAGCTATTCCAGGCAACAGAACACTATTATTTTTGCTCTTCTGGTCCTGTTTCCTAGCATACTTTGGAGGAATCAAGGCACTCCAATGTACCAAAAACGAACTACCACCTTCAGGGGAGATTCTTTTGTTGGTGAACTGGAAGGTCTCTGATTCCTCCAAATTATGCCACGAAACATAATTATCCCCTATTAGTACCATTGAGGGTGTGTGTTTTCTGGTATAGTTAGGAGGGATCAGTAGCCTTCCAATTTACCAACAAGAGAATCTTCCCTTAAGGGACTCTGTGATCGTGTAGGCCTATGAGACCATGGTGGCTTCTAATTCCTCCTGACTATGCCATGAAACAAGCTTCTTCAATTAATGTAGGTGTGTGCGTTTCGTGGCAATGTTTGGAAGACTCGCTAACCTCCAATTCTCTCTCAAGGTACCCTGTGATGTAGTCAGAAAATTGGAGGTAAATGAGTCCTTCAAATATTGCCACGAAACGCAACCTATAGGGAAGGAGTACGTTTAGTGGCATAGTCAGGAGGAATCAGAAGCCTCCACACTTTTCATACATGATCACATGGTCCTTAAGTGGGGATTCTCCTGTTGTTGGGACCGACCTCCTTATGGCTGGAAAATCCACACCCCCCCCCCCCCCACACACCTTCAAACAAGTTTCTAGTAAGCATGGGGGCTGACCACTGACTTTAAAGTATAATGCTTGGTGTAATAAGATTGAAAGGTTAGTCGTTGAGGTGAACACTGTATAAATAGATCTCTACGTTTTTTTTTTTTTTTTTTTGAGAGAGAGAGAGAGAGAGAGAGAGAGAGAGAGAGAGAGAGAGAGAGAGAGAGAGAGAGAGATTCTCTTGTTGGTAAATTGGAAGGCTACTGATTCCTCCTAACTATACCAGAAAACAGACGCCCTCAGTGGTACAAATAGGGGGTCTGTTTCTTGGTAATGATAGGAGGAATCAGAGACCTTCCAATCCACCAACAAAAAAAGAACATCGATTAAGGGAGTAATATATTTCAAGGGGGTGCGAGAGTAGTGGACAGGCTTGGGGGGGAAGGGGGGTTTGGGGGGTGCGGGAATAAGGGGACAGGCTTTCTACCCCCCCCCCCAAGCCTGTCCCCCTATTCCCGCACCCCCGAAACCCCCCTCCCAAGCCTGTCCCCTACTCCCGCACCCCCCAAACCCCCCTCCCAAGCCTGTCCCCTACTCCCGCACCCCCTTAAGGATATACTCAAACCCTCTGAGATTATATTATTTTTCCAAGGAATACAATACAAGGATGAACTATAAGGGTTAAATAAGAGGTATTACGATCATCTTATTATCCACAGTGGAATCGTCTCTTTTTCATCACAAACCTCAGACGATTGGATTTAATTACTGAAGAGAACTCACGTGTTTTCATTGTGGTTAAAAAAAATATATATCACCTAACACGAATGCAACATAAAACAAATGTATATAATCTAACTTTATGGTCTTTGCTGACAATGTTCCCACACGGTGTTAAAAGGTTTGTGCCGAGGGTAAATAGACACGTAAAATAAATATATATATACAAAAAAATTATATATACATACGTGTGCAAAGTTACTCTAGGAAAGAACAAGGACTAGGGAAGTGTGAAGGTGCCTTTAGTAAGAAAACAATTCATGACTTGACAGGGGAAGCAACTAGGAAAGAATTATGACCTTGGGTGGTGGTGGTGTGTAGGGGGTGGGACAATCTGACCCTTTTCTAATGCAGAATAGGAAACGAGTGTGTGTGTGTGTGTGTGTGTGTGTGTGTGTGTGTGTGTGTGTGTGTGTGGTGGGGCGGGTGAGGAAAAAATGGAAAAGGATGTGTGTGTGTGGGGGGGGGGGGGGGCGAAGAAAAAAGGAAGTGAGAGTCAAATATTATTCTATGCTTGATAAGGGGCCCGAATGAAGCGAGTCCATTTCATGTGCCCACAACTGTACAATAAGAGCAGAAATAAGGGTGGAAATGATCTATGATAATTATAAAGTATGAATCTTACGAATACAACATGTACAGCCACAATCAAATAACCACCGACACTTTCCTTCCATCGTGCAAATAAATCAGTATCATATCAAAATATAATCATACAACAACACCTCAATTATTTATCATTATGAGGTGCTGCAAAATTATACACGTGTTGTTCTTTATCACCAAGATATTTACTACGATGGAAGGAAAGTGTCGGTGGATATTTGATTGTGGCTGTACATAATAAACATAAAAATATATAAAAATTCTTCAGCATCATAATTAACTGATTATAGTTACAAATAAAAGTTCACAGCCTATTTATTCTATTATTATCAGTCTCACTAATACAACTAACTATTTTAGCCTATATGTATTAAGATTATCACTTTACCATTTAGGGACCCTGTGATGAAGTAAGAAAATTGGGGGTAAATGAGTCCTTCATATATTGCCAAGAAACTCCACCTATATGGCAGGAGCTTGTTTCGTGGTATAGTCAGGAGGAATCAGAAGCCTCCAATTCTCATATACGATCACAGGGTACTACGCATGTGCCACATTTCACAATACAACTTTCGTGCCTGATATGCTTAAAAAAAAAAAAAAAAAAAAAAAAAAAAAAAAAAAAAAAAAAAAAAAAAAAAAAAAAAAAAAAAAATAGTAATGTCTATATGTGTGTATGACCTTTTGGAGAGTAGATGTTAATTGACACACAGGTTTAAATTTTCCCGGTACAAGCCCGCCCGGCTGGTTTCCTAACTTACACAGGGAAATGTAAACAAACCGAGTCCCCGCGACCTCTAGCACACCGGCTTCATCACCTTCCCTCAGGGCCTATACTGAATGATGATGTTGGTAAGTCCCCTCGTAAAATGCTTAGGGACCCTGTGATGTAGCCTTTTTATAGTCAGAAAATTGGAGAGATAAATGAGTCCTTCAAATATTGCCACGAAACACAATTAAAGGAGCTTGTTTCGAGGGAGAGTCAAGAGGAATCAGAAGCCTCCGTTTTTCATACACGATCACAAGGTCCTTAAGGGGAGATTTTCTTTATAGTAAATTGGAGGGCTAGCGAATCCTCCAACCTATGCCACAAAACAACAAAAATTTAACACACACACACACACACACCATTATATGCAACCAAGCACACACAGCGACACACTATCTTAAGGGACCCTGTGTGTGTTGTAGTCAGAAAATAAATTGGAGGTAAATGTAGTCCTTCAAATATTGCCACGAAACACACACACACACACACACACCTAATATGGAAGGAGCTTGTTTGTTTCGTGGCATAGTCAGGAGGATTCAGAAGCCTCCAATTTTCATACACGATCACAGGGTCCTTAAGCAACTACACACACACGAATCAGTCACATATCCCTTCTTTGTTGACTAGATTTATTAATGTATAAAATGAATGGAAACTTTTACGACAACGACAACAACCAGTCCCCTCCAGAAAACGCTACACCATGATTGTATTTATCCGGTGTTGACCCCAGACGTATTATTATTATCACGTCACGTCACGACACATATCCTGCCGCTGGACATTGAGAAAGAAAGACAGACAGACAGTTCACGAATGACTGACCGAATTAGATTTGAGACGAGTCCAAGCGGCAGGATGTCACACTTCCGGACATTAGAGTGCCTTGATTCCACCAAAGTATGCCAGGAAACAGGACCAGATTAAGGGAATAATTCGCTTTTTTTGTTACATTGGAGCTTCTCGATTCCTCCAAAGTATGCCAGGAAACAGGACCAGAAGGGCAAAAATAATGGTGTTCTGTTGCTTGAAATAGTTTGGAGGATTCAGTTGCTCCAGAATTACCAACACAAAACTTTCCCCTTAAAGACACCCGTGATGTAGTCAGGAAAATTGGAGGTTAGTGAGTCCTACAAACATTGCCACAAAACACCACCTATATCGAAGAAGCATGTTTCGTGGCATAGTCAGGAGGAATCAGAAGCCTCCAATTCTCACACACGATCACAGGGTCTTTAACAGAAGTAATGGTGGCCTGTCGTTGCTTGGTATAGTTTTGGGGTGAATCAGTAACCCCTTAAATGTTAGGTGATAAGAAACGTTATATGGATTCGTTTATATGTAATTCTGTTCAGTGTGTGTGTGTGTGTGTGTGTGTGTGTGTGTGTGTGTGTGTGTGTGTGTGTGTTGCTGGAAATGTGGGGATGATATATGAATTTGTGTGTGTGTGTGTGTGTGTGTGTGAGTGTGTGTCGAAGTGGCTGGATAATTTAGAAATACGTGACCAATTTATATGTAACTCGTAGATGTTTGTATATATATTATTATGTTCCCACAGTGATTAGCTTATATATATATGTACAGTACAAGGATACGAAGCCTTTATAAATGAAGAGAGAGAGAGAGAGAGAGAGAGAGAGAGAGAGAGAGAGAGAGAGAGAGAGAGAGAGAGACCAACTGTGACAAGTAGGTCGGGGACGAAATTTTGTATACTTGGGATGCTGTGTGTGTGTGTGTGTGTGTGTGTGTGTGTGTGTGTGTGTGTGTGTAGGGGAGGGGAGGGCTGTGCTTGTGACTTCGTGTGTTACTAGTGTGTGTGTGTGTGTGTGTGTATAGAAGGGGCTGTGCTTGTGACTTCGTGTGTGTGTGTGTGTGCGTAGGGGAGGGGAGGGCTGTGCATGTGACTTTGTGTGTTACTTGTGTGTGTGTGTGTGTGTGTGTGTGTGTTCCTGTTACGGTATTAACGTGTTACATCAGAGGAGAGGCACTTTTCCGACCCACTACACCACGAAATTAGTTACAACCACCGGAAAATAATAACTAAACAATATCCCCAGTAACTCTACATACAAGATACATACATACATACATACCGGTAATTAGCACTGAGTTTTAGAATTACCGTACTTATAAACTACATATATCTACCTGCAATATCTAATTACTCATCTATAGGGGAGATTTGGATACAGTATATACCAAATCGTCGTATCGTGGTTTTGTCCTAAGATTAATTAAAATAAGGGGATAATATTATAGTGTTGGTGAATCTGGAGAAACTGATTCTTCAAACAATTTCAAGCAACAGGCCATCATTCTATTCATTAAACTGATCTTTTTTCCTGACCTAGACTACTTTGAATGAAAATTACTACTGCTACTACTTCTACTTGTACTACTACTACTATTAATAATAATACTAATAACAATAATAATAATAATAATAATAATAATAATAAATAATAATAATAACAACAATAATAATAACAATAAAATGCAATATTATTCATCCATGGACTATATAATTTTAACTCCAACATTTGTCACAATTGGAAATCCCGTCAAACAGATAATAATGTTTGTCGAGATAATTACTATTTGTACCGGAAACTGGGGGTATAGGGGTGAGGGGGGGGGGGGGGTTGAGGAGAGGAGGTATATAAAAAAAAAAATGAAACTAGGAAAATATTACATCCGACTGAAAAAACACAAAATAATAATAAAATAATAAAAATAATAATAAAAAAATAATAAAACAAAATAGGGGTGATATTTTTATTTCGGCTGTTATCTTTATTTTTTTATTATTATTATTATTATCATTATTATTAGTATTAATCTTTATCAAACCCGGGTTTGCCTGTGTGTGTGTGTGTGTGTGTGTATGTGTGTGTGAAGCCTTGTAGGAGTCAGTAAAAGAGAAGGAGTTATAAGAGAGTGGGAAGAAGGGAGTTAGGCGTAAATAATAGGGAGGTTATTATTATTATTATTATTATTATCAACTAACGATGGATGTGTGTCGAAACTTTCAATCCCTGGTTACCACTTTTTCTTAAGGTGGTAATTCTTTTTTGGTACATTGGAGTGCCTTGATTCCTCCAAAGTATGCTTATAGGAAACGGGACCAGATGAGCAAAATATAATGGTGTTCTGTTGCTTGAAATAGTTTGTGGAGGATTCAGTTGCTCCAGAATTACTAACACAAAACTTCCTCCTTAATGGGATAATATTATGATGTGGCCAAGATGTATAGGAGTTATCGATTCCTCCAAACTATAACAGGAAACATACTTATAGCTCAGGATACCACGGGGGGACTTGTTGTTTTGCTAAGAGAATTGGAGGAATCATTAAACCCTCCAAAAAAGTGAGCTCACAGATAATTTCCCCACTGAAAATTGTACTGTACTGTACACTCGTGATACGTAATCCCTGACCAGCAGAGACGAACAGCAGGCACCACACACACACACACACATACCCTGCATTCGAACTCAGCCTCTATAGGTGTACTGGGTGGGGAAATGAACAATACCAGGCGATTCGAAGCTTTCTACTCCTCACACTCTGGTTAGAAATTATGTATCACGAGTGTACATCCATGATCCATCTGCTGTCAGTCACTACATACAGAGCCAAGACTCTCCCTTTCATCTTCTAACTGGTGTAAGTGATCATTTTTTCACTGCACTGTTATACTCTCCCTCCATCAATTTTACACTTTCCTTTGCTACGATATACACTCACTGACCATAAAAATAATCTAGCCCACCTGAATCAAAGCCCGAGAGCTGGAGCAGGCGGTTTCTGGACGACAGCCCACTCTATGCCTTAACTGGTTCGAGATGTATGTGTGTGTGTGTGTGTGTGTGTGTGTGTGTGTGTGTGTGTGTGTTGTTAAATGTGGAATACTAGAGGAAGTGTTGTGAGTTATTGTTGCTCTTATTATATCTTATCGTAAACGTGGGATTTTCCTGGCCCTTAATATCTTCCGTGTTTGGTGTGTGAGGAAGGAATGAAGGGCGAGATGGAGAGAGGGAGGGAAGGAGGAAGAAACGAAGGGAGAAAGGAACGAAAAAAGAAACTAAGGAGGGAGGGAAGAAGGAAGGAAGGAAGGGAGGGAGGAAGAAACGAAGGGAGAAAAGAACGAAAAGAGAAACTAAGGAGGGAGGGAAGGAGGGAAGAAGAAAGGAAGTTAGGAAGGAAGGAAGGAGGGCTGGAATGAATGAATGAAAGAACAAACGAATAAAGAACTAAGAAAGGAAGGAAAAGAATAAAGGAAGGGAAGGAGGGGAAAAAAAAAAAAAGGAGGAGGAGGTGGAGGAGGCGGCAAGGGGTTGTGCTCTATTTACCACACAAAAATACAACTTACCGATGATGATGATGATGATGATGATGATGAAACTGGTGACGACGATGTTGATGAAAAGGCAGAGAAGGAAGAAGAAAAGATGACGATGAAGAACAAGTAGATAAACAACAACAACAACAACGGCTTTGATTTCACATATATTAACATTATTAGTATTATGGCCGAATCGTGCTGTAAGATATATGTACAGTTGCAGGCACATGAAACAGACACGCTTCAAATGTGTCCCCCTCTACCAAGCATAGAATAGGTACGATACGCGCCTCAACACACACACACACACACACAACGTCCCATCCTATACCCTATGCTTAATCAGAGACACACACACACACACACAACGTCCTATCCTATACTCTATGCTTAATGACACACACATACATACAACGTCCCATCCTATACCCTATGCTCAATGAGAGGCCCCGTTTGAGGTGTATCTGTTTCACATTGTTTGCAACTGTACCTCTGTTTAATTAAGGCCCACGTAGCCTATGCCTTTCTTTCCTTGTCTCATCTGAGGGATTCGAGGTAATGGGACCCCGTGATGACGTCAGAAATTTGGAGGTAAATGAGTCCTACAAATATTGCCACGATGCACACACACACTTATATGGAAGGAGCTTGTTTCGTGGCATAGTCAGGAGGAGGAATCAGAAGCCCCCAATTTTCCTAGATCATCACAGGGTCCTTGATTAAGAAGTAGGAAAACATATTCCTTGCGACACCGGCCGACCTACTGCCGGAATATGATTCAAGCTCCTGGTGTTGGAAGGTAAAATATTTGAGGAAATAAATACGAGGCATAAGACACTGGCCAAGTCAAAGAGTCAGCTGGGGTCATGGACAGTCAAGTTACTCGTGTGTGAGAGAGAGAGAGAGAGAGAGAGAGAGAGAGAGAGAGAGAGAGAGAGAGAGAGTAGCATTAGTAAGTATTACATTGCTGAAGCAGGCTAAATGATCGTCAAAGTACTTTTAATAGTGTTTATATTTTTCTATCCTCTTTCTGTTCCGTTATCAATCTTTCCATTCTCTTATCCTCGTTACCAATACATTATCTTCAAAGCATCTTCCTCGGTTAAGTGCCTCATTTTTCTTCTCCCTCATTTTTTTTTACCCTTTTCATTGGCTGTCATCAGGTTTTAATCAGGTTACCAACAGGCCATTACAGTTGTCACATGACCTTAGTACACCAATAACATCAACGTTATAATTACAGGTGTAATTAAAACTATCAGTAGACATAGGGTCGATTCCACAGTCGTTCGTAGTGGTTTGTAAGCACGCAAACGAAAGAATCTTAGCCGTTTAAATGACTTACGGCTGAATTATTTAATGAATTTGGTGAGTAAACTATGCAGTGATCATCATTATCTAACTGTTGGATAGATTTTGTGAATGCAGATACTCAGCTTTTGGAAAATAATGAAGCCTTACAAGTGTGGTTGGTTGGGAAGCTAACAAACAAATACGACTGTAGAATCGACCCTTAGTGTTTACATTGGTCAGCAGGTGAAGTGAAGTGTGGGTGGCTGAAGGGGATTAGTAAAGCTTTGGTATAATTATAGGCTACATTGAAGTGCCTTGATTCCTCCAAAGTATGCAAGGAAACATGTGACAAAAATAATGGTGCCCTGGAATAGTTAGGAGGAATACAGTTGATACTCCAGATTTACCAAAACTGTACTTGGCTACCACCTTTTACACTACTGCTGCTGGCCTTTAGCGTGACTTGTGGACAGTCATGTGAACAAGTTACATCATGGGTGGCATTGACTTCACACCACCTACCTCACTACCTCCCTCCCTCCCTCTGTACAGTTGGCTAAGCATGAAACTGGCACACCTTGATACTCGTGTGAAGGAGCCAACGTGGACTTTCAGTATATAATATAATCCTATTTTCTATTGCAGACTTTTACTTTCTACACTTTAGATATCAAACCACCACTTAGCTAATGGGAAAGTTTGGAATGCCAAGCTTCACAGTCAAGTAATGTTATCTTATCATCACACAAGTATACTATATCAATTATCAATGTGTGCTGATTCTATGTTTGAACAGCCATACACAAATGTATAAATAAAATTGGTGATAATTACTTAAACACAAACATCACAAGCAGAGCCACCAAACTCAGATCCAAGCCGTACAGTACAATGAATGCTGTAGGGGTGTTTATATAACTTTTTTTTTTTTTTTTTTTTTTTTTTTTCGACACTGGACATAGGCTTCATCAAGCCCGTTACCGTGGCCCAGGTCAACTGCTACTCTCTCACACACACACACACATCACTTGACGTTAAACTTGACCTCGCATGCCCTTCGGGAACTAACATGTCATAATAATAAACAATAAAAGTTTTCAATTGCATACCATGGGTGGTTTGTAATGTTTTTTTTTTTTTTTTTCTGGTTTTGACTAAACTTGAAGTTGAAATCTGTTTCGACTTCACCTTCAAAATGTCCTAAGGCCGAAGGCTTTAAAATGCTTCATGGAATCAACCACCTGCTTAGTTTATTGACCTTGACAATCGAAAGATACAAATAAAAACCACCAAGGATATTGTGTGTAAAGGTCTGCAATGACTGGCCACTACTCAACGACACAAGAGTTGCCAGGAACAGACAGGCAGGCTGATCATAACATACCCAACAATATATTTACTTAAGGACCCTGCATGTGATGTAGTCAGAAAATTGGAGTTATACGAGTCCTTCAAATATTGCCACGAAACACCACCTATATGGATGGAGCTTGTTTCATGGAGTGGTGAGGAGGAATCAGAAGCCTCCAGTTTTCATACACAATTACAGAGGGAGGGAGTGGGGGGGGGGGAGGGCTAGGTATAAAATAAGGATATACTCTTACCAACTATTAAACTCGATAACCTCTGGCAGCTCTCCTATACACAAAAATTAAAATGCATCACACCAGATAAAAAAAAAAAAAAAAAAAAAAAAAAAAAAACAATCCTTATAAACTTGCCCACATTACACAGAACTAGAACAAAAATTACCAAGGGTTGTGAATGTTTGTTGCCGTGGATAATTAATATATACGAACAACTAACAACTACAACACAAATTTTCGAAACCTTTAGATACATACACAGCTGTACCCTTGTCATCGTGTGTTCTGCTCACGTACAGTAGAGCTAAAAGTATAGTGTCTCGCATATTAAATTCAAGGTCTACGCAGCCACACGTGTCTAAACTCTGTCAATAATAACCTACGTAAACTCTGGTATTATATAGAAAAAGTATTAAGGGGAAAGTAGTGTTGGTAAATCTGGAGCTAATGATTCCTCCAGACTCTTCCAAGCAACAGGACACCATTATTTTTCTTAATCTGTTCCTGTTTCCTGGCATAGCCTAACCTGGGAGGAATCAAGACGCTCCAATGTACAGTCGGCCTCAGGAATTCGTACACAGAACACTGGTTATATTGGGTTTTTATTCCGTGATTCCTCCAAACTACAACACAACGAAACATATCACCTATTTGAAACGTTAAGGTTGTCTGTTTCTTGGGATAGTGTGGAGGAAACGGTAGCCTTCCAATTCACCAACAAGAGAATCTCCCCTTAATTAAGGACCCTGTAATCGTGTATGAGACTTGGTGGCTTCTGATTCCTCCTGACTATACCACGAAACAAGTTCCTTCAATATAGGTGGTGTTTCGTGGCAATATTTGAAGGGCTCACTAACCTCCAATTTACTGACTACAACACTGGGTCCCTTAACGCGTGTTGGGGGGTGAGTGTGTGTGAGACTGGATGTGCATGTGAGGGTCAGACCTTACGTGACTCTTGTTGACACTTTTCCTCTCGTTGGTGACGTGGGAGAGGGAGAGTGTAAGCTAAGGACGGCAGATGGTAGTGTGGGAGAGAGAGCGAGAGAGAACCAGATGGAATAGAAAGGACCTTCAAACAGCAACAGGCCTATATAGTGGTCCTTGCGAGGCTGTTGGGTTGGGTAAAGTATATATAGTAGAGATGAGGAAGGGGGATGAAGGAGAAGAGTGGAAGAGAGTAGGGATGAAAGAGGGATATAGAAGGAGAAAGTGCCAAGTAACAAAATGGAGGGAAAGAAAATTGGATCAATGAAGAGGAACAACAAGATAGAAAAGGAGGAGGAGGAGGAGGTAGAGATGCAGGAGGATAGGGAGGGTACAATGACGAATGCGTGGTAAGTAACAGAACGAAGGAGAGGGAGAGAAGGAGAGGAAGAAGGGAAAGGGAAGAGAGGGACTGACAAAGAACATAGGGGGGTGAGAGGGAGGGAGGGAGAGAGAAGGCATCTGTGTGTGTGTGTGGGGGGGGGGAGGGTTAGGCTTCAGCTGGCCGGGGGAGGAGCGAGGTTGAGGGTTACTTGGAAGGGGGGGTAGGAGAAGAAGGGAGGAGGGGTAACATGGAGAGGGGAGGGGAGGGGTTCCGACCTTGAGCTCCTTGTGACGCCGACCATTGTGGCGCCACACACACACACACACACACTGAATTCATACTCAGATAAATTCACTCACGTACACACATAGGCTTACACACACACACACACACACACACACACACGTACTGTATACATGTAGACGGAGCAAAGGTACGGTATGCACAGTGCACACACAGAAATCCACATGAGAGGACACACACACACACACAAAACAGTATACACAACAAGAACATCAGAGAATCAGGTTGAGAGAAAGATTATTACTTGTGTTATTGAAATCACCAACTGGATTTCCAGACAATGGGCATTATATTAATCCAAAGCGGAGCGAGCGGCTGCTTTGACGAGCGAAGTAAATCTTCTACATTTTCAGACACTTTTCTTGCCCTTGATATTGGAAAGCTTTTTGTCCTGGTGGTCAACCTCAGTTCTTGTGCCCCAGATTTTGGAAAATGTCCGAACCTAACTCCTCCTAGACCATACCAGATATCATCATTAAACTAATCAATGAAAGAAAGAAGAATAAAATTGTATTTCTTCCAATAAAGAAACATAACCTAATGATTATAAGGAAAATATTCCCGTAGTGACTTTAATCATCAGCGACGACTTTCAACTCCGCTCGGCCTTCCAAAGTCTTCAGCTTTGGACACCTAATTTTTCTGTATGAAATGATTATTCAATTACTTCTCAAGTAAACTCTTGTAATAATTATAAATTATAGGTAGGTATTTAGGGCAGAGGTAGGTAGGTATGTTGGGTAGGGTTAGACAGGTAGGTAGGTTGGGCAGGGTTAGACAGGTAGGTATGTAGGTAAGTAAAGGTAGGTTAGTTTTTCTGTAGAGCATCCGAGGGTAAGGTAAACAAAGTTCACTGGACTGTTTTTGTTTGATAAAGTAGCTTATTACAGTGTAAGGAACATTCTGATCCTAAATTCACTACATCACGTGGCAAAAATGTACCAGTTTTCAAGTTATAAATTCTTGGCTCTCTATGGTAAATGAAATGCAATCCAAGACAAATAACACTAACACTTTACACAGAGTACTGTAGGTATTTTAGACTTATAAACACTGAAATATACGCGAATCGTTTAGGTAAGGTCGTATTATTACCTATAAAGAATCGATACAATTTCGGCAAGACTTGTGGATTAAAAAAAAAAAAAAAAAAAAAAAAAAAAAAAAATTGCACTAGCTTATTGTGTATTCTATGAAGCGACAGAATCTAAAAACCCAATCGACCCAAACAACAACAACAACTAAGAATGCTGTTCTTATTCCTACGAGCCTGATTTAACCCAGTGCCATCATTATTATACTATTTATTGAAGGTGAGTTGAGGGCAAGTTTTTATGACCAACAATTTAATTAAGGACCCTGTGATTATTGTGTATGAGAATTGGTGGTGTCTTCTGATTCCTCCTGACTATGCCACGAAACAAGCTCCTTCCATATAGGTAGGTGGTGTTTCGAGGTAGTATTTGAAGGACTCATTTACCTCTAATTTTCTGACCACATCATAGGGTCCTTTAAGGGGGCCAATAAACTTTTGGTACATTGGAGCTCCTTGATTCCTTCTATGTAAATATGCCAGGAAATAAGATCATGCAGGGAGAGGGAATAGGAGAGAGGCCAAGTAAGAGTGAGAGGGATTAAGTGAGAGGGATTAAATGAGAGGCCAAGTAAGCGTGAGAGGTCGTGGGAGGGAATGCGAGGGGTGTGTGGTTGCCGTGGGAGGGAGTGCGAGGGGTGTGTGGTTGTCGTGGGAGGGGCGTGTGGTTGTCATGAGAGTGAGTGAGAGGGACGTGTGGTTGTCGTGGGAGGGAGTGAGAGGTGGCGTGTGGTTGTCGTGGGAGGGAGTGAGAGGGGCGTGTGGTTGTAGTGGGAGGGAATGAGGGGTGGCGTGTGGTTGTCGTGGGAGGGAGTGAGAGGGGCGTGTGGTTGCCGTGGGAGGGAGTGAGAGTGGCGTGTGGATGATGCCGTGGGAGGGAAAGAGAGGGGCGTGTGGTTGTCGTGGGAGGGAGTGAGAGGGGCGTGGGAGGGAGTGAGAGGAGCGTGGGAGTGAGAGAGAGAAGTGCAAGGTTACCGTGGGAGGGAGTTGGAAAGGTGTGGGAACCAAGAAGTCACGTGGATGCTGATGCCTGTGAACCTATAATGCGTACACCTGTCAAAACACACAAACACACACACACACACACACTCTCTCTCTCTCTCTCTTTCTCTCTCTCTCTCTCTCTCTCTCTCTCTCTGACATAAAAATTCGTATGTCTGACCATAGATAAATATACAAAAGTCCTCCGTCATTGTTGAATTAAGTGTGCAGAGAAAATGTTCCCTAACTGTACAAAGAATGGCATCAAAACAATAGAGGTCAACTTGGTGCCGTGAAAAACGTGAATTAATGTAACGCGAACCAGAACATGACTCTTGGATATATAGCTAACGTACTGGGCAGCCACACACACCACCAGGGAATGAGGGAAGAAGGGAGAGTGACCAATTGATGGATTCTGTTTACAATATTGCTCTATGTAAACAATTAAGGGAGGGAGGGAAGGAAGGAAAGAAATAGTGACTAATTGATGGATTCTGTTTACAATATTGCTCTATGTAAACAATTAAGGGAGGGAGGGAAGGAAGGAAAGAAATAGTGACTAATTGATGGATTCTGTTTACAATATTGTTCTATGTAAACAATTAAGGGAGGGAGGGAGGGAGGGAAGGAAAGAATAGAGTGACCAATTGATGGATTCTGTTTACAATATTGTTCTACGTAAACAATTAAGGGAGGGAGGGAAGGAAAGAATAGAGTGACCAATTGATGGATTCTGTTGTTTAGGGGATGCCAGAATAGTAGAAAAATATATATCAACTCTGAACTGGTAACAATTAAGGTAAAAGAAGTATCGAACACTTTTCACGCCAACCATTCTGACGACTGACTGCTGGTTGGTGGAAACGGCATGGACAAATCGAGATACAAGTGTTCGTTTAGGATATTATTGTTCCCCACCTATAATAATTACGTGATAATAATTTTACCTTGTGTACAGAACAGTCGTGGTCAATAATCATCATCCACATAATCAAGTGTATCCCAAACCATTTTTCTGTCTAATGTTTTCAAGTTCACATAATTATGATGTTATTGTGTGAAGTAATGTGTAGCTGTTTGTTGTAAATTAAATGATGGTACTTAACCTAATTATTGGAAAGTTTATCAGCTAAGGAACAAACTGAGGGAAGCTGTCAAATTTTTACATAAGTTACCCTTATATGGATGATTATTATTGACCACGACTGTACATGCGAGCCCTTCCTTCCTTCCTTCCTGTAACGGTATTATACAGTAGGCTAGAGTGGGTAATTGACAAAACCACACGACATATTTATTGACTTTGCTCTCACTCTCTCCACAAGCCGTTATTCACAACCACTGTATTTATTGATATAGCATGTTTAGATACACGTCTCGCTATTAACCAATCCGGAGTTGATATCAAAGTTGCAGAAATGTGCCTGCAAGTTGTGTGAATATTAATGTAGCCTATTTAAACAAGGGAGCCAGTTCACACACACACACACACACACACACACACATACATAAAATGGTGTATATGACCGGAGGCAGTGTGTAATTTGGTACAGTTCGGAGGACACTGTAGCCTCCTATTCACCGACATCATTACACACCTATACTTAATTAAGGGGATAATATATTGCTGACATGTTCGTAGGCTACTGACTCCTCCATAGCCTAATACCCCACGAAACGGCCAAACCTATACTGACATTGTGTGTGTGTGTGTGTGTGTGTGTGTGTTATGAGCATTCACCTCTCCCAAACAACACACAATCTAAGCGCTTAATCAAAACACGTGAATGGACAGATGACTAGGCCATTTCATATGCAAAACAGATTAAAGGACCCTGTAATTGTGTATGAGAATTGGAGGCTTCTTATTCCTCCTGACTATGCCATGAAACAAGCCCCTTCCACATTATGAACTAGGTGTGTGTGTTTCGTGGCAATATTTGAAGGACCCATTTATAGGCTACCTCCAATTTTCTGACTACATCACAGGGTCCCTTTAGGGGGAAATTTTGTGTTGGTAAATCTGGAGCAACTAAATCCTTCAAACTATTCCAAGCAACAGAACACCATTAATTTTGCTCTTCTGGACCTGTTTCCTAGCATACTTTGGAGGAATTAAGGCACTCCAATGTACCAAAAACGAATTACCACCTTAACGGAGAGAAAGATATATACAAACAAGAAAGATATGATGGTTAACAAATAAGGAGACAGACTTGGTAAAATCTTATATATTGATACATTGTGTACTTACTATAATAAATTAAATGAATGAGAAGTAAAGCAGAATGACTGATGTAATAATGGAAATAGGAATAGAAAAAGATGTAGTAACAATATGTATGTATAGTACCGTACTGTATATGTAGTAACAGTAAATAATACATATGAATAGATAGGCAGATAGATAGGTAGGAATATATAGGTAGATAAAGAGATAAACATACATAAATACATGGATGAATAATGAAACAGACATACATACATACAAAGAGATAGATATAGATAGATAGATAGATAGATAGAGATATACAGACAGACATACAGAACGAAATATATCACACACACACACACACAGACAGACTAACAAAGAGGCAAGTGAGGGGACGGATCAAGTTAGTAAGATTGGGCAAGCAAGAGACAGTAAGCCACAGAGGTAGGTATTATGTACAGCAGATGGCTTGTGTGTGTGTGTGTGTGTGTGTGTGTGTGTGTGTGTGTGAGTGAACCAACGACCAATTTATTTTACATTGATAAATAAGATGCAAAAAAGTTTTATATTCCGTGCAATTAATATTTGAGGTACGTTGTCTGTTCTTCCTTGTCGTTTCGTTATGGTCTTGTAACGTTTCGTAATCCTTATAACGTTGGTAATTATAATGCCTTTTTATGTACAGTATATACTTCTTTTCTACACATATGTCTTATCACCCTATAACTCTAAAAATTAATATCTTCTCACATTCTCATTTCATCGCAACAAATCACGTTTATAACCCAACCTGTACTACCCGTGGACTCAATTCTGCTTTCATCACGTCCTTCCCTTCTTCCGTCTAATTTGCATGTTTAAAAACCACAAATTATGTAAGTAACCCGTTGTGCTTTTTGCCCTGTGTCTCCTGAACTACTTACTGTACGAATTGCAATACATATACAGTATACTACCTGCACTTTCACCCCGACACAACACCAGTATACTTGCTTCAGTACTGTTGCTGCAACTTGTTAATTGTTTTTATGTAACTTGCGAGTAACAAATCACAAGACGAAGGAGGGAAGTAATTATTTCCCTTCTCTTGAATAATAATTACAGCCAAGATGGTCGTGGTTGGATTGGGATGGTGGTGGTGGTGGTTGTGTTAGTGGTGATAGTAGTGGTTGTGTTGGTGGTGGTAGTAGTGGAGTGGTGGGGATCGTGGTGGTCGTGGGAGGGGTAGGGGCGTGGAAGAGAGGGGGCGGTGGTGGATTGGTGCTGGTAGTAGTGGGATTGGGGTGGTGGGGTGAGGTGTGGTGTAGTGGGGGCAGGGGCGTGGAAGAGAAGGGGTGGTGGGGACAGGGGCCTTGTGAAGTGATGGGGTGAGGTGTGGTGTGGTGGGGCAGGGGCGTGGAAGCGAAGGGGTGGTGTGGAGTGGTGGGGGCAGGGGCGTTAAGAGAGGGGGTAGGGGGTGACAGGGCCTTGTTGTTTACATACGAACGACGCCCCCCAGCGGAAGGGTTGCGAAAGTGAGCCGTTTTTTGTGTACATCAAACTTAAACTCCCTTCTCCTAAATAATTACCACCGAGGGGAGCATAAGGGAAGGGTGACGGAGGAACGTTGTTTACATAATAGAACGACGCCCTCTAGCGGTAAGGTTGCATAATTGACACGTATTTTTGTTTTTAATATGTACAGGTTCCGTTGCGTTGCGTAAGGACGTGTGGTGACAACAACAGCAACAACAACAACAATTCGTCATGTTATTTAATAAATTAGTGGTTTGGATTTTCTCCACCTACTTTCGGTTTCTGGACCTGGTGTTGTTCTACGTGTTCTCTTCTCGAGTTCTGATTTCACTTTGGTGTGATTTATCCAACACATAACAGACTCACCAAGGTCTACGTTAATTAAGGGGGTAGCCTAATACACTTTTGACACACTAGAGTGACTGTATTCCTCCAAAGTATCCCAGGAAACATGTAGGACCCGATAAACAAAAATACTGGTGGCCTGTTGCTTGGATTATTATAGTTTATAGAGGGATCAGTCAGTTGTTCCAGATATACCAACAATGTACTACCTACCCCCTTAAATGCTGAAAAAAATTATATATATCAACATTCCTTTCTCTTCTCACAAGGTAAAGCCGCAAAGAGTCAAGTATGCAATCTGACGGACTATATCCTAAGGCCCCCCGACGCTCTATATTTCGTGCCTCTTGCGGTCGTGTCATTTCTCGCCTCTTGTGATTGTGTGGAGGAAACGAATCAAGGACAAGAAACAAGAAATGTGTCTCTGTGGTCATTTTATTTAGATGGGAATTGGTGTATTTTCTCCAGGATTAAGCAGTTTAAACACACACACACACACACCATTCCACATACCATTAAGTAACTATATGTCAAGGTAAGGGTAAGTGGTATTGGTAGAGGGGAAAGTACTGGTGATAGATGGTGACAGCTAGTGTTAAGAGTTGCTAAGTACCATCACTCAGAAAGGATTACTAACGGTGAAACGAGAGAGTGTGGATGGATGGATGGATGGATGGATGGATGGATGGGTGGTGGATGGATAATGTGAGGTGATGTGGATAGGCGAGGAGGGTAGAAGAACTATATATGGGGATTATTCTATTGGCAGCGAATTTGGAGACTTCTCATTGCTTTAAAAAGTGCCTCAGAGCAGCAACTATTCAGAGTGACAGTGTATTTTGTGACACAGATTTTAGACTTTAGAGGAAGCAGTCGCACTCCAATTCGGAAATTATATATTATTATTACCCCTTTCATGACAGCTATCTCAAGCGTAGAAAAACTGTGGATGACAGATGCGGAAAGCACAACGAAAGCGGAAACTGCGGATGATATTCTTGATGTGGAGAGACACAGTTGATTCAATGAGGTATGTGGAAATATTGATGCATGGTGTGGGGGAGTACAGATGATTGAATGAGTTAGTAGGAGAACTATTGATGCTTGGTGTGGAGGAGGAGGTGTGACTGAATGAGGTAGTGTGGAAATACAGATTCATTATGGAGGTGATGGTGGTGGTGATGGAAGCGATTTTGGTGGTGATGATGGTGATGTTGAAGGTGATGGTGGTGGTGATGATGGTAGTGGTGATGAAAGTAATGGTGGTGATGGAAGTAATGGTGGTGATGGAAGTGATGGTGGTGGTGATGAGGTGATGTTGAAGGTGATGGTGGTGGTAATGGAAGCAATTTTGGTGGTGATGAGGTAATGATGGTGGTGGAGATGGAAGCGATGGTGGAGGAGATGGAAGCGATGGTATTGAAGATAGTGATGGTGGTAATGGAGGCGATGGTAGTGATGGTGTTGATAGTGGCGTTACAGTGCCATGACTGCTACCGTTACTTTTCTTGTCTGTAGTTGGTGTTTAATGTTACTTATACTAGATACTTTCACTCACAATGTGCGTCCAATGGTTGAGTGCTGGCATCGTTAGTGAAATAAGATCATTACAAAGTTTGCATACCGTGAAAGGAAAGTATAGTTACATAAGTTGCATGAAGTTTAAAAAAAAAAAAAAAAAAAAAAAAAAAAAAATATATTGATAAATTCACAATTGTACACACTATATATTAACAAGATGAAAGGATTATAGATAAACTTGTGGCCCACGCTTGGCTTCATTATATTCAGAACATATTGGTGATTACATATTTTTATAGTTCTCTCTCTATTGGCATTCAATTTACCTAAAACACCTGGTTATCTTATTACATTATGCAGACGTAACATTTGTTCAATTTTCACTTACTTGCCATAGCAGGTTGGAATATAATGCTTCCTTTCGGGTATTTCCATTCCAGAAATGTAAAGTACATCCTGTTTGACTCTAAACCTTTTTCGTCTATGATCGCACGTGGCATGTTTTGAGGATATAATTATTGATATCGCCAAGTGATTAGCTACAGAATATAATTATATATGTTAAGTTTTAGGAACCATTCATTCATATTTATCCACCTCCAACTCTATATTAATACTCCTACACCAATCATTTCTTCCTACCTCCTCTTTTTTAATATTTTACTCTTCATCACCATAATCATTTTTAATCCACTGCGCCTTCATTTCAGTTATTTTATGTTTGTGTCCCTGCCAGAGGAGACCCAAGACCACAGCTGTGTTTGGCCATGGAAATCGTGAGTGAATGGATGGCGTACTAGTGTAAACGTAGGTATCGGTATGTACACACACACCCACACCTTCCTTCTCAGGTTTCAAAATATGGGCACAGTCGGCCTCCTGACCCACATGATGCAAACTGTTCCCATCACGACCATCTGCCTCTTCCTAAACCCAACCCCCTTCAACACGACCACCTATTCTTCTCCCTCTCCCTCTCTCTAGTGCACGACCCATGTCCCTCTCACTCGACACGACCACTTACTGTATTCTTCTCCCTCTCCCTCTCTCTAGTGAACGACCCATATCCCTCTCACTCGACACGACCACCTATTCTTTCACCCCCAACTCTCTCTCTCTCTCTCTCTCTCTCTAGTGCACGACCCATAACCCTCTCACTCAACACGACCAAACGACAACACTTTCCCTCTCACTCTCAACAACACGACCCCTTCCTTCCCTTTCCCTCTCTCACAACACCCTAACCATACAAAAACACGAGCCACATCACAACAATGACAGCAGGAACCACAAAACAATAGCCACAGTACGAACCTAAACAGCCACACCAATATAGACAGTCACAACACGGAACGAGCCTATCCCATTATACCCTAACCATACTACCATAGTCATAATACAGCCACACTATCACAACAACTTCAATCATAACCACATCAGATCAATACCAATCACAACCCCACAGTCCTCCCACGGTCAACTACAATCACACCACTACATCAACACCAATTATCAACGCAACCACACCATCACCATAACATCACAACAACATCAATCACAACCACACCAGAACCCACCAGCCACACCTTATAACTACAGGAGGGACCACAACGCGACCCTCTCTCAACCCAGATAGGATAACCACGCCTCTACAAGACCTCTCCCGCGGCTATCATTCTCACACACACACACAGGATAACCACGCCTCCATTAGACCTCTCCCGGAGCTATCATACCTGCACACACGCGCGCGCGCACACACACACACACACACCTATTCTTCTGCCATTACACACACACACACACTCACCTATTCTTCTGCCATTACACACACACACACACACCTATTCTTCTGCCATTACACACACACACACTCACCTATTCTTCTGCCATTACACACACACACACACACACACATATTCTTCTACTATTACATACACAAACACACGAACACCCCCTTGAGGCCCCTTCTATCACACCTACGTCCGTCATTATTTTCCTTATCCTTCAGAGCCAAATATAGGCAACTAATCAACACTTTCCATTCATAGACACGGACGGAAGCAGGAAAAGCCACGATGCCGTCAGCTCCACCCAGTACCGTATACAGGACATGAAATTACTCCATAGAAAATTAAGGGGAGATTCACTTGTTTGTAAATTGGTAAGTCTATGATTCCTCCAAACTATGCCAGAAAACAGACGCCCTCAATGGTACTACTAGGGGATCTAGCTGTTCCTCGGTATAGTTATAGGAGGAATCAGTAGCCTTCCAATTAAGAATCTCCCCTTAATACAACGACGACGATGACAACGTAAAATGTAAACAAAAGAGCGGGTTTTCAGGGACGTTATGCACCGTATTGCATGATTTAGACAACAAAGGTACACTCGAGCTCGTAAATTCGCGACCACGTACTTAGATGTTTACGTCATTTGAGCTGGCAACATTGATTGGGGAGGAATCAGAGTAGGTGGAACATAGTAGAGTGACATGATACAATATTTGGCTTACAATGATGCCTCCCCCACACAGCGTTACCAGCTCAGATGATATAAACATTTAGGTACGTGGTCACAAATTTAAAGGCTCGAGTGTACAGTACATCATCTAGGAGTGACCCACTGACGATACAACATTAATGATGGAAGAATGGGTGAAGACGATTGTGTGTGTGTGTGTGTGTGTGTGTGTAATAATAATAATAATAATAATAATGTGTGTGTGTGTGTGTGTGTGTGTGTGTGTGTGTGTGTGTGTGTGTGTGTGTGTAATTGTAGAAGAATAGGTATGCGAGACTGTGAGTGAGTGTGTGTGTGTAATGGTAAAAGAATAGGCGTGTATGTGTTTGTGTGTAATGGTAGAAGAATAGGTGTGTGTAATGGTATTAGAATAGATGTGTGTGTGTGTGTGTGTGTGTGTGTGTGTGTGTGTGTGTGTGTGTGTGTGTGTGTGTGTGTGTGTGTGTGTGTGTGTGTGTGTGTGTGTATGTATTAGATAATGCTGAGTCAAGGCACAGACCGGTCTAACACTACTACTCTTCCACTCCCTTTTACACCTACCCATCCCTATCCCCTAGGGCCCTAGGCTATATAACTTGACACATCCTTCTCCCTCTGACTCACACATACAAGAACCCTGTGATCGTGTATGGGAATTGGAGGCTTCTGATTCCCCCTGACTATGCCACGACACACGCTCCTTCCATATAGGTGGTGTTTCGTGGCAATATTTGAAGGGAATCATTTACCTCCAATTTTCTAACCACATCACAGGGTCCCTTAATTAACCTTAGTATGGTAGAGGGTAGAGGAGGGGTTTGTCAGACCAGTTACATCATGTAGTGTTTGCCAAAGATAAAGTTAATTCAGATGCTGTAAAATTATAATGAAAATACATTATAAATCTTTTGTGTTTTGGCTTTGAACGACAGTGCAGACTTAATTAAGGAGAGAAACACTTGACGGTATATTGGAAGGCTAATGAATCTTCCAAACTATGTCAAGAAACAGAACCCCTATTAGTAACTTTGAGGTGATCTGTTCCCTGGCATAGTGTGAGGGAATCAAGAACTCTGCAATCCGTCCACAACATTCTACCACCTTAATTAAGTGAAGCATAATAGTTTGATGATGGTAGTGGGCGAGATGTGCAAAATACGTGGCCAGTTGTGTTATGTAAAGGTTAATATATATATACTTTAGGTAACCATTAAATCCCCTTGATTCCTCCAGTGTATGCCAGGAAACAGGACCAGCTTAACAAAAATAATGGTGTCCTGTTGTTTGAAATAGCTTAGAGGAATCAGTCAGCTCCAGATTTACTAACTGTTTACTATCCCCACCTTCCCTCCCTCAAAGCCATATAGAGGACCATATCCCATCCTTCACAACCCCATGAAGCCACATTCTCTATATAGCTCCTTCCCTCAAAGCCATAGACATCCCAAGAACTCATTCCCTCAACTCACTCACTTGCTTACTCTCTCAACCCCTCACATACGACTAATTCTTTCTCTATCCAACCTTTGAGATGGAAACACACTATACAGTAGACAGTGCAGTTAGGCTATAGTAGGCCTATATGTCTTATGTAAACTATCATAATTGCCTTCACTCTCTGCTGCATTTAAGGACCCTGTAATCGTGTATGAGAATTGGTGGCTTCTGATTCCTCCTGACTATATGCTACGAAACAAGCTCCTTCGATATAGGTGGTGTTTCGTGGCAATTTTGAAGGACTCGCTTACCTCCAATTTTCTGACTACAACACAGGGTCCCTTGAGGGATATACAATACCAACCACTGATGACTCACTCACTCACTCGCCCTAAGCCTTCTGAACCCTCCTGTCTTATCTTCCTTACTCGTTTCTACACTCACGCTATATTCACTCACTTCGTAACTCGCATCGCTCACAATCATTATTCACTCGCTCGTAATTCTCTTTTCACACAACCATGACACTTGTTTTGTCTTCTATACTACTCGTTTCTGTACTCGCTATTCACTCTCCTCGTAACTCCCATCACTCACAGTCATTATTCACTCGCTCGTAACTCGTTTTCCTCACCACCACGAATCACTCGCCTCGTAACTCGCATCACTCACAGTAGTTATAAGTCACTCGCATCTTAACTCGCATCACTCACAGTAATTATTCACTCGCTTGTAACTCGCATCTGCCCACAACCCTAAACTCAGTAACTCGCACTTCTCTCTCTCTCTCTCTCTCTCTTGTCTCGAGGTTGCCAGGTGAGGAAATGAGAAGTTTGGAGGAGGGAATAATGAAGGTGCAAATTTGAAGGCTCATTTTCCCGCCTTCCTGTACGTGATTAAACAATAGATCGACTTGAATTACGTCATATTTCAAGGAGGAGGAAGAGGAAGAGGAGGAAGAGGAGGAAGAGAAAAAGGAGGAAGAGAAAGAGGAAGAGGAGGAGGAGAATTAAGAAATATTATCAAACATTAAGAGATTTTCTGATTCTTACGAGGAAAGAGGAGGAAAATGAAGAAGAAATGTTAAGTAGGATAGTAGTAGTAGTAGTAAAACTATTATCATTATTACTACTACTACTATTATTATTATTATTATTAGCAACGGCATCAGTGGTGGAGCTGAAGTTGAAGGAGGAAGAAAGAAGAAAAAATTACATAGAGAAGAAGAGAAGGGAAGAGGTGGAGAAGGAAGAAGAGGAGGAAAAAAAAAAAAAAAAAAAAAAAACTGAAGTCAAGGTAGGAAAGTGATATGGCAGACTGAGGGAAGACAAATGAAGAACGATTACGAGGGGATGATGAAAAAAAAAAAAAAAAAAAAAAAAAAAAAAAAAAAAAAAAAAAAACGGGGGTGATGAGATAGAGGGGAAGGATAAATGAAAGACGAGATGAGAAACAGGGAAATGGAAGAAGAGATGAGAAACAAGGGAAAGGGTAGGTAAAAGGGGAGGAGTAAAGATGAGAAGCAGGGAAATGGAAAAAGAGATGAGAAACAGGGAAGAGGAAGAAAAGATGAGTAAAGATGAGAAACAGGGAAATGGAAGAAGAGATGAGAAACAGGGAAATGGAAGAAGAGATGAGAAACAGGGAAATGGAAAAAGAGATGATACAGGGAAAAGGAAGAAGAGATGAGAAACAAGGGAAGAGGAAGGAAAAAGGGGAGTAAAGATGAGAAACAGGAAAGAGGAAAGTAAAAATGGGAGAAAAAGGGAGAATGTAAGGCAAGGGAATGAAGGGAAGGGAAGGAATGGTGATAAATGGATGGAATGGGTAGAGACAATGATAGGGAAAAGAGGAATGAGGATGAAAATGATGATTGGAAAGAATAAGAAGGAAAATAACGCTATGAGGGGACAGAAGGGAAAAATGTTAGGACTTACCAACCTACCTTCCTCCTTACCTATCTACCTACTTACCTACTAACCAACCTATCTACTTACCTATCTACCTCGTCCCTGCCTACCTACCTGCTTACCTACCTACTTACCAACAAACCTACCAACCCACCATCCTCCTTACCGAACTACTTACGTATCTATTTCCCTACCTTCCTACCGATCTGCCTCCAACCTACCTACCTACCTATCTACCTACTTACCAACAAACCTACCAACCTACCTTCCTCTTTACCGCACTACTTCCTATTTACCTATCTATTTCCCTCCCTCCCTACCTACCTACCTACTTACCAACAAACCTACCAACCTACCTTCCTATTTACCAACCTATTTCCTACTTACCTATCTATTTCCCTCCCTCCCTACCTACCTACCAACCTACCTTCCTATTTACCAACCTATTTCCTACTTACCTATCTATTTCCCTCCCTACCTACCTATCTACCTGCTTTCATTTCCCGTCCATAGACTCCAAGCGCTGGGTTGAATTATAACACTTGCTTTTTGGTGTGTTACTTGCGACACTTGGAGGAGGTCCCAGTTATATCAACATGAACTCTGGTTGGTATAACACCTTCACGCCCATGGCAATTTCTATTCAACAGACGATGAAGGGTACGTGTAAACTCATTCATTTTTAAGTTCTCTTTCTTCTTAGTATCTTTATGGGGATATTTTTAGAACTGTATGCTATAAAATTAATTAATAATAATGTACAGTTCACACAGAAATCCGGTGTATAATTGATAAAAACTGAATCTATAAAGGCCATTACACATATACACAGTCTCGACTGAAGAAAAAAATGTTATACTGTTTCATTAACCATTTTTTCAAGGATAGTGAGGTAGGGGAGAGACTGTGAGGAAGGTGGTGAGGCAAACAGTTATGCAGACAATGAGGAAAGTGAAGGACAGACAGACAGACAGTGAGGCAAGTACCGGAAGTTATAGGCAAACACGGCAAACAATTAAGAAGAAAGTGAAGTAGGTGAGACAAAACAGTTTAGCAAAGGTGAAGCAAGAAGGAAACAGGCGAGACAAACAGTTTAACAGACGGCGAGGCAAACAATTAGACAAGAGAGTGAGACAGGAGAGGCAAACAGAGAGTGAGAGTGGTGAGTCAAACAGTTTTTAAAATGAGAGTGAGGAAGGCGAGTCAAACATTTTTATTATGAGTGAGGAAGGCGAGTCAAACAGAAAGTGGTAAGGAAGGCGAGTCAAACAGAAAGTGAAAAATGCGAGTCGTCAAGCAGAAAGTAGTGAGGAAGGCGAGTCGTAAAACAGTTGAGAGAAGAAAAATGAGTCAGAACAGAACAACCCCCCCCCCCCCACCCACAGACCCACGTGATAACCAGCGACTTCAGCACTGAGGTGTGATGAGTGGAACCGCTTACCAGTTCCCGTTGTGGTGAACTCCATTTGGTGGAAGAGGCGACAAGGGGTTGGGGGTAGATATAGAAAGGGTGGGGTGGGGGTGGGGGTGGGACGGGGTGATGTGATGTGGAGAGAGAGAGAGAGAGAGAGAGAGAGAGAGAGAGAGAGAGAGAGAGAGAGTAGAGTAGATATAGAAAGGGGGGGTGGAACGATGTGATGTGATGTGTAAAAGGAAGAGAGAGAGAGAGAGAGAGAGAGAGAGAGAGAGAGAGAGAGAGAGAGAGAGAGAGAGAGAGAGAGAGAGAGTGTGGAAGAGGGGCAGAAAGGGGTAGATTTCGTGAGGGGTGTAGCAGAGTGAAACGGAAGCGAGTGGGTGTGGGTGGGTGGGTGATGAGGGGTTGGTATGGGTGTAGTAAAGAGGAGAGAGAGGAGGAAGAAGGAGAGAGAGGAGGAGAAGGAATACGAGGAGAGGGAGGAAGAAGAAAAAGAGAAGGAGGAGGAAGAAGAGAAGGAGGAGGAAGAAAAAGAGGAGGAGGAGGAAGAAGAGAAGGAGGAAGAACAAGAGAAGGAGGAGTACGAGAGAAGCTAGGGAACAGGATAAAGCAAATTTATATCGTATGTCTGTTTTTCTGTCACATCATTATTATTGCAGAACGATAATAACACTAATTACTTGTTCTCACCTCAACTTCCTTCATCACCTTTACAATCAAGGATACAGTATAATAGTATCAATTACGAGGCGTAAACACGAGGAAGTGATTACGTAATAGATCAGAGTGATGTCATCTTGTTTTAAACCCATGCAATCAATACAGCTGTAAATGTTTTCGATTCAAACATACACACTCGTTTACGTCGTGAATGTGAGACAAATTTAAACAGAGTATAAAGTCACACATTCATTTAAGGGGATAGTAATGCTTTTAATTAATAGACTTTAGTGCCTCGATTCCTCCAAAGTATGCCAGGAAACACACCCAGATGAAGAAAAATAATGGTATCCTGTTGCCTATAATAATTTGGAGGAATCATTTGCTCCAGATTTATCACCCAAAACAATGTGCTATATACCCCTTTAATGTGAGATGTTCTTGTTGGTAAGTTGGAAGGCTATACAGGCTACTCCTCCAAACTATACCAAGGAACAGACGACCTTAATGTTATGAATAGATTAATTGAGGATCTGTTTGGTGGTATAGTTTGGAGGAATAAGAAACCTTCCAATTCAACAACAAATGAATCTCCACTTAAGGTGATACTTCTCGTGTTGGTGAGTTTGTGGGCTACTGATTCCTCCAAAACAGATGTCCCATTGAGGGGAGATTTTCTGTGTTGGTAAATCTGGAGCAACTGAATCCTCTAAACTTTTCCAAGCAACAGAACACCATTATTTTTGTTCATCTGGTCCTGCTTCCTGGCATAACTTTGGAGGAATCAAGGCACTCCAATGTAACAAAAGTGAATTACCACCTTAAGTTTGTTTCTTTCCTGGCATACTTTGGAGGAATCAAGGCACTCCAATGTAACAAAAGTGAATTACCCCCTAAAGTTTGTCTGTTTCCTGGCATACTTTGGAGGAATCAAGGCACTCCAATGTAACAAAAGTGAGTTACCCCCTTAAGTTTGTTTGTTTCCTGGCATACTTTGGAGGAATCAAGGCACTCCAATGTAACAAAAGTGAGTTACCCCCTTAAGTTTGTTTGTTTCCTGGCATACTTTGGAGGAATCAAGGCACTCCAATCCACCAACAAGAGAATCTCCCCTTAACCCCGGAAAAGAAAGATATATGTAGCTGGATTCTCACTTCAAATTCAGCCTCTTTTTTAGTTCCCTTCGAGCAAGTCAATAAATATTCGAGATTTGCTTTGGGTTTACTAAAAAAAAAAAAAAAAAAAAAAAAAAAAAAAAAAATTATAAACAAATAAGAAAAATCTGAAAATAAACATGATTGTGCAGATAAAAGTACGATTTTGCATTATCATTTCCTGGATTCCAAAAAAAGTGTACCCGAGGGACACAACACAACACACACACACCTTAGGAAAAAAATACATGAGGAACCAGAAGAACAAACACACCTTAAGTACCCACAAACCCTAGGGAAATGAAACAAATTATACCACACACACACTCATAAATAAATGTATAAAAACTAAATAAATAAAACTATATGAAAGAAAATCAATAAATAGTACAGGAAAATAAATAAATAAAGGAATAAAAAATAAACACACAAATATATAATGTAATACTAAAATAAAATGACAACAAACACACAAATATAATATAATGTAATACTAAAATAAAATTAAATCAAAGAGTTACTCACCCTCCTCTCCATGGCACGTCGCTCGAACCTCCTGTATTTATAGTTAAGGAAGGAGTTGCCGGCGACCATGGTAGTGATGAGCAGTGCCCCCACCAGGAAGGTCATGAGGTTACCCATGCTGGCCACGGGGGAGTAGATGAGCTGGGGGATGCCGGCAAACAACAGTATCACCCCTATGGAGCCCACTACTGATAACACACACTGGGCAGACGAGTACACAGTCTCTAGGGTGAAGTTGGTGCGAGTCATGGTGGTGGTTTGTGGTGGTGGTGGTTTGTGGTTGTGGTGGTAGTGGTTGGTGGTGGTTGTGGTGGGTGGGTGGTTGTTGTAGTAGTGGTTGTTGTTGTTGGTTGGTGGTAGGGAGAGTGGGGGGAGATAGGGTGTACAGTAAGGGTGGAATGGGAGTGGAAGGGTAGTTAGGGGAGGTGGTTGAACAAGGGTGTGAAGGGTGGAGCGGTTATAGGGGGTAAGGTATATTTTTCTTTTCTAAGGAGTAAGAGGTGGAAGGAGAAGGAAGACCTCACTGGCTGGAGAGGTGAAAGAACGGGAAGAGGTATTATGGGAGTAGGCTACGGTAGTGGTTCAAGGGTGTGGGGGTCGTCGTGAAGGATCGGGTCGTGACTACGGAGAGAGAAGGAAGGAGTGAGTTGTGATCATGAAATACTGTGGGTCGTGAGGGAGGAGAACCAAGGGGTGGGTCGTGAGGGAGGAGAACCAAGGGGTGGGGTGGGAGGGAAAGGGAGACAGGGGAGGGAAGAGGAAAACAAGTGGGTGTGAGAGAGGGACCTGAAAGAGGAAAGCTAGGGGGTCTGGGGTTGGTTGGAGTGAAGGGGCTGAAAGAAGAAAACAAGGGGGGTCTAGGTTTGGCGATAGATAGCTTTGGATGAAGTGTAAAAAGAAAATGGGTAAAAGAAACTCAGACAGAGGTATATAATACGTATAGATAAAAACTGAAGGTAAAGAGGGTGTTGCCGATGGTGTTATGTGAAGTGAGTGGGGCTGGGGGCAAGGAAGTGTAAATAGGCTATGTATAGGGAAGGTGAACTGAAGGTGGTATGTCGAACCAATCAACTAACCAACCAACCAACCAATTCGTTTATCCACTCGACCCAGCCACAACACACACCCAAACAAAGCCTGACCAATACACAGGCAGAGGAGAACTAAAACAGGGGCGGCCACTCTCCTGTTTTCTTCTCTCTCCCCCAGTGTCGACACAAGCACTGACCCCTTCGAAGCTCTTCCTGTGTGTGTGTTTGTAGGTGGTTTTTTATATCCTCTTCCTGTGAGTAAGTTTTTTGTCGCTTTCTTCTTGGCTTCCTTTCTGACACCTGGGGAAGAGAGAAAGGAAAGATAAACACATGTGAACATATAATTATCCACTATATTATATACTTGTTTTATCGAAGTTGTTTTGTTTACTTTGGAGGAATCAGTTGCCCTCCATTTCGTCGCCCACATCAATAGATTAAAGGATTGGATTCTCGTAATGTCGAATTTTAATTGATTTTGCCGTATTGTAGTACAAGTAATAATTATCTTTGAGGAAGCTGGTGCATTAAAAAAGAAAAAAAAAATTATGTCAGTGCCAAACGTGTTCTCTCGGGTGTGTGTGTGTGTGTGTGTGTGTGTGTGTGTGTGTGTGTGTGTGTGTGTGTGTGTGTGTGTGTGTGTACTGTATGTATGTGTGTGTTTACTGTATGTATGTATGTATGTGTGTGTGTACTGTATGTATGTATGTGTGTACTGTATGTATGTATGTATGTGTGTGTGTGTGTGTGTGCAAAAAAAACAAAAAAAAATTCTTCACACAATCATATGGTGTTTTCCCGGCGTAGGCTACGGTTGCTCGCGTTGATAATGTCAAAAACTACAAATTGTGTGAAAACGCGACATGGGAACAAGACTCACAACAAACATATATAAAAATAAAATAACTTAAAAAGGATAATAATAATGACGGGTGAGTTGGCTTGAGGCAGGTATGTAGCTTGGTAAAAAAATAGAAAAAAAATACGATGATGACTAAAAATATCTGTTAATGGTGAGAGCAGTCCAAGATATATATAAAACAAAATAATAATAATAATAATAATAATAATAATAATAATAATAACAATAATACTAATACTAATAACAATAATAATAATAATGATAATAATATTAATAATAATAATAATAATAAACGGTGCATGGGAACTCAATATGGAAATAAAAATGAAAGTGTCAAGAATATAAATAAAATGAATAAATGAATGAATGAGTGAGTGCATGAGTGTGAAGGAGAGCTAAAATACAATTAATAATGAGTGAATGAGTAACTGGGTGAAAGTGAGAGCCAAAATGCAGTGTATGGTGAGTGAGTGAGACAAAATACCATGAATAATATGTGAGTGAGTAACTGAGTGTGAGAGTGAGCCACTGTGCAGTTAAAATAATAAGTGAGTGAGTGAGCGAGAAAATAAGTGTGAGAGAGAGCCAATATGTTGTTTATAAGTGAGTGAGTGAGCGAGTAAATAAGTGTGAGAGTCACTGTGCTGTTAAAAATAATAAACGAGTGAGTGAGAGAGTGAGTGTAAGAGAGAGCCAAAGTACCGTAAATAATAATAAGCGAGAGAATGAGCGAGAGAGAGCCAAAGTACTGTAAATAATAATAAATAGAATGAGTGCTTTGAACACCTGCACTGACCACGAGCCAACATTGCTGCTTGCCTGCCTATCAACTTTATAAATAGAAGGAAGAAAATTTAATAATATCACACTAGGCTACTCCAAATCTCAGTCAAGGAACAACAACAATGTATCATTTTGACGGCAGACTGGATGTTACTGGTTCGTACAAGGTTTGCTAGGAAACAGACTTGCTATATATACTGTTTTATAATAATACCGTATCACCCTATTAATATATATAGTTCATGTGCTTGCTAGGCATTCATATCTTTCACCAATGGAAGTTTCACAATAGCTGACATGCATTATAAAAACAATAATGAGTCCATAAAGCACCTTAATTGTACCCTATTACCCTGTGTTGTAGTCAGAATTTTGAATATTAATGAGTCCTTCAAATATTGCCACGAAACGCCACCTATCTGGAAGGAGCTTGTTTCGTGGCATGGTCATGAGGAATCAGAAGCCTCCAATTATTATCATACACGAGCACAGGGTCCTTAATTAATTATAACTGAAACATAAGCCTGACTAGTCGCTCCCTGCATGTATGGTCTGTGTGGTGATGTTCAATACAAGATCTAGAATACCTTGGTTCAATACTTACTTTATGCTTGCAAGACGTCTGCTAACTTAGTATCCCTCTCTCATTTTTCCTCAAAGTTTTTACATAATACAAACATACCATTAACTGTCTAATCTGTAAACAGCATTATGTGTATACCAAATTTAAATGAAAGTAAAGAGAGGAAATAACACACATGCAGGACCAAAGCGAGATGGTAATTATCGAATGCAGTTTATATAATTATAATGTAAAGTCGAATTGATATGATGAATGCAATATAGGCCTAATGTAACAGCTATTAATACTCTTAATTGATCTCGCTCGACGATGTTCCCTGTGAAGCATATAATTACGATAAATATAATAATGAGGTAATAAGTTAATGACATTAGCCAATAATTCAACAACATGAAGTATGTATGTACAGTCGGCAGCATAAGTTCACTGCGTTTCCACCTGTGAGAATATGAGTCTATAGTGATGTTGTATCATTATTTAAGGGGAGTAACTTATCATGGGAAATTGGAAGGCTACTGATTCCTCCAAACTATGCCAGGAAACAGAACCCCTCCATTTGGAATTATACCGGAAATATGTTTTTTTAGCTGAGTTTGGAGGCCTACATTGACTCCAAATTGAACACAAAAAGTTGATTCCCTTAAGGAGCCTGTGATCATGTATGGGAATTGGAGGCTCCTGTTGATTCCTCTTGACTATGCCACAAAACATGCTCCTTCCATATACGGTAGGTGGTGTTTCCTGGCAATATGTGAAGGACTCATTTACCTTTTAATTTTCTAACTACATCACAGGGTTCCTTATATGCAGAGATGACCGACATACTTCTCATATGGTAAATTATATATGTTGTTAGAATATAGAAACTGGTTTAGAATACAACTTTATCTGGTCATATTAGAATTCTTACGTACAGTTGCCTGCACTTACAAATGTTTCACTCAGTATTAGCAATCCCCTTTTCCTGTACCAGTTGTAAGTGCTGGCAACTGTACATGGAATGGACGAGGATATATATAAACTGAAGAAAACAACTGTAGACACATTTTCTTGATATACTTTGATAACATAATTCAAGACTATATACAGTATTATTCTAGTCTCCATTTCCGCGAACAAACAAACAAAATTCAAGACTATTATATATATATTATTCCCGTCTCCATTTCCACGAACAAAGATGACACTCTTTCTGAAAACATGTAAATAAAAAAAAATTAGACAGTGACAGGAAACAAGAGAATACTTTTGGAGGGAGGGAGAGAGAACTGGGATGGAACAGAGCAGTATACAAGTAGCCTTTCTTTGTATGTAGTATATCACGTCACGCCCACATTTCCTGTCTCATACATGTAAACAAAGTGTCTCTGCATCACGGCTGGGTTGGTTTGTCACTTTGGTAAACGTCTAGGGGTTTCAACACGTGTATAGCCTCAGTTGACTCGGTTCATCATCATCATCCTTTTCCGGGAAGAGGTGGGTGTGAAGGAGATGACCAGGAAGGAACGTGAGTGTAGGTGTGAAAAGGGGAGAGATGATATGGAGAAGATAAGGGAGGGAGGAAGAGATAATGAGAGGGAGAGGAGATAAGGAAGGAAGATGAGTGTAGGTGTGAAAAGGGGAGAGATGATATGGAGAAGATAAGGGAGGAAGGAGGAGATAATGAGAGGGAGAGGAGATAAAGAAAGGAAGGAAGGGAGATAAGTGTAGGTGTGAAGAGGGGAGAGATAATAAGGTAGAGGAGATACGAAAGGAAAGAAGGGAGATAAGTGTGGGTGTGAAGATAGGAGAAATAATGAAGACAGACAGACACAGACAGACAGACAGACAAGTAAGGAAGTGGTATAAGTGTAGGTGTGAAGAGGGGAGAGATAAAGAGAGGGAGGAAGGAAAGGGATGACTGAAAAGAGAGATAGAATGACATATAATAAAGACACAGTAAGAGGGGATGAAAAATAATGAGTATAAAGAAAGATAAAGTAAAGGAAGAAAGATATGAGGACAGAAGATAGGAAAGGAAGATGGAATGGTGGATGATGGAGGGAGAAAGGTATGAAGAAAGAGGAGAAGGTGGAATTAGTGGATGATGGAGAGAGGTAGGTATGAAGAAAGAGGAGGAGGAAGAGTGGAGGAGAAGGTGGAATTAGTGGATGATGGAGAGAGGTAGGTATGAAGAAAGAGGAGGAGGAAGAGTGGGGGAGAAGGAGGTGATGGAGAGAGAAATATCAATAGGTTGAGGTATAGAAAAAAAAAAAAAAAATTAGGGAGATGAAGAAAAAGCATGAAAGACTATTATTTATTATAGAGATGCAATACTCGTCAGATATAAATACGAATTAATGGTAAATAGCAACAAGAAAGGAAGGAAAATAGAAGAGAACAAATCAAATGGAGGACACAGGGCAAAGTTCAAATTGTAAACAAAGGAAGAATGGCCACTTGGAACGAAGGAGAAACAAGGGGCAGAAAAAAAAAAAAAAATAGGAAATACGAGAGAGAGAGAGAGAGAGAGAGAGAGAGAGAGAGAGAGAGAGAGAGAGAGAGAGAGAGAGAGAGAGAGAGAGAGAGAGAGAGAGAGAGAGAGAGAGAGAGAGAGAGAGAGAGAGAGAGAGAGAAATGACAAGGCAGCTGGATAAAAAAAAAAAATAAATAATAATAATAATAATAATAATAAAGAAAAGGATTGGGTGTGAGGTTTGTGTGGGTGAAAGTGGTTATAGAGAAACGTTAATGGGAAAGAAATTGAAGAATGACAATACAATGGACTCATGAGGAAAAAGGAGGAGGAGGAGGAGGAGGAGGAGGAGGAGGAGGAGGAGGAGGAGGAGGAGAAGGAGGTGAAAGAGAAGGAAGAGAAATAGAAGAAGGAGGTGAAAAAAGAAAAGGAAGAGTAAGACGAGGAGAAAGAGAAGGATGTGAAGGAGAAGGAAGAATGAGACGAAGAGAAAGAGAGAAGGAGGTGAAAGAGAAGGAAGAGTAAGACGAGGAGAAAGAGAAGAGAAGAAGGAGGTACAAGAGAAGGAAGAGAAAAAGAGGAAGGAAGTGAAAAGAGAAGGAAGAGTAAGACGAGGAGAAAGAGGAGGAGGAGTGAGACAAAGAGAAGAAGGATGTGAAAGAGAAGGAAGAGTGAAACGAGGAGAAAGAGAAGGAGAAGGCAGAGGAGTAGATGAAGGAAGAGTGGGACAAAGTAGCGACAGATTTGATATAGAAGAAGAGGTAGGAAAAGAAGTGTGTGTGTGTGTGTGTGAAAAGAAGTGTGCGAGAGTGGAAAAGTGTGTTGGAGAAAAGAAGTGTGTGTGAATGAGTAAAGAAGTGTGTGAGAGTAGAAAAGTGTGTGGGAGAAAAGAAGTGTGTGTGTGAGAGAACAAGTGTGTGGGTGAGAAGAGGGTGGGAAAAGGTAACTGAGGCAGGGACAATGGTTGAGAATATGTCCAGTCTTTTAAAAGGAACTGTTGGAGATGGAAGTGTGTGTGAAAGTGCAGTTAAAAGAGAGAGAGAGAGAGAGAGAGAGAGAGAGAGAGAGAGAGAGAGAGAGAGAGAGAGAGAGAGAGAGAGAGAGTTACAAGGAGTTACAAGGAAAAGAAGTACCCTAGGGGACCTTACGATCCATACAAAGAGGGTACCTGTGGGTTTAGTTGCGCAAGTAGGCGACCGTCCTCGAATGTGTCATGTGAAACCATCAAGGAACACTCGCACAACGGCTTAAACACCTAGACGGTGGTTTAAGGCTTTGTCTAATCTGGACTTGAACTGATCCACAGAGTTGCTGTTGACTACATCAGCAGGAAGCGCGTTCCAAGTACCGCAGATGCTGTATGTAAAGAACTTACCACACAGATCACGGTTGTATCGCTTCAGTTCAAGTTTGTAGCCATGATTCCTGGTTGTGCCCTCACTGAGTTGGAAAATGTCCCTGTAGTCTACATTGTCAAAGCCTCGTAGTATTTTAAACACTTCGATAAGCTGACCACGCAGTCTCCGGGTTTCCAAAGAGAACAGATCGAGTTCTACCAACCGCTCTTTATAGCTCTTGTGTCTAAGAGAGGGTATAAGTTTGGTTGCCCTGGCTTGCACTCGTTCCAATCTAGCGATATCCTTTCGGTAAGAAGGACTCCAAAACTGGACTGCATACTCCAGGTGCGGTCGGACAAGGGAATTGTACAGACAAAGTACTATCTCCTTGTTCCGGTATCCAAACTGTCGCTTTATGTACCCTAACATCCTTTGGGCTTTCTTCTCAGCCTCAATACACTGCTTTGAGAACTTGAGGTCGCTAGTGATAGTTACACCCAAGTCTTTCTCAGTATCAGTGCTTACGAGAGCATTGCCCTTAAGGTTATACTCTGTTCGGGGGTTTCTGTGGCCTATATGCATAACTTTGCATTTGTTCACGTTAAATGGCATTTGCCACGTGTCAGACCACTCCCCGATCTTCCTAAGATCTTCTTGTAAGCGGGTAGTATTTCCTTCTTTCGCGACATTCATACCAAGCTTAGTATCATCGGCGAATTTGGAAATCTTGGCAACCATGTCACCATCCACGTCATTAACATAGATGATAAACAGTAGTGGTCCCAGAACAGAACCTTGGGGAACACCGCTAGTAACGGGCACCCATTCTGAAGCCTGTCCATTCACTACCACCCGCTGCCGTCTGTCACTTAGCCAGTTCTCTATCCAATTTGCCACATTTCCGTCTATGCCCAGTGCACGCACTTTCCGAAGGAGACGGCGGTGGGGTACCTTATCAAAGGCTTTCTGAAAGTCTAAGTAGACAACATCGACCGCTTTATCCCGATCATGCTCACTGAAAACAAAATGGAAGAATTCCACCAGATTTGTGAGGCATGACCGGTGCTGCCGGAACCCATGCTGGGAACCCCTCAGTAGCAAATTTGATTCTAAGTGTGCTGTTATTTTGTCCACCATGATGCTCTCCATGAGTTTACAGACTATCGAGGTTAAACTGATGGGTCTGTAGTTTGACGGTTGGCTAGAGAGAGAGAGAGAGAGAGAGAGAGAGAGAGAGAGAGAGTGTGTGTTTGAGGAGTGTGAGTGTTTGAGAGAGAGAGATATATATATAAGGAGTGTGAGTGTGTGTTTGAGGAGTGTGAGTGTTTGAGAGAGAGAGAGAGAGATAGAGAGATTAGTGAGTGTACGTTAAGAGTACAGTTGACCACCCACCATGACGATTATCAACTACCGTACCATCTGACGGATTTGTGATATTCATGGTTACTTCTTTCTTCATTCCTTCCTTCCTTCATTCTTTCATCCATTATTTCCTTTCTTTCTCCCTTCATTCTTTCCTTCCTTCATTCATTCTTTCCTTTCTTTCTGTCCTTCCTTCATTCGTTCACTCTTTCCTTCCTTCTTCCCTTCTGTCTTTCATATATTCATCAATCAATTCTTTCCGTCCTTTCTCCCTTCTTTCCTTTCTTTCTCCCTTCCTTCTGTCCTTCCTTCATTCGTTCACTCTTTCCTTCCTTCTTCCCTTCTGTCTTTCATATATTCATCAATCAATTTTTTCCGTCCTTCCTCCATTCTTTCCTTTCTTTCTTCCTTCCTTCATTCATTCTTTCCTTCCTTCTTCCCTTCTACTTTCATATATTCATCAATCAATTCTTTCCGTCCTTCCTTCCATCCTTCTTTCTTTCCTTCCTTCATTAATTCTTTCCTTCTTTATTCCCTTTCGTTCTTCATACCTTCCTTCAATCACGTATTCATTTTATCCTTCCTCCCTGCTTTCTTTCCTTCCTTCATTAATTCAATCATTCTTTCTTTCCTTCCTTATTCCCTTTCGTCCTTCATGCCTTCCTTCAATCACTAATTCTTTCCTTCCCTCCTTCCTTCCTTTCTTTATTCCTTTCCGTCCTTTTTACCTTCCTCCCTTCCTCTAATCTTTCTTTCCTTCCCTCCTTCTATCTTTCCTCCCTTCCTTATTCCTTTCCGTCTTTTCTACCTTCCTCCCATCCTCTAATCTATCTTTCTTTCCCTCCTTCCTTCCTTCTACTCTTTGTTATTTACTTGTACACCATTCCACACCTTCTCTCAACATTTTCCTTCTTCAATATAATCTAAATTACAGAAAATAATTATTGATAATCTCTTAAAATCTGGGTTGGTTTCTCGACCTCGCATAAAACCCAAATAAGAAAACGTGACAAAACTCGGGGGGTTATTTTTTTCTGCTTCACATAACCTTCCTGTCGACCGAATTCCCACATCAGATACACGAGTACAGTTTCGAAATTTTGCACCAGAAGACCACACACACACACACACACACACAGACAGACACACACACACGAAGATAGACAGACACACACACACACACGTACACAAGAAGGATAATATTTTACTTATAGTACTATTTTATATCAGTGTTATACCATAGAAACAAAAATAAACAAAATTCCATTCTTTTATCAGTGTCGAAATGAACGGAGATAAAAAAAAAATGAGATATAAAAATTATTTGTCACCAAAACACACACTGACAACCGTATAAGAATATATCCGTTCAACATATTCCGATACAAGTTGCAGGTATGGGTCTTCCCCTCTATACGCTCCGGAAATTCCCTCTTGGAACGTCTGTCTCTCCACCTGCACTCCCAACAGGCAGACAGGCAGACAGGAAGGGAGGGCAATGGTTTGTTATGGTCTTGGTATGTACACCCATCTACAAAAGCGCTGTCGCCTCATCCGCAGAGTCATGAACCCCACAAGCTTCACAATTGGAAAATGTTGTTGTGTATGGTGTTTCGATTCACAAGTCATTAAACCCCAAACTTCAAGAACCGTTTGGTGAGGCGACAGCGCTTTTGTAGGTGGCTGTACTGTACATACGTCTGTCTCTCCACCTGACATCCCAACAGACAGACAGACAGGAAGGGAGGGAAATGGTTTGTTTTGGTACGTCTGTCTCTCCACCTGACATCCCAACAAACAGACAGACAGGAAGGGAGGGCAATGGTTTGTTATGGTCTTGGTACGTCTGTCTCTCCACCTGTCTTCTCAACAAACAGACAGACAGAGAGACAGGAGGGGAGGGCAATGGTTTGTTATGGTCTTGGTACGTCTGTCTCTCCACCTGTCTTCTCAACAAACAGACAGACAGAGAGACAGGAAGGTAAGGCAATGGTTTGTTATGGTCGAGCCTCCAAGCAGAACCCAAATGTCCTGTTATATACTTCTACTTCTTCCCCCTTGGAGTCGAGTAGGATGACCAGATAGTAGGAATAAAGTGTGGGAAGGAAAGAAAAGGAAGGTGACAAAGTTGATAAATGCATGGGAAGGAATGAAGGAAATGAAAAGAAAGAGAAGGTGAAATGAGGAAGTAAGGACGGAAAAGATATGAAGGAAAGAAAGAGAAAGTGAGAAAGTTGGTAAATTCATGGGAAGGAGGGATGGAAAGAACAGAACGAAAGAAAGAGAAGGCGAGAAAGCTGATAAATGAGAAGGAAGGATGGATTGGCCTAACAGGAAAAGAATACATAAAAAAGCGAAGGTATACGAATGACATACCAATTCTAGACAACAGGAAAATATTACACTTTTACCCAATTAGAAGGAGAAAAAGAAGACGAAAACGTGGTGTAATATGATGTGAGTTGAATCCCTGGTGAGGATGTGAGTTCCACGAAGGATGTGTGCTAGAAACATTGAGCATTTTTATTAGCCTGGCAAAGAATGCATCGAATACTTAATAAATTTCATCTCTTAGCTTTACGCTAAGTCTAATGCGAAGTAAAGCAAATCACAGTAAACATTGCCAACTCTCGGTAATTATATACAATTTGATAACAATGACATTTATTAAGTTAAGACCGACATCAACTGAGAGGGAATTAACCAGTGCATTTTAACCAGCATAAATAAATATATATAAAAGTAGCCACGCTCTCTCTCTCTCTCTCTCTCTCTCTCTCTCTCTCTCTGTGTGTGTGTGTGTGTGTGTAGCAGTTGACCTGGGCCACGGTAACGGGTTTGATGAAGCCTATGTCCAGTGTCGGAACATAAAAATGATACCGTACGAAAAAAACCTACAACTTTGAAAAGAAAACACACACATTTTCCTGCTATCCTTTCCTGTGTTCTGCATCGGTGGTGTTATGGTAAAAAAAACTTCTTTCAAAACAGGATGTCCTTTTCTTTTCCTCCTAACCTAAAGTCACCTATACTGGGATAATCATACTTATAGTAACTAGGTCTAAGTCTGTTTATCTCCCAACCTAACCAAAGATATCGAAGTTATTTTGTGAACTACTATACATAATTATTTTTTTTTTTTCTATAAGTTCTTAAAGACCATCCACCTTTGTTACCAACCGAATCCTTATTATACTTTCCAAACAGTCTAAAGGACCCTGTGATCGTGTATAATATGAGAATTGGAGGCTTCTAATTTCTCCTATCTATGCCACGAAACAAGTTCCTTCCATATACCGGGTAGGTGTGCATGTGTTTCGTGGCAATATTTGAAGGACTCATTTACCTCCAATTTTCTGACTTAATCACAGGGTCCCTTAACCTTTTGCAAAGATCGTGGATAATCTCTGCGGTTCGTGACATTATATATGTGACCTTGTTCAGAGAGAAATAAATAAAAGTATAGTGTCGTTTATTCCCTAACTATCTACAGAATTAATTTCGAAGACTTCATCCTGCTAAAATATCATTATAACCACTAAAAACTACTTTACTTAGTTTTTAGTTAGCTGCCAACAATTCAATTAATATGACCTATACCAGCACATACATACCTAGCAATCTACAGTATGAACTTCGACAACTTAATTCCTCTTGGTAAAACATAATCGTAACCATATTTCTATTTCCACTACAAATGACTTTACCTATAGTTTTTACCTACCTCTGTATTCGTCTCGTTAAGTCTGATGAAATTCAAAGCAAAAACCTCTTGGGCACACAGGTAACAATATCAAGGTAATGTTGGGTAAATCTACACACTTTCCTTGTCTATATAATATACCCTGCCTACATACCAACCTACAAACTTACTTTTTTTTTATCAACATTTAATAAGTACCGGTACCGTACTAACATACCTCCCTCTTTGTAAATCAACCTCTAGCAAGTGCTGTATACAAACCCTACACCATTCTACCCTTCGATGTAAAAAAGGGAACAACAACAACACACACACAACATTACAAAACATAGCACTAAAACCCAAGTTACCAACCAAGCCCTGTATGGAGAAGGTTAAATTGAGAGGGATAGTTAGTATACTCTTGGTACATTTTAGCTACCGTAGCCTAGTTGAATCCTCCAAAGTATCCTAGGAACAACAGGACCAGATTAACAAAAAAAAAAAATACGGTGGCCTGTTTGTTGCATATAATAAATAGTTTGGAGGAATCACTTGCTGGTCCAGATTTACCAACACTGTACTACCGGTACCTCCCTTAAATCCGAAGACATTGCAAAAGTTTAGAAAAGAAACGAAAACATGACCCATTGTTCCCAGACTTCCAACAAACCCTATTACTTTTCTTATTAGGCTACCAGAGAGAGAGAGAGAGAGAGAGAGAGAGAGAGAGAGAGAGAGAGAGAGACAATAGGTAGTTTATATACTGACCTAATTTTTCCCGGCATTAACATTCTCAGAGGAACTTGTGTTATTTTTGTTTTATTTTTGTGTTTCCATGGTTGGTGATTTTTTTCTTGCTAATTTGGAGGAATCATGGACAAACCTTCCAATTATTCACCAACAAGAGAATCTCCCCTTAATTGAGGTAATGTGCATTCATTTACTCTTACTTTGCTATTATTATTATTATTATTATTATTAACTGAGGTGAACGAGTGAATTGCTGTTAGGCTACACATGTATGCGGCTTCATCCTGAACACACACACACACACACAGTCAGTCAATAGTATATACATAATGTACTATCAGAGACAAAAGTCGTGTCGTTGTCTTGTCCGATGATTTGATAAAACTCGTGAACCTTAATTAATGAAAGTCCCACCACAGTAATGTTCGTGTCCTGTTTGGTTAGACCTGTACCATATATTTTCACCAATTTTTACGACAAGAGTTTTGTCTTCGATAGTAGGCTACAGTACTTGAAACAATAATAACTAGCCTATCTACCTACCAATTCATCAACATCATCATCATACCGTAATAATTCTTTTTAACATCCGTACAACGAAAGACAAAAATCGTGTCTAGAGAACCGGTAAAACCAACAACAACAACAACAACAACAACAACAACGGCATGACATATATCGAAAGCCATTAATTCAACAACCTCTGTATTCATTAAAAGCTGTGTGGCCTGAGTGAGTTTCAGTGTGGTTGGTTCGTTGTATGTAACCTAGGTTTTTTTTTTTTTTTTCACACAGAACAACAACACAGAAGATATATACGACTTTTGTTTGTCTTTCACTGGGCCTATACTACACTACCTAGCCTATTCTGCTTGACTACTGCACGGATCACTGCCTCCAGATCACTTTCCCAACCCGGTGTAGCCTACTAGACGTGACAGGTGGTGGTGGTGGTGGTAGTAGTATTGGTAGTGGTGGTGGTGGTCATGTTGTGGTAATGGTCGTGGTGGTGGTGTAGTGATTGGGTGGGTAGTGATGATGGTGGTGGTGGTGGTGGTAGTGGTGGTGATAAGGTGGTGGTGGTTGTAGTGATTGGTTGGGTAATGGTGAAGTGATTGGTTGGGTAATGGTGAAGTGATTGGGTGGATAGTGGTGGTGGTGGTAGTGATGAGGGGTGGTGGTAGTGATTGGGTGGGTCGTGGTGGTGGTGGTGATGGTAGTGATTGGTTGGGTAATGGTGAAGTGATTGGGTGGGTATTGGTGGTGGTGATGGTAGGTCGTGGTGGTAGTGATGAGGTTGTGGTGGTACGGTAGTGATTGGGTGGGTAGTGGTGGTAGTGATGGTGAAGTTATTGGGTGGGTAGTGGTGGTAGTGGTGGTGGCAGTGATGATGGTGCAATTGGTGGTAATATTTGGTCGAATTTTAATTTTTCTTTCTACTTTTCTTTTTTTTATGTTCCGACACTGGACATAGGCTTCATCACGCCCGTTACCGTGGCCCAGGTCAACTGCTACACACACAAACACACACAGGTGGTATTGGTGATAGTGGTGAAGTGATATGGGTGGTAGTGGTAGTGGTGGTGGTAGTGGTGAGGAAGGTCTAGTTAACAATAGACTAGACCTGAGTACTAGTGCTTGGAATATTATAACTCTCTTCAAAGCTACTTGTTATGGTTTGCTTGTCCCGGTGCTTGTTTATCTATTCCGTACACACACAGGGACAGGCGTGTGTAGGCTATATGTACAGTCGGCCTCAGGAATTAGTATACATCACTGTGACATCAAGGGTCGTATCGTAGCAACTAGAAAATTGTGTACATTAATTTTCAAACACCATAATTTTCTAGTAATGTTGTTTGGATAATGCTTGAAACAGTCAGCAAAACAATCATTACAATATGTAAAGAGTAATGACCTCTTTGACCTCTTTTAACCAGTGCTCTGCGTACGAATTCCTGAGGCCGACTGTACGTATCCGGTAGGTATGTCCACACACACACACACACACACAAAGCAGGCAAGCACTAATGTATCTAACACACACACACACTCAAATATTATGAACTTGTGGTGACGTAGACCAAGCCACGTCCTAACAAAATCCGAGAACATAATAATAATAATAATAATATTAATAATAATAATAATAATAATAGTAAACGAGCCTGTAGGAATGAAGTCAGCGCTGGTGTAGAAGGCAGCATTCACCCTCTGATATTTGGGAGTTAATTTAAGAAGCGTAGTTAGGGCCACCACGCAGGCACACTCACTAATTTCACACATGACACGCTACGTTTAGGCCACACACACACACACACACACACACACACTTCAAGCATACACGCAATGCAGAGAAATCCCGCACGTAAAATCAATATATTATAATTATCTTCACGCACACACACACGCAACGCTCTATTTGGGTACCTGAAAGTACACGTAACGTTTAGAGTATACGCAAGGACACGCACTCACTCACTCACTCACTCACTCTACGCACACTCAACGCTTTCAGTACCATATAGTATAGTGCTGTACAGACAAACTCAAATAGCAACACACATCGTCGTATATTTGTAAGTCACACTCACTCCTCACACAGACTATAATGACTCACGTACACACTAACTCACACAAAATATATACATCTACGTTACTCATAAGATGATTGGGGCCTCAGTTAACTTACTCAGAAAGCACCGATGTCACTCACTCACTCACTCACTTACTCACTCAAGAAGTATGTACAGTCATGAGCACTAATAAGTATACAGTTTTGGTTGAACAGCCCAATTCACCAACGAAGTATATTCCAATGGAGATCTTATTGTGTATTTATTTACTGTCTATGGGCATTCGAAGCACACCTGAATACTTATTAGTGCACGTGACTGTACAGTATTGCCCAATGTTATTCACCCATGCACGACAATGGTACAGAGCCTCCAAACTAACCAAGAAAACAGATCACTGCAGTAAACAAAGCTGTGGGGTCTGTTTCTTGACGCTGTTCAGAATCCTAGGCTTACGTAAACTCCATTTAAACACTAGCTTTCAAAACACACTCGTATAATACAATATCCTACATTTCCACACGTTCTTACTCATCCATTTCACACACACACAGAGTCACTAATTAGGCACTCTTGCTCACTCTGTAATTATTCCAGCCTTTAATCAAGTCACCCATTCACTCCCTTTTTCTGAATTCCTATAAAACATTTACACTTCCAGTAAAAAAATGAGTCATTAGTTTCCTACAGCTGCTTAATTGACGTTTCCTGTGTCACTAACGCCGGCTCTTCTCTCCCTTCCTCTCTCTCGCACGCATACATACACAAGCACGCATGTATGTATATAGGTAGGTACCCAAATAACCCAACCTCACTCACTTGTTTACTTCCACACATCCAATTTTTCACTTTAAGTTCCTTCACTCCCGTGCACCTAATTTACTCTTCCATCAGCATATCCTTAACACTCTCTCAATTCGTCTTTGTTAGTCACTCACTCAACCCTTCACAGTATACTACCTTATTAGTCCTTTACTCAACTCTCCATCCTTTAATCCTTTACTCAACACTCCATCCTTGTTGTCAGTCACTCAGTCAATTCCCTAAATCTAATCACACCATTCCTTCCCTTCCTCTCTTCTTGCCCTTCATCCTTTCAGTCATTCCCTAAATCTAATCACGTCACTCATTCCCATCCTCTCTTCTTTTTCTTAATCCTCTCAAGTCATTCCCTAAATATAATTACACCATTCCTTTTCTTCCTTCTTCTTTCCCTTCATCCTCTCTTAATCTTCTCAAGTCATTCCCTAAATCTTATCACACCATTCCTTCCCTTCCTCTCTTCTTGCCCTTCATCCTCTCTTAATCCTCTCAAGTCATTCCCTATATCTAATCACACCATTCCTTCCCTTCCTCTCTTCTTGCCCTTCATCCTCTCTTAATCCTCTCAAGTCATTCCCTATATCTAATCACACCATTCCTTTTCTTCCTCTCTTTCGAACCTCACTTCTCAATTTTCACACGTGGTTGTTTACTCTCGTCGCCCCCTCATTCCTTTCTTCCTTCCTTAGATCCAATTTTCCCACACGTCTCTTCTTACACTCACTGTCCCCCACATTCTCTCACTCCTCTATTCTTACACTTTTCGGTTCACCCTCAACTCCCACACACACACTCGCTACGACATTCCATATAACCACAGGAATATTATACTCTCAATGTCTCATACTCACTTCTACGATTCTTAGTCACACTCACATCATCTCATCTTACCCTCACTGCTCCACTCATTTTATTTTACACGACACTCTCTCATACTCATCCCTTTCTACATCAACCAAATCTCTGCACACACTCACCTTCAAACATAACAAAATGCACCTTTACTCTCCAACCTCGTCCAAGCTCGTAATAAATCCTTCTGACACTTATACCATGTTCACACTCATCTGAATATCCTCTTTTATACACATTTTCTTTATTTCATTAGTCAGCACTCCATCCTCAATCACCAAAAGTCCTGTACCATTCCCTATACATGCCCTATCGTCTACATACACACACACACACACACACACACACACACACAATCACCCCCCCCCTCCCCACGCACACCCGGCCCACTTATAATATAATTTTACTCTTCACCTTCCAACCCATTACACACTCACTCACACACACACACACACAGCCACTCAGCAACATTGCAACAAGAGCCGCGGGGGGTCAGTTGCACTCATACCTCCCTGGCCCCCCCACCTCCCTCCCCTGACCACCACCACCCTCACCGTCACTCACTGGATAGCTATACGCTGCCTTGCAAAAGCTCGAGCAACCCACCTACCAACTGACGCTAACATATAAACAAGTACAGGGGCACAAACTCCAGTGATGATTACACCCTTCTCTTCGTGACTTCATAACACCAAAATGAGTACAGGTGAGAAAGTGAAAAAATAGGAACTGGGTAAAAAATAATAATCATAATAATAAAAATAAAATAAGATTGGTGATATATATAATAAGCCCAGAGGCAACAATGACTGTAATTACAACCCATCCTTCCTGACTTTATAACCTGTAATGAGTATATGTATAGAGAAGGTAAGAACGTGAAACAGGAATCAGGTGGAAAAAGAAATCATAAAGGTAGGATGATGATGATGATATAAGGCAACAACAGCTGGCATTATAAACATACATTCATCCCTAACTTTACGACTCGAGATAAAATACAATACTTGAGCAAAATAGAAATTGGGTGTACGAAAAAAAAAAAAAAATCAAAACAAAATACCAAATGGGTGAGACCAACAACTGCAATTGCAACCCTACCTCCGTGACACCATAACATGCAGTGAATAGAATGCAAGCACAATAGGAAATTGGTGTAAAAAAACAGAAACAGTGACAATATAAAACAAAGGTGTGGGGGAACATGTGTGAGTGTAATCCTCCCTCTCTCTCTCTCTCTCTCTCTCTCTCTCACTAACATCATACCAGTGACCTGAAGGAAAGAATTGCAAAATATAATTATATATATATACTGTATATATATATAAAGGCAGTATATGCATATAGGACAAGGTCGCATGATATACTTATTGACTGTTACCCTTCCTTCGTGACATTATTGGTTACCTTAGCCTCTTTGTGACGCTATTTCTGTTACCCTTCCTTCGTGACATCATTGCTTACTCTTTCATTTCTGTTACCCTTCCTTCGTGACGTCATTGGTTACCCTAAGCTCTTTGTGACGCTCTTTATGTTACCCTTCCTTCGTGACGTCATTGATTACCCATTCTTTGTGAAGTCATTAATTTTCTGTTACCATTCCTTCGTGACGTCAATGGTTACCCTCAGCTTTTTGTAACGTTATTTCTGTTACCCTTCCTTCGTGACGTCATTGGTTACCTTAGCCTCTTTGTAACGTTATTTCTGTTACTCTTCCTTCGTGACGTCATTGGTTAACCATACTTTGTGACGTCATACATTATCAGTTATACACCCTCAATTCGTGAAGTCATATCTTGAAAGTATATATATATTTAGTTACCGTATACGATTTTAACATTTCAAATAGGAAGAATATTTATGTAAGGCAATGAATGTACTATAGATCATTAGAACATCACAATACTTACCAGTAGACCAAAATAAATATATATTAGGCTAGAACACTGAAACCTAAAATGTGAGTTTGTGTGACCTGGTTGAGAAAAGAGTATGATGACATGACAGTAACTTCTCCCGTGGTGTCATAACTATACTACTACTCTTTGTGGCCATCTCACTCAAATATAATTCCACACCACGACGACGGCCACCACCACCACCTCCATCATCACTATCACCACAATCATCACCACCATACCAGAAAAATAATTCTTCACCTACTATTATTATTTTCACCTTTTTTCTCTTATTAATTCCTCCATTCCTTCAACTATTCCATCTCTTTCTCCCCCCCCCTCCTTCTACTTTACCCCTGTTATTCTCTCCTCTCTCATTCGCCTTCCACTTCTTCTTCATTCTCATTTTCCATTTTTCCTTCTCCTCCATTACCACTACTTCCATCACCTTTCACCTCTCCCTTGTCTCCTCAATTCTTTCATCTCCACCGCCTGTTGCTCTATAATTACCATCTCTCCACCACCACCTCCTCCTCCAACCCTTGCATCTTCTCCTTCTTTTCATCTTTTCTCCTCCCCCTCCCCTTCTTCCTCTTCCTCCTTCTGCAGTCTCCCAGCATGAAGCCATCAATTGTGAGTTACGCAGACTAGAGTTGTTTACGCCACCTCAGTTCGCAAACGAGAGAGAGAGAGAGAGAGAGAGAGAGAGAGAGAGAGAGAGAGAGAGAGAGAGAGAGAGAGAGAGAGAGAGAGAGAGAGAGAGTAGCCTATACGTACAAATAAATGAGGAGAGAGAGAGAGAGAGTAGCCTATACGTACAAATAAATGAGAGAGAGAGAGAGAGAGAGAGAGAGAGAGAGAGAGAGAGAGAGAGAGAGTGGGGATGGATCGTAAACAGAATAGTAAATTTCGGTGATGAGGGCAATGAACCACTAAGGGAAACAGACTGACAGACAGACAGACAGACAGTAAGGAAAGAAAGATGATAAGGTGGGAAAATGAAAGAATGGAAGGAAAGAGAAATTAAAAAAAAATAAAAATAAAAAGAGGGAAGGATTGAAAGTGGGAATGATGGGCGGATGTAGAAATGAAAAAGAAATGAGAAACAAAAGAAGGAAAGATGAAAGGGTAAACGGAAGGTAGTGTATAATAATAATAATAATAATAATAATAATAATAATAATAATAATAGGAAGAAAGGAAGAAACAAAGGAAAAGAAATGAATCAAACGAAAAGTAGTAAAAAGGGAAGAACGGAAGTAAGGAAGTAAAGGAAGGAAGTAAGGAAGTAAAGGAAGGAAATAAGGAAGGAAAGGAAGGAAGTAAGGAAGTAAAGGAAGGAAGTAAGGAAGTAAAGGAAGGAAAAAAGGAAGTAAAGGAAGGAAATAAGGAAGTAAAGGAAGGAAGTAAGGAAGCAAAGGAAGGAAATAAGGAAGTAAAGAAAGGAAGGACAACACCCGAATTCCATCAAAAGCAAGCGTGAGAAAGAAGACATATTCTGGTCACGTCCCAACAAACGCCCCGCTATGTAACCAACCAACCAACCAACCAACCAACCCAGCCACTCACCCAGCACCTGAAGGTAAAATATGGGTGTATAGAGTGTGGATGTGGAGAGATAAACAAACACTGATGACAAGAGTGTAGTAGTGAGTGAAGTAGAGGTTGCGGCTGGAGTCAACTGTGTGTGTGTGTGTGTGAGAGAGACCAATGCAAGGGAGTGTGTGTGTGTGTGTGTGTGTGTGACCAATGCAAGGGAGTGTGTGTGTGTGTGTGTGACCAATGCAAGGGAGTGTGTGTGTGTGTGTGTGTGTGTGAGAGACCAATGCAAGGGAGTGCGTGTGTGTGTGTGTGTGTGTGTGTGAACTAAGATGGGTGGGTGGGACTAATGCAAGGTAGTGCTTTATTTTGTGTGTGTGTGTGTGTGTGTGTGTGTATGTGTGTGTGTGATAGCTGTATATAATAGCTTTGTGACTTTATGGTGATATATAGCATTGTGTAACGTTCAATTATTTTCCATCATGTATAAACCGTACCGTATGTCACGTGTATATGACCCAACGATTGATTTCAAGACATGCACGTATAAACTACAAACATCAATAACTACAAACCAATGTTACTTAAGGGGGTAATTCACTTTTGTTACATTGGAGTGCCTTGATTCCTCCAAAGTGTGCCAGGAAACAGGACCAGATGAACTAAAATAATGGTGTTCTGTTGCTTGGCATAGCTTTGATGATGCAGTTGCTCCAGATTTACCAACACAAAATTTCCCCCTTAAGGGACCCTGTGATGTAGTCAGAAAATTGGAGGAAAAAGAGTCCTTCAAATACTGCCACGAAACAAACACACCTATATGGATGGAGCTTGTTTCGTGGCATAGTCAGGAGGAATCAGAAGCCTCCAATTCTCATACACGATCACAGGGTCCTTAATGACGGAGAAATGGAAAACAATGCATCCTGAAAATCTCTGAATATCATGGCTAAATCCAGTTAAATTTTATATATATAATTATCTACGGTACTGCCTTAACCAAAAGAAAACCCCACTGGCAGTCTGAGGGTGAATGAATACAACAGGTGGGTTTCAGGACTAAGAAGCCGAAGGAAGAGGAGGAAGAGGAGTGAGGGAAAGTGAATACCCACATTTGTAACCCAGGATGACTTTGTGTAAATGTCTCGAGGCAGGATGGTTGGTGACGAATTAATGGGGTAGGTAGTACAGTGTTGGAAAATCTGGAGTTATTGATTCTTTCAAACTATTCCAAGCAACAGGACACCATTATTTCTGTTCATCTGGCCTTGTTTCCTGGCATACTCGGGAGGAATCAAGGCACTCTAACGTACTAAAAAGTGTATTAACCCCGTAAAAAAACAAAACAAAAAAATCTGATTATAAAAGGCAGCTAAGAGGTGTTTGTTGTCCAGCCACGGTTGCCGATATAGAATTAATTTAACGTACAATTGATTATATAAAATTTGGTATTTCTGCGAACGTTATCGCAAGACGAGAAAGTGCATTGAATTCTGCACTCACAATAACAATCACTCAGATTTAATATTACAAAAAGCTTTCACAGAGATTCAAAATTTTATCAGGGGAATGGAACATAATAATATATAATAATGGTAAGTTGGCAACCGTGTCCAGGCCTGAGAAAGTTATCCCACAACCATCACTGACTCACACTCACTCTGTCATCAGTGCTTTCCCTTCTATTTTAATTCTATACATATAGCCTATTCCGGAGTCTTCCTTCCTTACCATTCTGTCAGCTATGCATCCTATAATCTTCCCTCTTCTCTTCTCCACTCTTTCATTATTGTTACATTTAATTTCTTACAGTTTCCTTGTTGTTGCATCTTTTTTCATACTTTCTTAATGTATATATTTCTTTATAAACCTGTTCCTTTCCTCCTTAGTATGATGACATCTATTATTTTATCATATCCTGGTTTCCTCATTCCACTTTCCTCCCTTCTATCCAAATTCACTGTTCCTCTTTATCATATTGCACTTCTCATCATCCCTCTTTCTCACATTCACTTTCCTCTCCCTCATCCCTTCTCTATAATCTCCTCTCTTCCCACCACCATCCCTCCACCTACCTACACCTACACCAACCAACTATATGCAGGACACCCACCCACACACCCACCAATCTCACTCCTCTCTCCACCACCATCCCTCCACCTACACCAACCAACTATATGCAGGACACCCACCCACACACCCACCAATCTCACTCCTCTTCCCACCACCACCCCTCCACCTACACCAACCAACCACATGCAGGACACCAACCCACACACACACCAACCTCACTCCTCTCTCTCTCCACCACCACCCCTCCACCTACACCAACCAACCACATGCAGGACACCCACCTCACTCCTCTCTAAACACGACCATATGTGTTTGTTTACATCTGCCACCACAGCTTTCCTACGGTACAGCAGGTCCCCAGTGTTATCGCATCAAATCACTGTTTACTGGTAAGAGAAAACGATAAGTGACGGGGCAAATCCTATATGCTTTTATTTAGGCTATGCGTATATACAAATTTGTATAACCAATATTTTTCTTCAGATCATTATACATTCATAGATCATACACAATCATTTATGACAATACATACATTTGTAGAATTGAAAAATGCTAAAACCATTATCAACACACACACACACACACGGGAGGGAAGACAAGGAAGGATATACTACGCTCCAAATAAAAACAAAGATGCTCGCTCTGACCGTCCAAACAAGGATAAAACGAAGATAAACACTCAGATACACAGACTACACGAGGAGGGAAAAAGAGGTTTGAGAGAGGGAGGGAGGGAGGAAAGGTCAGTCCTACACACAACTCCTCACAGAAAAAAAATAAATAAAAATTAAATAAAAACAAAAATATAGATGAAACAAAAATAAAAATAAAAAGAATAAATAAATTTATAAATAAATATTAAATGGGAGGAGACAGTGAAGGTTATCTATGGGGACAAGAAATGTTCACGAAGTATATTTCAATAAGAAGCAGAAACAGGCGTCTTACTTAACCTATAATTATTTGTGAAACCTTCGTGTAGCATAGAGGTTTTGGGAGGGATGTAAACAATTGAGAAAGAAAGAAAGGAGGGAGGGAGAGAGGGAGGAGGAATTCTAAAGAAGGAGAAGTATGACATGAGAAGAAGTTTAAAGATGATAAAAGGAAAGAGAGTATAGGCACAAACAGGAAGACAGATATAATATAGTAAAGAAGGGTACAGGAAGAATGGAGGAAGTGAGTTCACAAGTAGGTTAAGTAAATACTCAAGAAGGAAGGAAGGACAATTAAAAAATGAGTGCATGCGGAAGGAAGGAAAAAGGAAGGATTTAAGCCTGAGTAAAGATGGTTGGTATATTTGGGGGTTGGGACGGGAGTGAGAAGGGGGAGGAGGTTGAGAGAACAGGTAGAGGAAAGTCCAGCTTAGAAACGTAGGGAAGGATATAGAGAGGGACTGGTGGAAGGGAAGGATCAGGAAAGAAAGTTAATAGGAAGATTAGCAGTGAGGGCAGGAAATAGAGAGAGAGAGAGAGAGAGAGAGAGAGAGAGAGAGAGAGAGAGAGAGAGAGAGAGAGAGAGGGGGGGGGGGTAGGCATGAGGGAAAATAGAGCGAGGTCAGTTACAATACCCTCTTCCTCCTGTTGGTGGTTATGCCCCGCTGCCCTACATCACAGTCACTGCCTCCAACAAGCATTTCCCTGTTCAGCCAGTGAGTGACCTTTCCTTCTCCCAATACATATACACACAACTTTCCTTCCTTCCTCCATGACACACACACATAGAAACAGACACTGCCCTTCCTATACACACAAACAACTTTCCTTCCTCCATGACACACACACATATAGAAACAGACACTTTCCTTCCTTCCTCCATGACAAACACACACACACACATAGAAACAGACACTTCCCTTCCTACACACACACAACTTTCCTTCCTTCCTCCATGACACACACACATACACACACATAGAAACAGGAACTTACCTTCCTATACACATACACAACTTTCCTTCCTTCCTTCCTCCATGACACACACAGTTTTAGCTTAACATTAGTAGCCAATTTTCTGTATATTCCTGGTGATTTGACCAAGTAGCCTACAAAGTTGAATAATTATTGAGACGTTCCTGAGTAGTGCACTGTTTGTACTGTATCTAAATTGCTACCACAAATGTTTTGGAAAGTGTTGGGAAATCGGAGCAACTGATTCCTCCAAACTATTTCAAGCAACAGGCCACCATTATTTCTATCAATTTGTGCCCATATCCTGGCATATTTTGGAGGAATCAAAGCACTCCAATGTAGCAAATGTGTAATATCCCCTCAATTATGATGGCCTGAGTTTGGGAATCGGGAGCAAAAGTATTGATTGCTATACCAAACCTCTTTCAATGAATTAGGCTAACGCATTTCAGAGATATAGGCAGAGAAATTCATATCTTGGCCTACCACAGTAAAAAAGACAGTAATATACACATGAAGTGGTGGGGAAGATGCAATTTAAGTGTACATACACCCACAAGCAATTACTCTCACGCACGCAAATGCACTTACACTCGCATAAATAAGCACATACTCTAAACAGCCTTTAATACACACAAATTAGAACAAGCTAGCAAATACACACGATTAAAACAAGCATACGAAGACAGGCTATACTGTACACACACACACACACACCGATATTCACGAAAATGGACGAACAATACACCTTAGGCTACATTGTGCTAAATAAACTAAATAAACACACACAGCTAAATATACTAACACACACGCAGCAAATAAACTAACACACACACACGCTCAACAAGAAACCAAAAGGACACATAGGCTAGGCTAGGCTGTACTCTAACACTCCCACACTCAGTTGCTACACACATGTCTATCTCAATTATTGTACTCTTATTTTTAGTGTATGTGTACCGAAACTACCAAAAGAACTGTTACCATTAACTAACACTTCTCGCATCACTTACCACAACACAGTTTTCTTGTTACTACTACTACAAAAGAGTAAAAGGAGAATAGGCTATCTCCATACTCTTTGCTACTATTACAACTACTGCTACTACTATGCAGACTACTTTTCTAGTTTCTATTACAACACTGACTGATGTTAATAGATTTTTATTCCTAATCACACCTCCACCTATTTTTTTTTCCAAACCATATAAATGATACTCGCGTCGGCAAACTACTCCAACCAATCCTAAGAAGGTGTGCCTATTGTGTATCGACGGCAACAGATTTTTTTGCCACTTTCCTTGTCCTCACTCCACCACCACCACTACCGTTAGTTATCCCGACCACAATGGTCCATCCGACACTCCCAGCCCGTCATTGCGTTCCCACCATCACTATACCACCAACACTAGCCTATCCCTCCAGCTCACTACACCATCATAATCATAATACAATTCCCACCCACGCCCACCATCATCATCATCACCAACCTACCAAACCATCAAATAAACTAATAATCAATTGTCTAGGCCATACATACATGAATTAATTTCACTATAGTTTCTTACTGTATGTAGCTTGTTCATAGCCTCAGTGTGTATTTATTTAATAAGCTACCATCAGGCACCTTCAATCCTAGCTCTTCTCCCTTGTCTCGGTACACCTAGCCTATACCACCCACCCCTAGCAATATTTATTTACACACACATCCCACAATCCAGCCCCCCCCCCCCCCCTTCATCACCACCTAGCCTACTGTATCTAATACCATCCTCACTCTACTGTACTTCTGCACCACTAGCCATCATCACTACATTACTCGATCCTTCTGCAGTTTCACCATCTATTAGGCTATCTCAGACTATAACGTACCCTCACCACACCCTCCACCACGGCCTACATCACCCTCCCCATCACCACCATTACAACCTCCACCACCCTCACTCAATCTCACGTTCACACCCACACCATTACCCTCACTCAATCTCACGTTCACACCCTCACTCAATCTCACCACCACTACCGGGCCCGCACCATCACCCCCAACATCATCACCAACAGCTACAACCTCCACCCCTTCGCCCTCCACCTCTCCTCTCTCTCTGACTTCCGCGTTTGTTCCCGACCTTCACACCCTCAAATTAAAAACAACTCTCGGTTTTCCTCACACATTCCCATTTCTCTCTCTCTCTCTCTCTCTCTCTCTCTCTTAGCCTTGTGATGCATGACAGTCACTTTATTTGTTCGTGTCTTGTATCCTTTTTAACTTCCTTGTAATTAATGTATTATCATAAACTTCATCATCATTATTCTTCATTCAACCTGTTTGGTTATCTTAAAAGTTTTGAGGTAAAAATCGACTTGTTTTAACCATTTTCGTATTTTTCTTTTAAAGGTAAAGTGAACTCGTGTGTCTACAAGGACCTATAATAATAAATCAAAACACTAGTTACATCTCACACTAACAATACAAGAACCATAAATATAGCCTAATCCCGACTAACAAGAAATAAAACGCCTCACAACAAACACGCTTTCTTTCCTGGGCCGGCCCGTCGAACACGAAGGCGTAAAATAGTGTCGAAAGAAAGTGTAGCGGTTTTACGTCTATGAAACTCGAAACCAGTCCTTGATACATGACCACTAGTACGATGAACCTTAAAACTTAACCACAATTACTACAACAGATGGCAGGGTTGGTGTTTGATGTCCGCCCCACTGCTCAGCAATCGTCCCAAGCATTAGGCTACACACACACACACACACACACACACACACACCTTTCCTTTTTCTATGATACACACGCTTCCCTTTCCCTTCCTTCCTACATGATACACACACACACACCCACATGCTTCCCTTCCTTACTTCATGATACACACACACAAGCTTCCCTTTCCTCCTACACACACACTTCCCTTCCTTCCTTCACACACACACACACATTTTCTCCATGATACACACACACATACACTTCCCTTCCTTCCTCGATTAGGCTACACGCATACAAACAGAGCCTCGTCACACACGGCCCTGAACTTAGCTGTTATCCTTGTCATTGGGTACAGCTTAGAAATGGTCACAGTTGCCAGGTACCGTAAGTGATGTTCAAGTCAAATTGGTCAGTTCATTGCAAATATGTGCCTGTTTTTTTATTTCCTTATTTTCCTTTAGTACAAGCCCCAACCAACACTCTGGGGAACGTTACCGCTAAAGATTATGAAGATATCACATACATTGTGAAAAATTAGTAAGAGTAAATAAAGAAAAACAGCATCAATATTCTGTGTGAGTACAAAGACAACAATGATAATTATATGGGTGCCAAATAATAATTCTACAAGTGGGAATTAAAATCTTAATTAAGGGGAGACCATCTTGTGGGTAAATTGGAAGGTTATTAATGATTCCCTCAAACTATGCTTGGAAACAGACGACCTTATTGTTACTAATATGATATACACTTGTTTTGTGTTATAGTTTGAGGAATCAACAGCCCTCCAATATAGGGGAGATTCACTTATTGGTGAATTGGAAGGTTTCTGATTCTTCCTAAACTATGCCACGAAACAGATCCCCTATTAGTTTAGCTGAAGGCGTCAGTTTCATGGCATAGTTTGGAGGAATCTGGCAGAGACCTTACAATTCACCAACAAAAGAATCTCCCCTTAATTCATCAAACATAACACGTCCGTCGTCTGTGCTGCTTGCGTCATTGCTACGACCTTCTCATAATGGACCTGGTACTCCGTTGCGCCACCTACTATTATGGTAGCCTAACTAACTAAACCCTGGTACCCTTACTGAAGCCTAGCCTATACCAGAATTTAATATATCTCGATAAATTCAACTTTATATCCGAACGAGGTGTGGAAATTGTTCTCCCAAATGAGCTGTTCACATTGCAGAGGTGTGGATGGATGAACATGTCCTGAATTTACTAACCCACTGATTTAGGCATGAGCGAGACACAGGCATGACCAAATTTGATTGGAATTTATGATGAAGGTTGGGTTTGGCCAGTAGAACACACTTGGTGAACATGGGCACTCGAGTTTTTCTGCACCAAGAATATAATTTAAGAAAGAAGAATTGAAGACAATATAATGAAGAGGAAAAGTGTGCTTAGCGTTTGTAACCCTGTCTCTTTGCTTGGCCGAGGCTGCCAAAAATACTAATACTACCAATAAGGGGAACCATTATCACTTGTATTGTTTGTATAAAATATCCTAACCACAATATCCTACCGAGTGATGTAGTGCATAATGCAGAATCAAGCACTGGACTAGAATATTTAGGATAATTTATTTATGAGTAGCAGCACTGAGTACCACCTACCCTCACCCTTTTTGGTAACTCTGCATGGCTAAGACTGGGGATATGACAATTTTGGCCGGCCACTGCAGCATCAAGTTTAACGAGTCTGACCTGTTATTCATTGGGTGAGTTTGAGATAGCGAGAATTACAACGCAACTGTGGTCGTACTTTGATATTAGCCTAGTTTAACTCAAGTCCTATAAGTAAGAAGTTAAAAGTTGATTATGACACGAACAGAAATATTTATGTCATCTCAAACCGGCTACAGAAAGAATACTGTAAATCGTGTTAATGTCACCCAGCTCCAATTGCCAGATTAATCGCAGAAATATCGCAGAGTTCCGTTTAATAAGTGGGAGAAAAAAATATATACTGCCCGCGGCATTAGGTTGCTTCCACTGGCAAAAGGTTTCAGTACAGGCTGTGAAAATTAAGTACCGGTAGTACCAGTTCTGTTAGCGACGGTATAATGGGAGATATAATTCACTGTTCACACCCTGCTGTTTCAAATAATGGCAATTCGCTATACGGTACTTGTAGGTCTGGGAGTTTGCTACGAGCATATACCGTAAAAATGATTCGGTTTAAGTACGAGGCTGTTAGTGTGTGTGTGTGTGTTGGGGGGGCCATGTGTTCTGTGTACTTGTGCTTGTGTTTGTACTAGACCAGGAAGACGGTAGAATATTAACAAGAAGCTCACTACACCCTCACCATATAAGACAAACAACATCTAACCACTACCACCACAACAAGCAGCTCAGTCACCACACCCTACCCTCACCACGACCTCATCACCCACTACTATATATCACACTCACGGTAATTCTTTTATCAATTCCACACACTTTCCACTTCCCGTACAGAAATGAAATAGAGTCCCATCCGTCTCTATTAAGGTTCATGGCGTAGGACAAGGTTTTATTTCGTCCACTTTCGCTCACAACGCAACAAGACACCTCATTTTACACTAACTTCCTCGACGTCTAGTCCAGCCTATTTACTTTTGAAGACGCTACTTATTTGCGAGGCCTAAAAACATTAAGCTCATTCACCATATCAAATTTCTTCATCAGTGGATCTTTTGCAACTGAATGAGTTATAAATAAATCTATAAATAAATCTATAGGCCTATAAACTACTCTAACTATCTACCGTCCCCCCTACAGCCTACTGATTTGCGATGTCAATAAACATTAAGGTCATTCATCATATAAAATTTCTTCATCAGTGGATCTTTTGCAACTGAAAGACATATATCTACTTAAACTCTTCTATCTATCTACGGACTGTTATAGTATTGTGAAAGGTTGTGTGAGAGTAGGCTATAGGGAGCGAGGAAGTGACAGGTTGGAAGTGGGTTACAGAACTGCAATGTTAAATTAATGACAGTCACTCTCATATACAACGGTGCAATATACAGTACATTCTATCCGGTTACGTAACAAATCATTAAGCGACAACACCGACGAGTGACGAATTATATCAGCGTGGTGGTTTGGTTATTATATAGTTAAGTGCTTCATGTATATATTATTATTATAGACTGTGGAGGGAAGGAAGGCGAAGCAGGGAAAGTAAGGTATAGATAAGAAAAGGGAGGGGAAAATAACGTAGTGTATAACGAAAAATAATAGTAAAGAAAGAGTAGATAATGTACTGTACTGCAAGGTAAGGTATGGTTGGTCAAGGTATAATATTACGGTAAGGTAATAATAATATGGTAAGTATAGTTCTGTGCCCTAAGTACAATAATTATGTAATGGGATCTTAGATTAGGAACCACACAGGGCTTGTCTCGTATGATTTAATGACTCGTCGCAAAAAAAATAAAAAAATAAAAAAAATAATACCGGTAATAATAAAAAAATGAAAATAATAATAATAATAATAATAATAATAATAAAATGGAAATCACACAGCGGCCACTAAAACACACCTGCCTGCCACAAAACCATCTTACTTTGTTATAAAAAGATAATCTTCAGGAAAATGATTCCCCAATAAAAAACAAAGTAACTCATTTGATGGACAGTAAGTTAGGAAGAGGCAGAGCAAAGTGTATATAATGGACTAGACCTATATATTAACCCTGCCTACCTCGTGACAGAGAACAACAAATCTTCAGGTGTTACTAACGGGAACAACAACAACAACAATAACAATAACAATAATAATAATAATAAAACTAATAATAATAATATTAAAACTAATAATAATAATAATAATAAAATAAAATATATAAAATAACAAATACAACTAATAATAAAAAAAAAGTAATAATAATAATAATAAAAAATGAAAACAAAAAAATGTCTGCAGTTGCGACGAGATGATGAAGTGACTTTATGACGGAGGTGAGAGGAGGAAGTATGTGCCAGAATTACAGCTCTCGTCGTGTCATCGTCTAACTGTGAGGGAGAGAAGCGGGTCGTAGGGTCACCTGCCACAGGAAGGAGACGCCCCCACGGAAGTGACTCTGGTCTACTGAAGAACATGTCTCTTTGTATATATACGTGTCGGCCCCTCTCGTCACTGCTGCTGCTGCTGTTGTTGTTGTTGTTGTTGGGGACATTCATGACACACAAGGCTTCCCCAACGTCAACACAACTTCCTTAATTAACAACTGTACCGATACACATATCACACTACATAGCCTACACCTGTGCACTACAACAACCACTGTACCATACACCTACAACACTACATACATACACCTGTGCACTATAACTCAACTTTCTTAGACTAATTAACCACTGTACCATACACCTACAACACTACATACATAGGCCTACACATGTGCACTACAACACAACTTTCATTTCCACTGTACTGTACACCTACCACACTACTGTACATACATTAGGCCTAATTAACCAAGGCCTACGTCCCTTAGGCTACATCTTCTGCTATACCATACACTTGCAGCACTTACACCTGGCACACCAAGCGCTTGTCTCAACTAGCTTACACCAGCCACACGTGTCACACACCTGCTAAAACTACAGTACCGTACTCAAAACTGTGTCACCAAAGCAACATCTGCAACACAACACAACTACATCACATACCTACCGAACCTATCTTCTCACCAGAGAGAGAGAGAGAGAGAGAGAGAGAGAGAGAGAGACGTATACCTTACTTATGACTATAGCATCAAAAAGCCACGTTGTGTGTGTCAGTGTGGTGCAAGCTACACACACACACACACAGGATATAGTTGCTTTACTCAAGTAGGCTACTCTAGTCTAGTGAATCTTTCGGCCATATAATACTGAAAGACTTCGCATTTAACTCTTGTATGAATTTCGTCCCTGACCCATAATTAGGCTATCTATTCCATTTTAGGCGACATATGGGGTGATTTCTAGTGACAATTTACCTTAATTTCGTCGCCCCTGTAGCCAAACATTTCGACCCTGACAGACTCGTAAAAATTTCCTCCCATATGCATAATAGGTGACACACTGCATGGCCTTAATTATACAAAATAGCCTCGATCTCTGGCGACCCAATTCACAGCCCCCTGGTGACAATGTAGACAATTACCCCCCCCCCCCAGACCATAACAACCAATCTCACTGTACCACCACCAATATTATACCAGTCACACTCATCCCTTATATATGCTACCTGTAGTCTATAATGATCTCTATGGCCAGTGGTCCTGTCAGTCAGTTTACTCAGGATGCTGTCTCTTTCATTTTCATTATTGATTATTATTATTCATTTTTCATTATTAATTTTAATCTACTCATAGCTCCTTATCTCTCATTATCATTACTTATTTATTATTTTTCAATATTTAATCATATTTATTAATTTTTATTGTTTATTATTATTTATTACCCATCTTCGTATTCATAGTTTTCTGTATTGACGAAAACTCTACGGATGTAAAGACCACACTATGGATAACATTCAGGCAGAGTGAATAGAGTCACATCAATCAGTTCCACACCCTAGCCTACACATACTTGTTTGTATGTTTCAGTTGACGGTAAGTTAATGTGTAAACTTTAGGATTAATAAGTTACACAAGCTAATTAAATTCTGGGACCGACGCAGGGGGATAAGAACCAAACACTATCTCTAAGCTACAAGGGGGCGGGTGTGTGGGTAGGGGGCGTGTCTGTCCAACTGGGCCTAACTAATGATAGCTAAGTAAGTCCAAGCAGACAAGAGAACATTAGCCTATCTATAACATTTGCATATATCCGTATGTATACAGAAATAAACAAACACGAGAGAGAGAGAGAGAGAGAGAGAGAGAGAGAGAGAGAGAGAGAGAGAGAGAGAGAGAGAGAGAGAGAGAGAGAGAGAGAGAGACGTGGGGAGGTTGGCAATGAAAGGGCATGAGGCGACCTTGCTTGGGGCAGTGTACATACACACACACACACACACACACACACACACACACACACATGAATATACAGCTCTACACGCAAACAGATGAATATGTATCTCTTTACACACACACACACAGATGGATAAGAATCTCTTTACACGTACATATACACACATAAACAGTCGACTATGTATCTCTTAACACACACACAACACTGGGTAGGCCTACTCTTGACGTAACCATTGGACACACACACCTCTTACCCACAACCCATCTCACAGTACCCATCACTCCACCCATAACGCAATCTCTGCCGTCCCATCTCCTTATAAGACTACCCACCACCCATCCCATCTTATCTTAATAATAATAATAATAATAACAATAATAATAATAATAATTGAGTAGCACGTAACTATTGTAGAGGCCTCTTGCAATATTCAATAAGCTAGAAACCTATTTCACCGTTAATTAAGCTTCTATTGGCAACATTAACAACACCACAGCACAGCACACAACACAACAACACTCCCTGACGTCATATACCCAAACAAACGTGGGATAAGCCTACCTACCATACCATATATTATAAACACCTTGGGGTTATAAGTTCCCAAGTGAAAGTGCTGACTAAGAGAATGACCGTGAGTCCTTTTCTTCACTTCACCTATAGCTTACACGTTAAAAGGACCCTGTGATCGTGTATGAGACCTGGTGGCTTCTGATTCCTCCTGACTATGCCATGAAACAAGCTCCTTTAATTTAGGTGTGTGTGTTTCGTGGCAATATTTAAAGGACTCGTTTATCTCCAATTTTCAGACTACGTCACAGGGTCCCTTAATTAAGCCATGTCCATATTTCATCCAGTGACCTACAACCCATGTCTACTCTACACTCATTCTGATTATCTAAGTCGTTTCTGATTATCTAAATATTTTTCGGATTATTCAAGTCTTTATCTGATTATACCTATATTTTTCTGGTTATCAATATCTTTTTTATCATATTATCCAAATCTTTTCTGATTATCATGCAACTCCTAGACCATACAATGATCGACCTTCTCATCACCCCTCTTAACTCCAATCAGCTTCTCACCTTACACCAAATTGATCTTTCTGGCTCAACACATACACAGTTCCCGACCTTCAATAATCTTCCCACCCTTACCCATATGATAGGGTACCCAACTTAATTTCCCCTTGTGACACACTAAGCACACACTCCTCTACACGCCTGACTAGCTTACACTCCAATCCTTTCGACACACTCATCTTTTTCATATCCAAATATACATTCCTTCCTACTTTACATCCATCAACTTTCTGTTTCTCACCCACCACACCCACCTTTACTCAATACCAATCCTCCTTCTCACAGATTAATGCAATACTTTCCTATATTACACACACACACAAACACGAAACAAAATCTTTCTCACCTATCCCCCCAACTCAAACACATTTCCACACCCACTTTCATTCAATATTCACCACACTCACCTTCCCAAACACACACACACACACACACCTTCCTCCATCAGAAAAAGTGATAGGTTAAGCTGTACCTATTTATTACCAAGACCACCTGACCTACACACCATCTGATGCCTCCACAGTACCCACTCACTACACGGACTGACCTTCCCATCTCACACACGTATACCCTCACCTCAGGCAACAACAACAACTACTACTACTACTACTACTATACCACCTCATTCCATCTGTCCAAATGTACTACTATTACATCTACTACTACTACCTCATTCCATCTGTCCAAATGTACTACTACTACTACCACCACATCCCATCTACTACTACTACCATAGGCTACATAGGTCTGCCCACATAGGCTATAGGTCCCTACCACTATCCACCTAGGCTACTGTACGATGGAGTGCCATTCTGCCCACCTACAACACACTAACCACCTACCTACCTACCACCCAGTACCCAGCTACAACACACTACCCACCTACCTACTACACACTACCCACCACTACTCACCCAGTACCCACCTACAACACACTACCCACCAGCGCCCTACCCACCTACCACACAGTACCCACCAGCAGCACCCTACCCATGCACCCACCTATCACTCACTACCCACCTAAACTCCACCCACCTACCTACCAGTCTACCACTACTCACCCATGCACCTACAA